>OY735202.1:46009402-46246700 GCA_963457665.1 Thysanoteuthis rhombus
ATGCTAGCAATTCTACCCACTAAAACCTAATTGTTACTAAAGCAGCATCACATACGTATGAAAGTATGAAGGTGTATTCTGTCTCACATTTACGTATCAGTTTAAGAGAGAAAAAGTTAAATACAATAAGCATGATCGAGATTTCTTGACTCAGAAAAACATAATTTTGGACTACTTTCTGAAGGTCATAAACGTTCACATGAGAGGTTTCCCACGTTGAACTGACCATGTGTCACATATCAAAGTTCAGCTTTCAAGTATTATCTTCTAGCCAAAATCATTTATAATACTTATATGGTTATTTTTAGTCTTTAATAGAAATACAAATGGAATATTATCTGTAAAATAAAGATGAAAATGCTAAATGAAACTAGAAATATATTTAATTACTATTTTGTTAGATGATGATGTAAGATACTCCTCACATGCATCTACAGAAGTAGAACTCCTACCAGAGCCATTCAGCATGATGATGAACTTCAGTCTCATGAGGTCAGTAGCTTCAGAACCTGGATTTCAACAATAAACTTGTTACCAGGAAATTCAATCTAAACAAAATTAAATGATCCCCTGTTATTAGATTGTGCAGCAGGGGATTCTGTGGAATACAGGTTGATACACACTGAGAAATACCTTCCTCAACCAACTTATCATGGAATCAACTAGATCCACAGAAGGACAAGGCCCCACATATGATGAACTTAATGTTCAACATATGTGATGACCTTATGTTCATCATACACAAATCAGGTAAATCAAAATACAATGCCTCATTGGGTGAAAGTGATAACATTGCAATTAGATACCAGACACACACTATCCTTAAACCTATAGTGACAAATAAAGTAATATATAACTACAATAAAGCTGATTATTTCAAGATAAAAGACATGTTTAACATAAACTGGGAGAAGGAACTTAATACAAATTCAGTACATGATGGCTCAGTACATATGCTGCTCGAGAAGACTTGAATGGAGCAAGACTCAGGAGTCCTTGCAGACGATTGCCTCAACTTTACAATACATATACAATAAAGGATTAAAGTTGCAAAGAGAATGTTTGGCAGTAAACGGAATACCTTCAAATACATAGATAAAGAAAACTTCCTGCTCCTCTACAAAAGCTATTGTCCGTCCATATCTAGAGTTTGCATCATGCATCTGGTAGTCTTACTCGATTTACAACATTGATGCTATAGAAAGGGTCCAAAGAGTTACCAAAATAGTCCCCAAAATAGAAGACATGTCATACAGAGAGGCTGAGTAAACTCAATCTAGAAATATTGGAATTTTGCCATAACCATGCTACTCCATTGGAGATCTACCAAATTCAAAATAGTATCCACACCTTAAACCAAAGCTGTCACTGCTCTTTGATTCCAGACAAGCACATGTTTAAGGCATCGCTATCTACAAAAATTGAGGATATGGTCAAAAATTCCAAGTACAGGCATCCACTGCACTGAAAAAGAATTTCTTCTCTACTCAAGTGACCAAACTATAAAATGCTTTCAATGAAGAGACTATTTCTTTCATGCATCTCAATCAATGCATTCAAAATTTGGAGGATATAGGAGATTATGTTCAAATGTGAATTTCCATATTAGCACAGTCCAAACCTGCCTGCCTTGCTAAGTTAGGACTGATTAGTAAAAAGCGTATGGTTTCATGATGCTATCCAACTGTCACTAAAATCTATTTGAAGGTATCAAAAGGTAAGGTATCAACAGCGGACATTTGGAGTCTAATAAGAAGATAAATCATGTGTCGTACTTCTGCACAAATAGCTGAAAATAAGGGTTTGATTAAAGTTACATTTTAAATAGAACCCCCCCCCCAACATCAAATTAAATTGAATTTTTTTTAAACTGAAAAAATTCCAGCGAAAATGAATGTCTTATAGGCTGAAATCACAACTTAATGATGAACAAATTTTTTTTCTTTTTCAAGAGGCTGGACCTATCTTGATCAGTAGCACCAATTTTTTCTCTATATGGTAAACTCATTTCATTTTGATTTATTCAAGAAAATCTCATTTTAATAGAGTGTAATCCATAATAGAGGCCAAATGCTCAACATGAATATGCATCTAAAGCAAGTAGATTTATTTTAGATTAATTGTAGATTATTCATAAATTTCATTTTCATTGCCTTGTGCATATTCTTATTCATTAAAGTAATTAGCGGAAGAAAAACTTAATATTAACTTGCAATGAGTCTGAAAAAGAAAAAAAAGATTAATTGTCGACGAATAACATCTTAATTTCATCATAATAATCTTAGTGTCATTTGTGAAAAGGAAAATTGAGAAAATTCTTGAATAGAAATTGTGCAAATACAAAACTGGAGATATTTGTTTGAAATGCTATTTTACACTGAAGAAACCAGTATATCTAAGAATTTGCATTAGGAGTTTTGGTGAAAACACTTCTGAACTTCAACCAAAATTCAACTGATGATCAAATTTCAATGAAATATCCCACAGGTAGCAAACAATGTTTACATCATCAAAAGATTTGTCCCTGAAGACCTTAAATCAATTTATTTTTTCTCTAAAATTAGCCCTCGGTAAGTTGAATAATATGCTGAATGTAAAAAAATCAACAAAATGCAATACAAGCTAAATTACTGCATTGTTTAAAATGTTTTTTTTAGAAGTGTTGAAATGTAATTCACATAGTTATATAAAAAAGAAAAAAATTGTAACCAATTTTTTTTTCAAAGAATTTAATCAATTTTGAAAAATGTTTTAGAAATCTTTTCAATATTTATGTTCATTATATAGACATGAAATTTTTCTTTTATAATAACAATCTTTTCATAATCTAGAAATATATAATTTGAGCAAAAATAATAGCCCTGGATATTTCTTTTAATTTTCTTTTCTTTTATAAAATACAGATGTACTGCTTTTAAAATGTATGAACCCACACAGAAATTACTTCATCTATTGCTTTGTTAGTATTTATGATTAACTCTCCGGTTATTTTTATTACTGTTTTGTCACCAGTACATGAAAGGACACTGAACAACATCATCTTCACATGATGAATGAGACCAAGAGTGAAAATGATCTGTTTTTCTGTATGTTGTAAGTAGTATTTTTTCAAAATTCAGTGAAGAAATCTTCAAAGTAGCTAATTTTAGTACAAAATGATCTCAATAGCAACTATTTTATTTTTTGAAAATTTTGAATTAGTTTGTCTGACAATGCCTGGAAAATGGAATTGATCTATTATGTTATGCCATTTTGCAATGTGAATAAATATTGAGAAAATCTCCAGGTCTATTCAGTTTACTTGTTGAGTAGGCACATCTAATAGTCATGGGGAAAATCATTTAAATAAAAGGGGTAATGAAAAGGTTGGGAACCACTATTCTAGACTAACCCTTGTGTTAACAATGTGACTACACTGGTCATTAGCACTGTTGACAACAACTTCTACTTCTAAAATTTAAAAAAAAAAAAACTAAAAAAGTTCTCTATGAATTCTGATGAAATTTTGTGAAGGGCAGACAATGGGCTATAGAAGAATTGGTCAAATTTGGGGGTGGATCCAGGCATAGATTTTTTTTTTGATCAAGTGAAATTTTCTTATCTCCCCCACCCACTACATTTTTACATAAATTCATGTATGTGATTTCTCCAAAAGTTCAATTGAATTTTATGGAAGGGTGGGCAATAAGCTATGGAAGAAGTGATTAAATTTTGGAGCGAATCCATGCACAATTACCTCCCACTACATTGTAGTTATATGTTCACACCATATAATATCACCAAAAGTTCTCAATTGAATTTTGTGGAAGAGTGAGCAATAGGCTACGAAAGAGGGGATTGAATTTTGGGACAGATCTACACACCATCATATGCTCTGACAATGCTGTTGGCAGAGCTAACACTCTACAAGTGCTTCTAGTTTTTTAGTCAAATCCTAAAAAGAGAGGTGGAGGTGGCACTGGATGGGGGACATCAGGTCAGTGACTGGAACTAAGTCACAGGCGCAGAAGTTACAGGGAAAAGTTTTTTTAAAATAAAAATAAGTAATATTTTAATTAATACCAAATGAATAACTTCTTTTTTCTTAATTTGAATAATAAAAAAAAAGGTCTTTTGTTATTTATTTACCAAAGTATTGATTGTTACTCTGGGCTACCTACTTTGTTTTCTAGATAGAAAAAAAAAAGGTCATAAGAAAATATTTTCAAATAGAAAAAGTTATATTTTAATTCAGTTAAATTATCCAAGTTACATAATTCTTGTATTGCAACAAATTGAGCAGTTGATGGAAAAAGCATGAAATTTCTAACATTGTAAATACATACCATAAGGTTTTATCTTAGATGTGGAGGGAAGTCAGATTTGACATCTGAGAACTATGAAAGGATGTACCCAAGATGGCTGCCAGTCGATCTGGTCTAAAGTTCAAACATTCAATTTTGGAACCAAACAGTATAGAAAAACATTTGAGGTGACATTTTCAACCAAGTTTGGGATGCCTATTCATTTGGTGATACTTTTGGGATCGCCAGGATAGATCAAGGTCAAAGTAAAAACAAGGAGAGTGAAAATGAGATGATCCTAAGAATTGGGTATTGTCAATTTCACAAGATCAAATTCTGGCAACTTGTACACAAATATAAACAGATCACGTTCGGGCACATTGAAAATTTGAACTCATGGTCACTACCTTGCAAAAGCTCATTTGTTTCTTTCTCTACTCTAAATGACCAGAATTATGCCTAGTGGATTTCAATCCTTATCCAAGACCTTGTGGCTCTCCCAGATAGCATCTAGGCAGGGTCTGAGAATGGAAATAGAATGATAAATCAAAATGATCAGTTCTTTATCTTTACTAATTGATCATGCACATGAGCAAGCCAACAGAAGGGTGAAAGGAGTTGGTGGCATAATTGGTCTCACAGATGACCCTTATATACTGGATTACAGGATCATAACAGGCGTAAATTTTAACAACGATAATGAACACCCTCACCATAAGGAAGGATATGCATCACAGCAACAATTTCAATGCCATGCCAAGGAACTGATGGAGGTGCTGTTGAGCAAGGGTAATCTTTTAGAGGAGGACAGTGGAAAAATAGTCACATTAGACAACAAGGTGTGCAAGTCTATGGCTTCACACACATCTGTCCATAAAATTAGGTCTATAGGTCAAGAACAGTACAACAACTTCAAGAAAAATGTGCTTGCTTCAAATGCCACACTTGTAGCAGCACGAATCAAGCAAAACTTATTATCATTCCATGTGGAGTGAACAGAGAAGACTGCGGTTAAGCTGAGAATTGAACATTTTAATCAAGTACACCTCTATGGTCAACTCTTCTTTTGCTAGGGATTTGGAAGAGTTTATTCATCACAAATTTTCTCCAGACCCACCTGCATTATCAGCCAAAGGGTTACTAAATTCATGTACTATGTCATATTTGTTGCAATGCATCATGGAAGACAGTACCACTAACATCATTTCTGTTGCCAAGGAGTTAGTTGCACCAGATGTTTATTACTTCATTTTTATTGTTGGTTTACTACTTATACATGCACTCCAACAATGTGTATCTGGTTTATCCCTGGAAATTGGTGGAACTTTCTGGCAAATGCTGATAACAAGAAGGAACTGTTCTCATTCCTGTCCGATAGAAGAAGGACAGTTCCCAGATGACAAGGATGTCTACACTACTGCAGGTGATTGAGTCAACCATGTTGGAAACAGTTCACAAACAGACCACAAGGAAGCTGACACTTGTATCCTAGTACATCACCATGCCCTCCAAAAATTGTCACTTGGAATGGTTCATACTGGAGACATAGATGTTTTAGTCCTTATTGGTTTTTTTTTAATCTCATCCAGGTTCAGAATCCAGCTGCAGAAATCTGGATTTCCTTCAAAGCTAGAAAGACAACCAGAATTATCTCCCTTAACACTATCATAAAAAAACTGGGTGTGACAACATGCAAAGCCACGGCCTACTCCCACACATTCATTGGATCAGATAGGACATCTTCCTTCAAGTTCAAGGGTAAGTGATACTGCAGCAAGTTGATGATTGAAATGTCATCGACAGGTAGTAAATTGCAACTATCACGAACGCTCCATTCTCGACATCGTAAAGGCTGAAAGAAGTGGCAATGCAATTGGTTTGTAGGCTGTATACCAATGAGGTTGTATCTATGATACCTGATAACAGTCCCACTAATCATGGCTGGAAGAAAGAGTGTAACTAGCTGCTTCCCATTTGTACCAGGGTGTTTTCCACTTGGATGTAAAGTGCAGTCACATAAGTACGTGTTCTCAGTGCAATAGCATGAGAGCAATGTTGAAGCCTCGGATTGGCAGCCATCTTTGATTTTCGGCACACAAAAATCCATCAATATTTCCATTCAAGACGATTTCTTATACAGCTTCAAATAACCATAAATGTTATATTATGTAATAATTGTGTGAAAATGATAAGCTTTTTGTTTCATAAATGAGTAATTCATGACTCAAGTTATTTTGAAAAATAAGGAAAAAAAAAGATAAGTGAATGCCGGACCGAAATTGTTCTATAGACAACTGGTAATAAAAATGAAACTTTTGCATCAATTTGAATGTCTGGGGTCCCAGCTATTAGTTTAAACAGAAAATCTGCACAGAATCCAATAATTCATATTAAGTTAATGGTAAACAGGTACCAATAAGATTGCTGTCTTTTGAGGTACACAGAAAACTTGTCTAGGTAAGATTATAACTTTCAATATCCTGTACTAAGTCAAAACCTTTTTTATTTTCAACACAAACAAAAATATAGTAACAGATACATCATTTAAGAAGTAACCAACAGCACAGTGCTACATGAGCTGTTATTCTAAAATCCAATTTCCTCAAGTTGCTTTCGGTCAATCTTTTTGACAGCCTCAATGTGATTCCTCAGCCCATTATAGTTGGGTACTTAGTAGCTTCTGCTCACAAGGGGCCTACTATGATACCTTTCAATTTGAAATAGGCATCATCAGGTGGTAGATGCTCAGGTGTAACAAGTAGTTTTGGTCTCAGAGCCAGCCTTTTGTCTTAAAGGACCTCATTAAGATGCTGTCCATAGAGCCATTTGCATCAACTAAGAATCCTCTAAAGACCTTGGCAACATACAGGAGCATTGGCTTCTTCCCTGCATACACAACTCTGAGCCATGTACCCACTATCTGTTCTTCTGAGATCACAGACTCAAACCTCTTCCATATATCTTGTGTTGTGATATTGCACTTTCAGTTCATTACTAATGATCTTTATATAAGACGTAACCAAAACTGTTGCTGTTAACTGGATGCCTCCTTCTTCCTTATGGGTTTTGTATTTGGTGCTAAAATGAATGACAATTTCTTTGACATGTTTTTGAATGAAAAAAATAGTTCATGATTGTCAACTTTATGAAAAATCTTGCTATTTATGAAACCTGCATTTTATATGGAATAAATGCAAATGAGCTATACTGAGCAAGATGTCACTTGCATGTATGTGGCTGTAATGCCAATGACAGTGTTTAAACAATTGGACTGCAGTACATTTACTAAAATCGAAACAATACACAGAAGCTATATTTCAATGATAATCCTAACGTATGAACATGTAACCAAACCTAAGAACCCAATTTATGGACAGAGAAACAGAAAAGAATGACATTGTTCATCATCTTATTAATTACCAGTAACCTACTGTGTCCAAGTGGTATATGTTACCAAAGAGCAACCACAACTATGGCCACCAACTTTTCTGTGGTTTCTAAAGGGACCCAGGAGCATACTCCTTATGTGGACTGCATTCTTGTTCTCCCCGACAATATCTGATTTCCAAGGGTCTGTCAATTTAAATAACACTAAAAGTTGCATTCCATTTACATGAGAATGACATCTATGTATGTAGCTGTGTTACAGACTTAAAGTCTCATCAGTTTTGATCTCTCATTAGGACCAAAAGGCCCGGTTCAGGTCTTCCACGACAACTAGCACGAAAAACCCAGAATGTAGGGAGGGTTTTCAGCTAGTCTTTACCACCTCCAATTTCTCTATGCTTGTTTTGATTTACATAGAGTGCCAGTTTCATGGTGCAGTGACATAAAGCTTCAATTCAAGTTAGCATTTTATTTAGAGTCAAAGGGACGATTTAGTGCAATGAAAGTAAAAAAGTTGAGGGTCTAGGAGTGATAGTTTTGAAATAATGGGTGAATATCTCTGTATCTTCTGAGGTAGGTATTGAGGGGAAAAGAAGAAAAAAATTCAACTTATACTGAAAGTATGATTTCTTGTCTTAAAACATTTAAACTCCAGGGAAGAAGTTTTATTATGTAGGAGCATGGAATAAAACAAAGACAAAAAAAGACAAATAAAGAAAAAAAATTGCGTATCTTTTGAGGTTATACACACCGGGCCATTTATCTTGCTTTCGAAGCAAAACAGATGTTGAATAAATTACAGAGCATTTATTCATCAAATTTACAAAACGATTATATTATCTAATCAGTACAAATTGAAATATTACTTATTATATTCAACTTTTTCCTATGATTTTCGGTCTATGACTAATTCCCGTGACTTTAATTCCACTATATATTGTGTCTTCAGTTCCAGCATTCGTGTGGTCACTCTAATAACCTCTCATATGTATTATAAGTGATTCTCATCGAGGTAATACGAGCAATTTATATAACTCCATGAAGATTTCATCAGATGCTAAGTTACTAGTCTATATAAACTAGAATCCGTTCCGACTACCTTTGAACTCTTACATCAGCTAACATACTTAGTTGAAATATGCACACATGTTCCAATTTAATAAATTCAGTTACCAATTTGTTTCCCATAATGAAAAAGAAATGCTAGTAGTATTCTGTACCCAAGTTGTAGAGCCATATCTTATGGAAATCACATTTTTAGTGGTCACATGGTATTTTCAGTACTTCTTAAAATAAACTGTAACAGGGCATATTTTCAGTTATGTCACTTTGAATATGGACTTTACTCATTCACTAATCTGTAACAATACCACATCAAGGAAACTTTTTACAGCTGTTAAATTATTTTTAGAAAATTTTGATCTTATTTATTTATTCATGAAATCATACCATGTTTTGTTTGTGAGTGAATTTGCTACTGAATATTATGAAGAAAATTGAACTTTAATACTTTCTGTCAGGTGTATTTATAACTGCTCGTTTAGTCTTGGGGTTTTATTGCTAACAATACACCGAATATTTTTTTGAATAAACAAACTTGCCTGAAAACACACTAGCGAATTAATTCCCCATAATCAGCTCACTTAAAACGACTACCTCAAGTGAATCACAAGCAAGAGATAACACACGTAGAATTCAACTATGACCAAATATAAATAGTACCCACAAGACACGAAAACTATTTCCCCTCCCTACTCTATATAGACTGACATGTTTCGAAGAAAACGATCTCTAGAAATAGGGCTGATACGCACAGCAAGTTCATTTGAAAACAAACAGACAACATGCGTGACGACTGTTTGGAAAACAAATTAACTAACAGAAAAGGTGTCATTGTATAGGAATAACAATTTTCGACAGCATTAAACAATTTTTCCGAAGTCTTAGAGCATAATCAGAGAAAAGGGCCAAATCAGTGAAAACACGTAAAAATAAAAAAATAAAAAAACAATAATGATCATAAGTTCAAATTCGGGGAACCAAATCCGCCAGTCAACCTGATGGTTGGTTGTGTTGACAGGACGGCGGCCTGAATTAAAGCTTTAAATTTTATTAGAACCACTCATGAAATTCTCAATTATTCACCTCAGGTGAGATGCAACCAACGATAAGCGTAAAACAAAACAATTAATTTCTCATTTTGAATAATTGGAGTGTTGACTTGACTTGCTTGCTTAAACTTTAAAGCCCCCCAAGTTTCACATGATTGGCATACAAACGATTATCCAAAGTATTCCGTTCAGTGTACCTTATTTGTGCATAGAGAAAAGTATATTTTTCTAGTGAAATTGCTACAACAATAGTAATCTTGGAGAAGAAAACATCCGAAGTTACTGAGGCATATATGTGGCGCGCGCGCACGCACGCACGCTTACCCGAATTAACGACAGGAAAGTTTCATTCTATCAACCATTACATGAGCAATAGGCATTAAAAACGTTTTAAACCTGTTGATCAAATGATGAATAATGATGGTAGAGAGTGTACCGCCAGTATTTACTCAATGTGTACTTGACCTTAGTTATCTTTCTTGACTTCATAAAGAAAGACTTTAATAACTAATCAGTTTTCAAGTAAAATCTAAACGAAAAAAGAAAATGAAATGAAGGTAAAAAAAATCACACACACACACCAAGTCGTGGCAAAGTAAGCAAGGATAACCGACAGGGCAAGAATGGGTGGAAGTTCTGAGATAAGTAGACCTCATTTTTAATTTTCGAGGTCAAAGATCTTGATTGGAAATTGTTATGTTTTAAACGAAACATTAAAGTTTAATGATTCTAACGCATAAGTTGGAAAAACAAGAACCATAAGTTCAACGATGCGTTCACCATCTGTGGTAATAGTAGTAGGAGGAAGAAGATTCTGAAACTGGTAAAATTTTGAAGCATGGAAATATTCTGCAAATATTATTTTCGATAAAAAAATGCTGACAAATGACATCATAGCTAGCAAAAAAGAATTGAACGGAAAAATGTTCTTTTAATGACGTCACATTCTCCTTCTTTCTGTTCTTTAACGTAACTGTAACCGACCAACAAAAACGTCTAGAGATTCTTTAAAATAGATAAATAAAAATGCAAAAATGACTAAACTAATAATTAATCGATTGGTAGTGGTTTATATTTGCGATTTTCTCACCGGCATCAGTTGCCGGTGTTCGAACCCAAAAGCCAGGATTTTCAAGTGTTCATTCTCAAGATTGGCAAGCCCTCGCCACTTGGAAGATTGGCGCAACACATCTTCCAATAATCCTTCATTCAATTTGACCTTTTGGGGCCGTACTGGTCATATCATAATCAATATTTTCGTACAAGCAGATAATATTCAAATTCAATTTTTTTAAATCATAATTTTAATCAGAGTTCCTTCAATGACGTATGAGTCGATAAAGAGATAACTCATGTATACATGAGAAGCACTTCTGACATACGAAGGTCCAGCTTCAAATAGAAAAGGATTCACGAATAATTGGAAACCGTAAACCAGAAGTGTCACAAAATTGTCTAATAGGTTTCTTCAGTTTTCAAGTTGGTTCGGCTGGCTATGTATGTATGTATGTATGTATGTATGTATGACGCGCACAAGCCGCACCAAGGGTTGAAAATTTAAACATTTACTCCAGTTACTTACAAACAGTTTCGAACCAAGATTTTCAGCGTGAAAATAACACATGACTTTAAAAATGTAATTAAAATTTTCAAAATTCCGTATTCAAGCACACATGTACACGATTTATCTCCCCCTCATTGATTTCACACACTCCTGAGTGGACCCACGCTGGCCCCAGCTTAAATGAAGCGAAGTAACAACATACTCTGAAGCTTCATTTCCATACAACGGACTGAAAATAACGGTCCAGTTTACCATAACAATTATAGGACTTCTAACGTAAAACCTAAATTTTTTTTTATATATATAAATTGACGAATTCATTCTAGGATCTACGGGATCAAATTTTTTTTCGATTTAGTTAACGAAAGTGAATCTTGATTTATTTGTTTTATATTTGTTTTTATTTCGTGCTTGCTCTCTCTCTAACACGCACACACACACACACACACACACACACACCTGTAGTGCCGGTTTAGTGGATATACCAAGTAAATAAAAAAAAATGGCTAAATGACTAAATTCGTTTATAGATATGTGGAAAAATGAACATGTGTTTAAAAAAAAAGTCAAAGAAACAGGTAGACTATCGGCTCGCCCAACAGAGAAAAAAACAGCTGACCTCAAATGACAAAAAACAGGTCAAGGGTTTTCCAACGTGGTGTGTCTGTTTCATACTTTTCTCCAGACAACCAACAACGTCCCCATATGAAATGAGCATTTATCTATTTCGGCACTTAATCAAATCTTTCAAAGGACAGGTCGCTTATCACAATAATGTTTGTTTCAACTTAGTTTTACAACTACAAAACTGTTTGGTCTTGAACTCGCCTACTATCTTTCGATAGCTATTTTAATGGGAATTCGCAAAATTTTTTAAGCATTCTTCGTGACAACTTTCAAATGTTGAGGTTGAATTTTGATTAATTTTTAATGAAGATAAATTTTTAGATAAGCTATTGAAATCAAATTTTCAGCAAGTCATTTTACAGACATTTTAAAATATTTTCTAGTGCACCCATTAAAATAGAGAAAAAGTATATCATAATTATCTTTTTAAATCTTGATTTTTCAATCTGGTTTCGGGCTTGGGATTCAACTTGCTTTCGGTTTCACAAATTGTTGGAAAATCTAAAGAAATGTTTCACTCATGTTTGACATGAAAGAATTAACTCACGCTTCTCCTCGGAAGTTTAGACTTTACAAATACCCAAGAAGAAAAAAAAACCTTTTTAAAAACAAGCATTATTTAAAACTAAATCTTTCATTATACAATTAATGAATCATTATAATGTATTGGATACATTGTATACAAAGGTATTTTGTATGGTTTATATAAAGAAAAAAAAAAACGAAAACATTTTTGAAGAAACTTTTTGAAGTTAAAAGCAACTCTAGTTCAGATAGACTCGGGTTTCTATATTATTGTAGTAAATATTATCGAGGGATAGAATGAATACTATTAGAAAAAATAATCATTTACTTGAAAAATAAACGATTTTCAATACAAAAAAAAATATTTATTCATAGCACATGAAGACAAGGATTAATTTTCTCAATAAATAAACTAGAAACCACATCTCACCACCCCATCTTTTTTCAATGAATGAATGAAATTATTATCATTCAAACAGCAATGAAATAGAAATTGAAAATTGAAAATCTAATGTATATCTAGTGAAGTGATACATTTCTAAAGCTTGTTCATTCAAATGGTAAATTTAGTAAACTTACATATTTTCGTGACAAGTTTTTTTACTTCTTCAACAAGTATTTAGCTCTTTCAAATGAATTTTACAGTTTTTAATTGAATTAGTTAGAAAAGATATTTTAAAACATTTGTTTATCTTTCGATATTTTAAAGTCCATGCAGTTTAAAATCCTGAAATTTTGAAAGCTTGGGAGATTTCTAGTTAAAAGCTACTTCGCCCATTGTTTTAAATATCTTTATGGGAAATTTAAGTTGTAAAATGACCTCTCAAACTTTCATTCTCATTACATCTGGAGTTTAATTTCCTGCAAATTTTTTTTTCAATTTTTTTAGACATTTTTTTCAAGTTTCTAGAGTACACCCATTAAAAAATATTGTTCCTTCCTTACCACTGCCATAATTTCTTCGTCAACTTCTTGTTCTGGTTCAGCCCAGTCGACAGCAATTTGATGAGCCCACAATTGAATACGGCCTGGAATCAATTTGCGTCTAGCCATTGCAGCGGCTCTATGGCTTTCGTATTCAACGAAGGCAAATCCTCGGTTCTTCGTCTTATCGTGTGCACTCGGGTAGACAATTACATCAACCACGGCATCGGTTACTTTTTTCATTTCATTGAGAATCTCTTCTTTTTGTTTCGTTTTGGGTATACCGCCCACAAATAATCTACAGTTGTCCACACTGACGCAAACTCCCAAGAAACGTCCTTTGCGTATCTCATAGTTGTTCAGCTCTTTGACGGCTTTTCGCGCTTCGTCTTTATTCGTGTACATCACGAAAGCGTAACCGCGATTGCTGCCACTGAAATCCATCATGAGCCGAAATTCATAAATTTCTCCAATTGATTGAAAAACGGGAACGAGTTCATCTTCAAAACAATCTCTGGGGATTTTACCAATAAAAATTTCACAACCCCTACATGGCGGAGGACCTTCCCAGTTTGGCGGTGGACCGAATTTCCTTTGACCATTTTCTTGGACGATATTGAAGCCGGTTTTGTTCATCAACTTCAAAAGTGCGGCTGCATTCGAAGCTCCTGCAATGTCTTGAGGAATTTTGTCAATATCGGTGTTTCCTTCAGATGAAATTCTATCTTTTTTATCCATATTAAATGTGTGTGCGAATGATATTGAGTGAATAATTTCAGTGGGTATGATAAAAAAAGTAAAACAAATTCGTCTCAGCCTCTTACTGCTAAAACGTCATACCTGGAATGAGAGCTTTGGACTGGGAGCGCTGATTATATACAAGATAAGATAAACGCTGTTCAATAGATTAGCCAATGAAATTTGTCTTTTCACTTGTCGCATACACTTTTACTTTAATTTTTCTAGCAACTTTATAATAAAATCATCTCGTCTCAAAGCTTGAACGTTGTTTTTTTAAGATCCTTTCCCCCTAAGTTTGAACAGTATTTTTTCTTCATGAAAATTATCAAAATATTCCCTATTCATAGAAAATATCTTTTATTTCCTTCATATGTGTGCACATTTTGGAATGTTTATTATCCATGGGGGATTTCTTAATTATTTTTTTTGCATCATGTTTGTCATTAATTTGAATGTACATAAACCTAAGCCAAAATGTTGAAATCTATTTTATTCTGTGAGAGATGTATAAACTATTTTTTCATCTCACAGGCATACTTAAAAGGCTGAATCATTTATTTGTATGTTGAATTTTTTGGACACTATATTCTCCTTCTGTAGAATTAACCACAATAAAAATGTTGAAAATTCCCAATTAACAATAACTCAGAAATAAACGACATTGATGATATTTTTTCAAATTATATTTCAATTTTCTGATAAAAATAAATCAGCTGGACAAGTAAGTCAGATTTGGTATTCACAAGACAATCCTATGACCCATTGAGATATTGATTGCAAATGCAGAATCCACTATATAATTTTTCAGTTGCAAATCACCCAAATAATTTTTGTATAATTCAAGTTAGTGCATTTTAGAGCCAATTTAATCCAAAACCTGAATTTCATATTTTGGAAAAATGATTTCGAAAGGAAGTAATGCAAACTAACCAAAATATTTCAAAGCCATAGTTTCATAAGGAAGTCAGAAATTGAAGGTCCAGTTAAGCATTAAAATACTATAGTCTAAATATACACAGCCAAAAGAATGACAAGAACTGATGCCCACCCCCATCCTTCATATCCATCCACACTTCCTTAGAGTTAAAACATATCACCTCTCCCCATCTATCCTCTGCTGTGATAAAAAAAACATCCCAAGTTTGACCCCTTCTTACTAACACCCAAGATAACTCCTCACCCTTCCTCTCCCCGAAATAACCAAATCATCATATACCCTTATTCTCTAGTTTAGTGTTATAAGCATACATGTGAACAGCTGCTTTTTTGCTACAATATTCTGCACATTAAATGCTGGTTTGAAGATGCTGACAAATGTTCAGCAAAATGCATCAAGCCTCTCAGTATGATAATAATCATTTTTGAGATGTAACACACTCGTTCTCATATCTTTCACTTCCACATTGTCAAATTACTAGGAACTATGCAAAGACTGGGATTCAACCATGTAGACAAATAGTTTTAGTTCAAATCAGAGACTTTCTTGGAAAGTAGAAACAATAAATTACTTTGGGACTTAGACACCAAAACCAATCACCCCATCCAAGCAAGAAGATCAGATCTGGTAGTTAAGGACAAGGAAAAGAAGACCTACCAAATCATGGACAAGGAAAAGAAAAAACCACCAGATCATAGACATGGCTGTACCTGCAGACTACTGAATGAATAAGAAAAAGAATGGAAAACTATAGAAGTACCAGGACTAAGCCCAGAAGCTGATAAAAGTGTGGAACATGAAGGTCAGGGAAGTGCCAATAATAGTAGATGCTTGGCAATGTGCCAGATACATTAAAGTCAAGATTGGAGGAGTCGGAGATAAGAAGAATGATTGAGACTATGCAGACCACAGCACAACAGGAGTCTGCAAAAATGCCGAGGAAGATGCTAGAAATATAAGACTTATGACCTCCAATGATCAGTAGTTGCTTAACAGCTAGAATGGTCATGGCATGTGTAAGAAAAGCTGGGGAAAAGTGATTGCTACCCGACATCTGCCATGAACATGCATGATAATTAGAAAATAAAAAGAGAAAAGAAAAAGAGAATACCTTAGGAGGACAAGGAAAATATTAGAGATTAAACTAAACAGCAGAAACCTTATAAAAGGAATGAACACATGGGCTGAATTGGTAGTAAGGCACACAGGACCATTCCTTGGCTGGACAAAGGAAGAACTCCTGTAAATGGACAGGCAAACAAGGAGGTTTATGACAATGCACAAAGCTTTACATCCCAGAGATGACACGGATAGACTGTACGTGAAGAGAAAGGATAGTGGAAGAGGGCTCATCAGCATAGAAGACTGTATCCAGAGGGCCAAAGCAGGTCTAGAAAAGTTTGTGCAAACAAATAGTGAAGACATCATAAAAAGTGCCCGAAGCAGAGCAACGAACAACATAAAAGTAGAAAAACAATTGAGCAGCGCAACAAACAAGGAAAGAAAAATGGGAACAGAAGAAACTATATGGAGAATTTGAAAGACAGGATATGGCAGACGAGAGATCATGGACATGGCTACAGAAAGGAAACCTGAAGAGAGAAACAGATATGCTCATCTTAGCAGCCCAAAACAAATGTATCAGAACAAACTATATCAAAACAAAAATCGACAGAATACAGACAAAAAGCAAGTGCCGGCTATGTGGGGTAAGAGATGAGACCTTAAACCCCATAATCATTGTATGTAGTTAACTTGCCCAGAAGGAGTATAAACAGCGACACAATAGGGTAACAACAGTGCTACACTGGGAACTGAGTAAATTAATAGGATTTAACCATGCTAAAAAGTGGTGTGAGCCCTGGAGAATGGAAACCACAAATCACTTTTGGACTTTGACATCCTAACGGATCACCCATTCAAGCAAGAAGATCGGACCCAATAATTGTGGACAAGAAAAGGTATACCTGCTAAACAATAGACATGGCCCTACCTGTAGACCACAGAGTTAAGAGAATGAAAAACCTGAAAAATGCCAGGATCTGACAAGAGAACTGAAAAAGGTGTGGAACATGAAAGTCAGGGTAGTACCAGTAATAATAGGTGCACTCAGAGCCGTACCAAAGACACTGAAAGCGAGATTGAAGGAACTACGGATAAAAGGAAGGATTGAGACAGTACAGACCACAGCACTGCTAGGAACTGCACGAATACCAAGGAAAGTGCTAGAAATATGAGATCCTCAATCCCAGCTGTTGGCAGTGGCCTAACAGAAGAGGGGAAAAAACAAAACAAAAAAAACACCCAAATGGTGGTGGTGGTATGAACTACAGTCTTCAGTGATAACCACTGGGCAACTGGTGTGAAACTGTAAACCACAGTACTGCTGTGGACTATGAGAGTGCTGAGAGGAGGCCTGGAGACTTGAGGAGACTTGCTGTCACTCAACCACCAGCGGTAATCATCAGGCAACTGATGTGAAATTGGTGGTGGTGGTGGCGGCGGCGGCGACGACGACGACGACGACGACGACGACGACGACGACGATGATGATGATGATGATGATGGTGATGGTGGTGGTGGTGGTGATGATGATGATAACAATAATAATAATAATAATAAAAAGTGTGTTATAAAAAAAATTGAAAACATGAAAAAATTGTTTGAAAAGATTCAATGAAAAACAAACTCTTCTGTTTCGCTATTTGGTTTTCATGTTGGATCATTTAATTTCAATGGTATTGTTAGTATGCACAGTGACATTAATTATACTTTCCGTTCATAATTATTTTTTGGCAATTATGAATCACCACCTTTATATACTGTGTTGTAGGATGATCAACTAAAAAGTTGGAAAAAGGGGTGATCAATGAATGAATTACTTCTCTCAATTTTTGTTGGGCTGTAATTATTAAAAAGACCTGACTTTTCAAAAAAATAAACGTGCATAACTCTCAAGACTTCATGTCCTATCATTCTTTAAAACAGCTTGAGTTGAGACTCTGAAAGAAAAAAAAATCAAAATCAAAATTCCTGAATTATCAAAATCAAATTATTTGCTAAAATAGCTTTAGGCTTTTCAGTACTGATTTATACATGAATAAACTCATCATTTTTACTGGTATAATCAGCTAATTATATAAATTTCTAGCAATGTGCACACAACTTCTGGAAAATATCCAACACCCTTTTTAGGAGTGTATTCAAAATGTTAGAATATTGTTTTTATGTTTTTTCTCGTTTTTTCTGGAGATGAAAAAAATTAAATTTTTGTCAAAAAATAAAGAAAAAGAAAACAGATTTATAATAATTACAACATCAATTTTGACCATTTGAAAGTCAATGTTTACATTTTATTGGTAAAACAAACAATCCAATGTCATGTTGATGAATAATTTGATTTTTTTTAACAAAATCTGCAATTCAGAAACTGATGAGAAATTAAGTATCTTCCCCGAAAAGATCAAATCATAAAAATGATTTTATTTAACTTGAAATGCAAAAAAATCCACAGCTTGCATAAAAAAAAACAAGAGAAAATAACTTTTTTACCAGTCGGGGCTATAATCTTATCAGCATGAGATCAGCATTAACAGTGTTTTTATCAATATCAAAATTCAGGCATCCCTCTTCTTATAGAAAAGGTATATGTTTAGTTGAGACATTTTATTTTTTACCTGCAAAAAGTAAAAAAAATATCAGAACTAGAATTTCAAGGGAAATTATGAATAACTACCAACTACATACGCTTCTTTTTACCTTGTGAATTAAGCAGTGATGGATTCAAACTAAGAGATCAATTTAGGATAAACTTACATTGCAAATTAAACCACGAACTAAAACCTTATTTAGGGAAGGAATTTTTTAAAAGACAAAAAAGATATTTTCACTATTTATTGAGGGGAGTGTGTGTGTTAAATCTCTGGATACATAGACATGCAGATGCATAGATACACATAAATGTCATGAATAATTAAGAACCTGAAACAGTGTTTAAACCAGTCTGTTGTTAGTAGTGATTCTCATTTCAGGTATTTTAAAAACTGAGCAAGAGATTTGTGAAAATCCTCCGAATACTCTAATCAGTGCCCTCAAATCTTGCTCTTAAATATTCTTCCTACTTGGCAAGCTCACGGGTGACCAGTAACACTTTTGTAGACCCCAGGTTGAGAACTGCTGATTTGGAATATCCTCGATTATGGAAATTTGGAAATGCCCTGCTTGCAAGACCGTGGCCACAAGAGGATCCCCCAGAGCACGGTGAGAACACTCCCAAAGAGGTGAGATATATGGACCTCCTATGTGCAAAATTTCCCTGAATCTGCCCCTGTATGTTTATATATATATATATATATATATATATATATATATTATTGTGTCATCCACAGACAGCTGTTTCGATGTATTACATCTCTTCAGTGTGGCTATAGACTTTATCCCATCCAGTACCACAAGGCAGAATTGAAACCCTCACATCGGACCCGGATATTCTACCTCTGGACTACAGAACTGGGTGGTCAGTAAGGCTGAATTTAAGTAATATATTCATTTATGCAGAAACTCCTCATCCACCAGAATGCTTTATTCCTACGGAAGAGCATTGCATAAGCTTACAATGGATGAGTTACTTCACTTAAAGAGTGCTCAACCCTGAATAGAGGAGCATTATATTTATATATATATACATATACATATATATATATATATACCATTTGTAATAAACACACTGGGAGAAAGAAACATTGCACTGCATAGTATGACAATTTGTGACATTCAAGGACAACTAAACTCACTTGCTAGAAATTCAAAACAAAATTGTCAAGGACTTGAAAATTACTGATGTTTTGGAGAGCATTGTAAAAATAAATTTGATTTTCTTTAACATTTTTTTCTTTTAAAAATATTACAGGGGGCATAACTGTACCTGTAGACCAGGGGCCTACAAAATCCTAACCCAGAACTGGCTATGATGACAGAAGAAATAAAAATAAAAACATACATTTATGCAGGAAAGGTGCAGGGTTTTAATAGTAAACTGAAATTACTCTGCTAAATGACAAAAAGGTCCCCAGTACTGCTAGTAGCTTAGCACTGTTGCTACTGTGTTGAGCAATTCTGATTGCCATTAAACATTAGTTGCCTGGTAATATTTATGACTAATAACAACAAAATAAAAAATAAAAACTGAGGAAATATGATTAATTATAAGATTTGAAACAATTTTTCCCAAAATACTTCCTTTGCCCAAAAGGTTTCCTCCTTTTCTGACTTTTTCTTCCAGGATATACTTAGGCTCGTAGGTGGATTTAACCAATTTCCAAAAGAGGGATTTTGTCATCTTAGTCAGTCAATAGGAAGAACCAGTGATCTTTCTTTTCATTCAATGTTAGTAAAATGGGAAATCCAGTGAAGGCAACAGGTCTAGCATTAAAACTAAGTACCAAAACAAATGACAAAAATTCATTTATTGATAATAAATCGTTACTGCAGATTATAGAGTCTAATCTAATAAATCAAATTCTTCAAGATATTGCCGAGGAAATATTTGACTAAAAAACATAAGTGTTCCATGAGCCATTATTTTACATGCTATATAGGTTTCTGTACTTATTTTGATGCTAGATCAGTTGCCTTCAATGGTTTTCATATGCAATAAAACCTTCCTGGCAGCAAAAAGTCCGATTCTAAACTCTACAGTTCTATCTATGTCTTCAATTTACAGTTTCCATCAAAAGTTTATGCTGTTCATATCCCAGAGTACAAAAGCTAAATCAATTTTTTTACATTTAATACTTACACATAGCTGCACAAACTTTTGAACAATTTCTTCAAAAGAACTTTTCTGTATTTCAATCTGAAGCACATTTCAATTGACTCGCATTAACTTCTAAATAATACATAATAAAAAAAATTAGAACTGTAAATATATATTTACCCTCATGAAATTTATTTGATCCTTTTCCATTTCTATAAAAAATATTTGTAAACTTCATCTCTAACGTCTTCTCACACCAATAAAACATGTCAATTTGTTGGCTTTAACAATTTCTATTTTTTTATCATTTCTTTTGGATTTCAGTTGATTAGAGTAGATAAGAAGACAAGAAGTTTTTACTATGTTCATGAATTAAAGTGTAGAATTGTACTGCAATGATATTTCAATAAGGCTTAAAATGTAGTGGATATTCAAATTCTAAGGTGAAGACTTTTCAACAAACAATGGTGGTCCTTCTCAAAGGAGGTAATCTTTGAGCCTAGGTGTTCAGATACAGAAGTGAAAATTAACTAGAGCTGAAAACCAACAATAACACATAGAGAGCACATAACTCAGCTAATGCCATTGTCATTAATTACTAAATGAAAATCAGTTTGTTCAATCAGTCCTAACCGAATATATCTTGGATTTGTTTGGCAATACAGAACAATGGCCGATCAATGATTATTACAGGGGTCAGTCCTGTGTGCCGATGATCAAAAGCCTCAGCAAAAAGCTTAATTGCATGTATTGTTACTGCAGTGTATACTGGCTCTGCAAGCAAAGACATAAAAGTAAAATGTGATACTAGTCTGATATCAATTGTCTATCGGCATGGCAAGCTACCCATGACACAGTGGAAAATGAGCTCAACATTTGCGCATTTTAATGTCAATTTGAGCATTAATTATATTGCTATTGCTTTAAATAAATTGAATTGTTTATATCTGTAGAAAGTATTGATTAGTTATAATTTTGTATAACTGATGTCATTTAGTGTAACACAAAAAAGACCTTTTAAAAGTGATCAAATTTGGGTCCAATAGATTGAACAAGCACTAAAATCGATGCTGATTGTGGCAAAAATATAATCTGATCAAAAATTCTACAGTAGCAAAAAAAAAACTGCCTCTACTGTGTGGATTACACTGGCTATCAGAGAACTTCCAGTAGAAGTAGGGAACCCCTCTAAACCTTCATTTTCAAAGCCAAGCCATGAAAGACTTGGGACCCCCCACTTGATCTTTATTCGTTGAAGAAGTAGAATTCTATGTTCAGGTGATGTACTAGAAAGGATTTTACGTCATATTAAAGGTGATAAAAAAAATCAGTATTTATTTAATGGTGTCAATTTCTCTTGGAGGAGTTTGAACATTCTTTTCATCTGAAAATTCACATAATATTTTTTTTATATTAAATTTATTGAATAACATATTTATTGTCTCATTCCATTATTTTCGGCCATATCTTGAGCAACTTCATGATTCCAGATTCCATGAAAAATCGTTTTGATAGTTATGATGATTAATAATATTTCTGTTTTGAATGTTGCTATTGATGACATCATAAATAAAGAACAGTGCCTCATTATTTCAAGTTTAAATCTCCTGTAGAATTTCATTAAACCAGCCAGATGCATCCATTGGATGGGCTTGCCCAGGTCGATAGTAAATTTAAACTCGTCTTATAAAAGCAAACAATAACAAGTTAGGTTTATGGTGTAAAATCAGCTCTCAATAAACTATAAAGTCCAAGTGGTTGAATGGTCAAAAGCGGCCAAGCGTATACAGGAACCCGTCTGGCTAGAAGGAGCTAGTTTGATTCTCACCATGAGCTTGCTCTTCACCTCACTTAGGCTGTTTAATTGTTGACGTAGGATAACAGTCTGATTCATAGTTGTGATAAAAAGCGACTGAAAGTTAGGATAAAAGTAAAAAACTAGTCAAAATTAATAATAAAAATAAACACTTGTAGTAAAGAATAGCAATATTTTACTTTATTATTTACCAAAGTTGAAAATTTTTATGCAGCCTACAAAATTTAAAAAAAGATTAAATGTACATATAGCCCACATGAGAAAGAATTTTTGTTTCCCCACATAAATTCAAACTGACACTTCTGAAACCAAAAATTCTATTCACAAAACCATTCTTCTCAGGTATTTGAACAAGTATGTTTAACCATCTCTGATAACTAACTGATAACATAAAGCAATGGTAATGAAAATTGGAACAATTTGCATTCATTGTTATAAATCTATGTTCATTATAAATTCATTGTTAGTTTGGTGAATTAATTGTTATGAACAAATTTATTCAATAAAACTAACTTTAAATCAGTTTTAAATGATTTTTATTCATTTAAAATGAGTTTTAATTAATTTTAAGTAAAGTAGTTGGGGCCGGGTGATTTCAATTAATATTATTATTAATATTATAGTAGTTAGCTTCCTCTACAACAACTGCACTCGGGATATGAATTACATTGTAAAGCTTTTATGAATTTCTATTGCTGAATCAAATTGATTGAAGATTTTTTCAAATTCTTTGGTTTGAGTTTTGTTTCTTTAAAATAATAAAAGTTTTCTTGGTATTAACTATTTTTATCAATGTTGAAGAAAAGAAAAATGCCAATCAACAAATTTCTACCAAATTAATGAACATGAATTAAATTGTGTTCTCATTTATTTATTTCAATTGAAAGAATCAATTAAAAAGATTTGGTTGAAAATCCATCTCAGGATAAAAGTTATTTCATGATATCAATATGGCAGATCAAACACTTTTATTTGTTTTTTTTTGTTTCTTTTCAAACTGAAAATAGATTTGTTTGTTGAAAAAACTTTCCTGGTCTATACCTTTTTCTGAGCTAAAAAAATTATGGGCATTAACTTTCGGTGGGGACTAACAAAGAAAAAAAAGGGCCTTGAATTTTATTAAGAGACAATATTCAATTAATTCAACTCAAAAAAGTTAACATTTGCAGGAATTGAAGCAGTGAATGTGATTATTCCTTTCATTGATTCAGTTTTCTTGCTGTTGTTTTTAATTTGATCATTAATTTTTTTTACTAGCTCAGGAAATGGTATAGAATTTTGATTATTTTCTAACATTCACCACATTTGCTGGGATACGTGGACAGGGCCTTATCTGAACAAAACAAAACAAAAATTATTTTCGGTGTGGGTTTTTTTTCCATGTAGGCTTTTTATGGTGGTGAATTTTCATGTGAGCATCTTTCTGGCCACCTAATTCCAACTCCATGGAATGCAGTGTACACTGTTGACTGATGGATTGAATGGCGCCAGCATTGAATTGAGATGTGATTTAATGCAAAGTTCCCCTTTGTTGAGGGGTTACCCATCATGTCAATTGCCAACCATCCCGTTCCTTGCATCACTAGAGGTCTGCGTTTTTTATGTGCCACTGATGTCCGTTCGCAAATTCTCCTATTCCCAGTAGACCTTTGCTACTGCTGCCTGAACAGAACTCCCCACCCCCCCAATAACCCCAGAGCAGTTGCCACCTCAAAGATAGAGTGCTCCAACTTTCAAATTAAGAATAATTTTGAATTCATAATTGTTAAATTCTGTCCATGTCCTATGGCTGCCACAGATACACCATCTCTATACCTATCATGCCACAGATACATCATCCTGCTGAGTTCATTTTTAAGGTGGGGGGGTGATCCAGCATACTACTATCGCTGATTTGTCACTTCAGTTTATATTGGGTCATTAAATTTTCTTCTTGAATATAATCTAAATATGATAATATGCCATGTGTGTTTATTTGTCTATTACACTACTCTTCAATATTATCATTAGGTAGTTTTTTCTACATCATCACATGATAACGTATAAAAATAGAATTCTATGTTCTGATGATGTAGTAGAGAGGATTTCATGTCATGTTGAACTTGATAAATAAAAAAATAAAATACTATATCCATTTAATGGTGAATAGAATGTTATTTGTTAAATTTTTTTGAGAGGTGGCAGAGGGATTTTTCTGTCAGAGAAAACGTATGTGCATCCATATATGAATATATATATATATATATATATGTATATATATATATATATATATATATATATGTAGCACTTTCAAATATTTATTAAAAAAAAAAAAGTCATGATAAACGATTCACCTGTATGTTTAGTTTTTTGTATCTTTATTCAATCTTATTTCAATGTTCATCTAGTATTGAACATGAAATTCTGTGCAGCATAATATTTTTGAATTTTTCTAACTGTAATGCGATTGCAAAACTATTTGAATACTGCCATCATTTTTTGTTGGCTTGGATAAACCTGTGCTCTAATAATGATAGACAAGATGAATGTATCAAACAAAATACTTTATTTACACAGTACAGAAAAATATCAAGAAATTTTTTTTGGAAGAGAAAAAAAAAAAAAAAAAAAAAAAAAAAAAAAAGCAGAAAATAGAATTCACAAAAAGACTCATCTCTCATTCAAAAATAAATAAATTGAATAAAACGAATTGCTCCTCATTCTTGCACATCTGTCCATAAAAATCCAACGATCAAGGGCGTAGTCAGATTCTGAAGTTAGGGAAGCAAGCACATGAGAAAGGTGCCAGGATATGCACAAAATAATTTAAAATTAATTCTACATTTTTATTCTGTAATTAAAATCAAAACACAAGAAAGTTTTGAAGATAAGTAAATTCTTATTTGTATCCAAAATCAAAACGCACAAAAAGAATGATAACTCTATATTGTATTTAAAATCAAAAAGTAATAAAAATATGTATGTTATTCAATCATTTTACACTTTAAACGTAAAATGAAAATGAAATAATCAAGTAATATGAAAAATGTATGAAGCAACTGCAACAGCTTCTTTTGACTACGCTTCATTTGTGCAAAGTTATCTAATACTTGATAATAATCAACTTATCTTTTTTATTTAAAAAAATATTGAAACAGTGTTACTTTTGAAGAATGTGCTTGGGGGAGCAGTCACCCCACCTCTCTCTAGTTAGGCCACTAGCTATAATATTTCATCATTACTTGAGCTACCTTTTGTAAAAAGCCCATCTCACATTCCATGAATTATCTTCATCTTTACACTTAGTAGAAGTAGTTATAGTTGGAAGTTGACCAAATAGATGCAGCAAAAACAAGATGAAATAAAAACAAGTCAAAAATTAATAATCATTTTCAAAAACCATTATTAATTTTTGACTGGTATTTTCTTTCATCTTGACTTTTTCTTTTTTCTAGTCACTTTTTATCGCAACATTACTCAGACCGTCAGTCTATGGAAGCGAATAAAATCAGAAATAACGACAGTATAATTGTACAATGAGGGACCAAAATTTGACTTACAAAAGTTCTATTTCTTTTTCTCTGACACCAGCTATGTTAGCTATAGTTTTATTTTAATAAATACATACAGTTTAAAACAAAACATGAATTACATTTATTTATGGATTTTGTTTTTATACAGTTTAAAACAAAACAATAACAATATAGATTACTTACATTTATTTACAGGTGTGTAACAGTCAGCCAACTATTACTGAGAAATTTTAGTCACAAGGCAATAAGCCACAATCAAATAAGAAAGTAAAATAATATTTTAATTTTCTTTCAAAGCAATGTCATTTATTATCTTGTTTGATACAAAACAATAGGAAATAGCGATATAGATTATTTACATTTATTTACATTTATGTAACAGTCAGTTGATAATTACAGAGAATATAATACCAAGATTATGGTCACAAGACAGTTAACCACAATCCAATAAGAAAGTAGTTTGATTTTTTTTTAATCAGCGTTATTCAAGCAATGTGATTTAATATTTTCATTTGTTTCAAAAAATGTAAAGAAACAATTTAATTTAATTCATTTTAAATTAATCAAGAGTTTATTTTTATTATAATGGGGAAAGTCATTGCTAAAATGCACACAGAGAAACAACATGTACAACATTTGGCAGAACATATTCTCAATGGTACAAAACCATTTCTTTTAAAAGCAAATAAACAATTTGATACTATAATTTTGGTATTAAATTTTCTGTAGTAATCAATTTACTATTACACACTTGCAAATAAATGTAATTAATATTGTAGTTTTATTTCAAATTGTATGCAGTTATTAAAGAATCCATAAATGAATGAACCACATTTCACAGCACATAAGACGCGCTGTTTTTAAAAGTTCTATCTTGGGAGACAAACGCTTTACTAACGTTACTGTGTTAAGCAAATAATGTAAACACACACATACTGTAGAGCTTGATATAGATTTGAATAAATATAGCAAAATAAAATAACTATAGTGTGGAGGGCTATGAAGATCAGGGGAAAAAGATGGAGTTTCTTTTTTTTTTTTTCAAGAATATGTCTGAAAAAATTGATGCTGTATAATACGGTAAGTAATTTCTATTGTTTTGTTTTTCACCATATGTATTAGTTAATACAAAACCCTAATGATAATAATAGCTGATGTCACCAACATCAGAGGGAAAAAAAATGAGAACTTTTGGAACAAGTGAAATTCAGGTTCCCCTTTGTACAATTGTTCCATAAAAACTAAAGGATAAGCTCTGGGTGAGATGAATTCATATCCCTGTTACTGCCCATGTTTGACACTGCTCTACTGACTAAACTCTCATGGCAGGCAGTTGATCAAATCTCACCAATAACTCATCTTTCGTCATTACCAAATTGTTAGGTGCCATACTTATTGTTTTTATGTATATATTGTTATAGTAGGAGTATTATCTTGATTTATCTTATCAGATGAAGCATTATTAACCATTTAATTTTTGACTAGTATTTTCTTCCATCAGGTTTTTTTTTTTTTTACCAAGCCAGCTTCCTGGGGTAATAGAGATTAGAGTTTGAGTCTTACCGAGAGCTTTTTCTTTATTTCATAGACTGACAGTTTGAATAAAGTTGCAATTAACAAGAGAAAAAAAAAAAATTTTTTTTCTCTCAATTCAAGATGAAAGAACATACTAGTAAAAAATTCATAGTTGACAATGCTTCATCAACTAAATAAATCAGGATAATATTATTTCATCTTTGTATTTTGAGTTAACAATGTTTCAGTACATTTTTATTTAATGTTTATCAGATGAAGTATCATAAATGATTATTTTTTTTAATTTCATAACTACTTTTTACCTTCATCTTAATTTATTAGTCGATTTGATTGCAACTTTTGCTCAAACCAATCACCCTCCCAATTGACACTGTTTACTCAGTGCTGAAGGGTAAGATGAATGCAAAAAATAGTTATAAAATTTAAAAAAAACACAATGTTTCACTTATTGCACATTGTAAAACTACTTTATATGTTTGCCATATCCACTAACTTCGAGTTTTCAAGCGAGTCCTTTTTTTGTGTATTCTTCATATTCCTTTGATATCATATATACTTTCTGGGAATTGAATCCCCTGAAAGTTACCAGATGCAACATATGCCTGAAGAAAGGTCAGAGAGCACACCACTGAAAGCATTATGATAGAAATAATTAAGGTAAGGATGTAATAAACATCTGAAAGCATTAGAGATCATACCTGATACCAATGAGATATTTTGCTAACATTCTTAACACTCGAGACTCTTGGAACATATGTATCCTGAGGTTTCTATGACTGCTGCAATATAGATATCCCATAGATTTCTTTTAGAAGTTTACAAGGACATTTCAATTCAGGTATTGAACACATCAATAGTCTTGAAAGGGTTGAGGAATATAAATGCCTCCTACTTTAAAATCCACATTTTGAAGAAAAATTATCTGAAAGAATAAGAGATCATACTTGATGCAAACTTTTGCTAACATCTTTAATAAATAAAAGTGTTAACTGTTTTGAAATCCATATTTTGTAGAAAAATGAAAATAATCAAGAACCATAAGTTCAACGATGCATCCACCATCTGTGGTAGGAGGAGGAAGAGGATTCATCCGAAAGTCTGGACCAAGTTTCATATCAATCCAACATGATACGTATCAGGGATCGACTAACTGATCAACCAAAAAGTGTCTTATAGGAGATGCATTGGACGCATTTAAAAATATAAATCAATTTGTAAAAAGTATGGAAGCCACTTGATGAAATATTCATCATGCATTAGAGGACGAGCTGCTGTCACTGCTGCTTCTTTCAGACGAAGTGTGATGAGATTTTCTCTTACTTTTGTGCTTTGATTTTTTACGCATCTGAAAATAACAAGAAAAAAAAAATTAATTTCATAAAGCATACATAAAACAGGTATCAATAATCAATTTATTCCTTGTATTGAGCAGTGGTTTAATGGGATAATGGCTACCGGAACGAAAACTTATTTATTTCTATTGACTCCTAATGAAGTATAGGCCACGACCACACTAATGTAGTTTCACTAGCTAATAAATTTTACATGATTGAGTTGCTAGCCTCAGACGCAATCTTCCTTCTTTACCCGGGCTTGGGACCAGCTGTAACAATTGCCAAACTGTAAATTTTTTTTTTTTCAGTAACCTTTACGTAGATGGACTGCCTTAAAAATCTAAAGGGATCTGAGCGGGTGGGTAGATTCATGTCTTTCCTGAAGGCATTAGTGCCACTAACCATCACATCTCCTTGCTCATCCAAAAAAAATTAGGAAGGTAAATTGACCAATCAGAGAATCACGTTTGATCCTAAACAGACAAACAGAAGAAACTAACATATATGCTCATTATATATATGGATAATGACTGTCATAAAGCAATCACAATCAATATAAGCTAAGGGAAAACAGAACAAGCTCTATTACACTGACTCTCAATTAAAAAATGCTTCCATAAACACTCAATTCTAACAAAAATAAATAACATGGCGGTATGATTTCAGGATTAAAAATTTGTTATTTGTAACTAACTAAATAGTAAAAGCATAGTACCCATTAAAAATGAAGAGATTATTTATTTATGGAGACATTGCAGACAAAAAAACAAAACAAAGCAAAACAAAAAAAAAACAGCAAATACTTTGAATAAGATTTATTTTTCTGCCAACTTCCTACAACTCATATTTTCCATTTTTTGATAATTTTAGAACAATAAGGCAACAGAATTGGATTAAAAACAAAAATCAGACACTGGCAGCACTAATATTAATGTTATTACCAGCAGCAGTAGCCAGTCTAGCTTTACCAGCAGCAGCCCATTTTGTGTGTTTGTAAGACTACCTACTGTTCTTCCTGTTTCTTTTCGTATAACCAAAAAAAAAAAAACAACAAACAAACAAACAAACAAATCGAAAATACCTTTCATATGATGATAAGATCATTGAATTATGATTGCTCATTTCTGAATGTAATAACATTTGTTATTTCAATTCAAACTTGAACATATACAAGTATAAGGAAAGAATTTAATTCCCTGGTGGCAATTTATATTATATTTAAAATCAATAAATCATAACTACCCATTTGCTAGTCTATAAGTTAACAGGAGTATTTGGGGGAGTACTACTACTCACTGCATCTAATCCAAGCTCCATACCCGTCCATTTTAAGTTCTGGTAGATGGCTCCCAAGTCATAATACCAGTGCATTGCACACAGTGTGATATTTGCACTGTTCAGTTCTTTTTCAAAATTTTTTTCATTTAAATGTCTTATAAGCTGGCAAATACAGTAATTCTAATAACAACATTGATATTCATACATTTCAAAAAAAGATATTATCATAAACATTTGAGCATCAACTGATTGTTTGTGTTAATAGAAGCTGTGTTACGTAGAGGTTATTATACAAGGAAAATTTTTCATTGAATGCAAATGAAAAATTAACAAAAAGTAGGGAAACATTATCTTTATAAACATTAATATACAAAAGAACCATAGTAATCATAAAAGTAGAAAATTTTTAACTAGATCATAACAGAAATATGTCAATTTATCAGTTGAAAGTTCAATCATTCATTGACCAACATCTACCATAGTCTGGAAAGAAACAGATACTCCAAAGTCCATGCAACTAAGATAACTTGAGATACAATACAAGAGATGAATTATTTGAAATAAGAATTAATGAGGAAAAAATATTACTACTGAAAAATGGCACACAAGTTGATAATTAAAACTATTGATAATATAATAAAGTTTTTGGATATAATCTAACTTTGTTACATGCTGTTATTAGAGAAAGAGTTTTGAAGATAATATCAGAATAAGCCTGAAGTGTTATTCTAAAATCCCCAGATCAGTCTTGATTCAAAAATAAAACTTTCATCTGAGATCATTGTCTTCCTTATCAATTGCTATTAAGTTTTCTTTTTTAAGCTGGGTTGTATCACAATTTCTTTCAGAAATAATCCCGACTAAAGAACTGAGATTATATTCTAAAATAAAATGAAAGCCATAATCTCATGATGAATTTGATAACTACTTTTATCTTACCATACATTGAATTCTAATTGTATGATTTTATTTTAGCAATGCTTATTCATTTATGTCTATTTGTCTGTCTGTCTGTCTGTCTGTCCACACAGTATCTCCAGAAGTTCTCAAAGAATTTTGATGATATTTTGCAGAAAAATCGCTATGCAAGAAGTTATCAAATTTGGGGGTGGATTGAGGAATTTTCAGTTACCTCCCCTGCATCGTAGCCATATGTCAACACAATGTTTCTCAAAGAATTTCAATGAAAATTGCTGGAAGGATAAGGAGGAAGGGGTTAAATTTTAGGGCTGATCCAGAAATTTTGTGGGGACAGATATTTTTCCATTTTTTTCCCCCAATACATTTGAGCGTTCACTTATGTTTGTCCATAAAATATCTCAAAGTGTTCACAATGAATTCCAATAACACAGCTATTAACACCACATAAGAAAGAAAGAAAGATATAAAATGATTATATTCAGGTGCTGCTGTCCTATTTTGAGAAGAGTTTGTTAGACACTTTAGATTAGATAATAACAACAACAGATGGAAATTAAAGAGGTATTCTGTTTTCTCTTTAGTCAATAGTATTGAATACGGCTACTATTTGCAATAGAATAAGGGATATAAAAACATCAAATACAAGCAAGGATACTTGGCAATGCCTTCCCAGGAGGAAAAAAATGACTTCAAATCCGAGAACACAGTAGAAAATATGTTCATCAATATATTTCTTCATACATTATAGAAAAAAGATTATTTACACCGTGAGCTTATTTTTTTTTACTTCCGATCTGCACTGTGTACTCGATGTCGTAGATTAATGGCATGAGTTGAGTAATGATTAACAATCGTTTTATCAGTTAGAGCTGAGAACTGTAGAAATTTTTTTTTTTCAGAAGAAACTTTTGGTGCTTTCAATCAATAAGACCTCTTTCATTTTTGGAGACCTGTCAGTTTTTGAAGAAACATTTTTAGTTGGCAGGTAGTGGAGTTCAATCTATGTTGTAACTGTAATGCTGGACTCAACCTTTACTTTACATCAGTAATGAGAAAGTACAGCTTTGAAGTATTTAAGTTACCTCTGTTGGGGGGTGAATGGGAAAAAAAAGGGGGGGGATTTTTCTCATTTTTGATTATGTTCCGATAAAATTCTATGTTTTTGAAAAATGATTGCGGACAGCTTCATGGCAGACTGAATGCAAGTTTCAAGTTCATCCTTATAGTAAATAGCCCCCCCTCCCCTATCCATCAATTTTTTTTTTTAACAAATGACACTTTTCAAAAGGTAATGGAGGTGTTATTGACTGAGATGGAGGTAAATGGTAGTAAAAAATTGATAATGATAGAATACAACGGGGTTTCTCAAACCTTTTTTTTTTCATTCATGACCCCTCACTCATCGTTATAAAAACAATACACTACTACTGTTAGTTTGTAGTTGTAATCTACCTGTAACTAAACAGAGAAACAAATCAATCCTCACCAACTCAAAAATAAGAAATTGCAATGTGTTTATAATCTACAATAAGTTTCAGGATATTTACTGTTCATTATGGAAGAAAAAAAAAAAAAAAAATTAAAATTTTTACTAAAACGTAACAAAAATAAAATTTGTATGCATGAAGTTATTGAATACCACTATATTTGTATAAGAAGAAGAAAAAAAAAAAGAAAATTCAGATACATAATTATTCCCTAAAAAAAATAATCTGTAATATTTCTGCAGAAGCCCCGGTTTACAATACTTCATCTGATAAAAAAGCGATAAAATAATTACTTTAAAAAATGACCTTGTTTCAGGTTTAGGAGAAGAGTTGTAAACATTAGATTCAGATGGCTATATCTTTCAGGTTTAGGGGTGTGAACATTATATTTGGTAGGTTGTATGTTTCAGGTTTAAAGGAAAGGGAATAAACATTATATTTGGATGGCTGAATGTTGCATCTGTTTTTACAATTATTACCAGACATTTTTTCTGAATATGAGACAAAAAAAAAAAAAGAAAAAAAAAACTCAAGCTTGTATAAAAATTAATTTTTTTGTAGAAACCTTTGTGCACTCTTAAAAAGAATGATTGGGGAACATGGACATAAAAGTTAATTTTTTGCAATGTTTAGAACCAGAGAATTGATAGAAATAACCTCTGTTGACTTCAAATGAACTCCATGGTCAACCTCTAACAGGATACATCACAAACTGACCTTTTACAAATCTACACGCTAAATATTAAGGTCAAATGAATATAAACAAGCTTGGCCAAAACTCAGATTTGGTCCACCACTTTCATTTTTTGTGTTGGTAACCATTATGCCACTCCACACCTTAAACATTATCAGTTATTACAAGAGAAAACAGAAGCAGAATAGTTCTTTTTTTTTTTCTAGATTAACATATAATGCTGTCATGCAATTCAAAATATTATTAATCAACTTTATTAAAATATAATGAGGATATAAAGTTTGGAATTTTGAGAGTTGAAAAAAAAACAAACAAAAAAACAAAATCAAATCAAAATTATGATGAAATCAAAGCTAAACATCTATTTTTCACATGCAGTAGTCAAATTATTTTGATAGGAAATTTTATTGATCTGGAAATTACTAAATGGAACTGACTTTTATACATTCAAGCTAAAACAAATTATTATTGCACTAGCACATAGCTGTAAAAAATAATGGGTTTATGTATGGATGGATCAGCATTAGGGAGCCTGAAGTTATTTTATTTTTAATGATTAAAGTATGCTAATTTTTTTTTTTTTGAAGTCTCAAGCCATCACTAGCTGTTTTAATGTGTGATCAGATATGAATTCTCAAGAGCTTCTATGATATAATTTTCATTATGTCGTAATAGGAAGGTACGATAACCAATCAGAGAATACCGAGAATACGTAATAGGAAGGTACGATAACCAATCAGAGAATACCGTTTGATCCTAGACATGAACAGAGAAGAAATTTGCATATATGCTCATTATATGTATGGATAATGACTGTCATAAAGCAATCATAATCAAGCTAAGTGGAGGAAAAAACATAAAACAAGCTCTACTATGCTGACTCTTGTTAAAAAAATAAATGCTTCCATAAACATTCAATTTCAACAAAAATGAATAGCAGAAAGTGAATCAACGATGGTATTATTTTAATATTCAATAATAGTGTCAATGTCACCAATGCTGTACGTATTATTTTTCCTCTTGAATATAAATCACAAAGAAACCCCCCCCCCCAAAAAAAAACAAACAAATAGTCCAAAGGTATGAACATCCATAGGTATCCTATGCAATCAAAGAAGCTCTAGCCATATTCAATTGATCATTTCTAAAAATTTGTTAGGTATTTATATGCATATGCTTTGTACAAAATGAAATATCTAAAATTTTTTGAATGTTACCCGAGAGGTATTTAAACTGATCTCCATTGCATTTATGTTTTAAGAATGTTGAAAGTAAACTTCTGGGGTATAATATACATCTTCAAATTTTGCAAATGGCTACAAACATCAAGCTCACTATTTCTGAATTTAGAATCTTTAAATATTGATTGAAATCACAAAACACATCAATATATTTTTCTTTCCCCTAGAATCTTTGATTATGTAAAGTATGATGATACTGCATTTAATTTCTGCCGTATTGTATCCATATATTCATGGAGCTAATCAAAATTTTACAGATTTCTTTTGGTTGAAAAATTTTAATGTTTGTTGGAAAGCCCTCATTATACACAAAATATTCTAGGCACAAGAAAAACCCCAAGTCATCTCTTTAAACAGCTGTTAGTTTGAAACTTATTCAAAACAGGGGCGTAAAAGATAAAATGTGAAGTGAGGGGCATTGATATTTCATGTAATTGAGTAAAAAAACTCACCTTACGAGATAATTATCGGTATGTGTATACATGTTATTATAGGCTGACTAAAATAGCAGGTAGGTTTATCATCATCAACAAGCATACATAAACACACACATACATATATATAACACACACACACTCACACATATGCATACATATAAATATATACATACACATGCATATATATATTCACATTTATACACTGACACACACGCATATATATATATATATATATATACAAACACATAAAAAGAGACACACAAACATACACATGTAAACATACACACACATGTAAACATACACACACATATAAACATACACACACATATAAACACACACACATGTAAACGCACATACACACACACATGTAAACGCACACACACACACACATGTAAACGCACACACACACACATGTAAACGCACACACACACACATGTAAACGCACACACACACACATGTAAACGCATACACACGCGCAAACATACACACACACACGCGCGCAAACATACACACACGCGCAAACATACACACACACAAACACACACACACACGCAAACACACACACACGCGCAAACATACACACGTAAACACACACACACAAATACATGAACACATTTATTAACATATACATTATATATAAACACACAGACACACACATATATATACACATATAAACACACAGACACACACATATATATACACATATAAACATGCACACACACATAATATGTATACATAACCACCCACACACACACAATATGTATACATAACCACACGCAAACACACACACAATATGTATACATAACACTCACACACAATATGTATACATAACACTCTCACACACACAATATGTATACATAACGACACACACACAATATGTATACATTACCACACACACACAATATGTATACATTACCACACACACACAATATGTATACATTACCACACACACACAATATGTATACATTACCACACACACACAATATGTATACATAACACTCACACACACAATATGTATACATAACACTCACACACACAATATGTATACATAACACTCACACACACAATATGTATACATAACCATACACACACAATATGTATACATAACCATACACACACAATATGTATACATAACCATACACACACAATATGTATACATAACCATACACACACAATATGTATACATAACCATACACACACAATATGTATACATAACCATACACACACAATATGTATACATAACCATACACACACAATATGTATACATAACCATACACACACAATATGTATACATTACCACACACACACACATAATGTATACATAACCACACACACACAATGTATACATAACCACACACACACAATATGTATACATAACCATACATACACACACGCAATATGTATACATAACCACACACACACAATATGTATACATAACCACACACACACAATATGTATACATTACCACACACACACACATAATGTATACATTACCACACTCACACACACACGATATGTATACATTACCACACTCACACACACACACACAATATGTATACATTACCACACTCACACAATATGTATACATTACCACACACACACACACAATATGTATACATAACACTCACACAATATATACATAAAAACACACACACAGTATATACATAAAAACACACACACAGTATATATTAGGTTATTTGATGCCAAGTAAAAAATCCAGTTATAATTTTTTTAATTCTGTTGATTTTTTCAAATTGGAATTTTTTTATACAGCAAATCAAATATAAACCAATAATGGAGACTCGAAAATCATGCAATTTTTAGAAGGGATAATATCAAAGTTACTAATAAATCCTCTTTGATATAATAAAAATACATTTTTGATGATGATTTTATGCCTCAAGAAACGTATGATATTGGGAATGCAGAGTTGCATCGTGTTTTACAACATAGAAAACAGAATCAATTTGAGTTTCAACTCAGGCAGCTTACATTCATTTTACTCAAATACCATTGGGAAAGGGATTAATCTTCTACTCCAACTATGGGCAAATAGCAAGGCAGTTGAATCCCTTTAGCCCCATAAGGCTGACAATCATGGGTTTAGGCTAAGCAACTGCACTTTGTAAAAACTACTTACAATTGAAATCGAAAAATGGACCCAGTATATGACTCAGTATTAGTATCAATGTAAACTAACCCATAAAAGCTACAAGTTAATTGTGGGTAATTTTTTTACACTTGTTTTGAGAGAGGAAATTTGTAAATTTTTGTTTGCTTTATAAGGGAAAAAGTCGACAAATGCAAATCTAATACTAAAACAGAGTTAAACTCATCAGATACTGTTACTCTCATACAATAATATTTCATTGTTTTTGTAGTCTTTTTTAAACAGTTTCGACCTTACCTGGGTGTCTGCCACATCCAGTAGCCTTCCAAGAACTTTGAACAGAACTCTTTACAGTTCTGGTTAATTACACAATAGAAACCATCATGTGGCCAACATCTTTTGGCAGCCAAACCAACTTAAAAGCTGAAGAAACCTATATTCACAGTTATAGTTGACTATTTCAAATTGATCAACAGGGAAAGTTATTCTCATTTCTTTTCGTCACATCCAGTGCCCTTTCTAGGGAATTTAGGGACTTGTAACTCTCAATTCTTCTTTATGATGCCTCTCCACTCAGCCACCCCAGGGCAGCATCTCCCCATTGCACTATGAGGGTTAGGTCGGGAGGTATCAGGACACCTGTGTGACCCAATTCACAAGAAATGGACAATTTTTGTCTTTGCCCATATGTATGCAAGTGGACCCTCACATTAAACCAGATCTTATGTCAAATTCGTCCTCGTAGGGAGGCAAGTAAATCCCCTGGCTTTCCACTAAGCTGATGTACATTTCTGTACTACCTGATCTATCCAGAGGACCAGATGAGCTTTAACAGTACTTTAAGCCACTGAGCAATGTTACATGGGAGACTCTTGCAATGGTTTTTTTTTACCTTAAACTTAATGTCTGTTCTTTTCTAATGAGAGAATCCCATATCATGTGGAGCCTTTAATAGAGTCATGGGTCTAAAAACGGATCAGAGATTTCTACTGGCAAAATTTTGGTCGCTTGAAAAATCTGTGTGATAAACAGATAAGTTTCTCTTTTGAGTCATTTTGATTGAATATTCATAACAATCAAGAAACACTGAAGAATTTACACACAATATGAGGTCTTACTCAAAAGTTTAGGGAATTTGAACAGTCTGATCAGTTTGTTTATCTGTCAAGTTACCCAGTATTTCCTGTATCTCACCACCCTTTGTCTTAAAATCACTCCATCTGGGGATAAAATACCTCATTTTTCTATCAATTTTTTTCTTCATTCGAGGAAGTCAGTTCACATCTTGAGTTCCCAAGAATTTAAGATATCAACTTGTAAATATCAAAAAAGAATCTTACATCTGGACTGTGAGAATCTTTCTTGTGTTTTCGCTTTTCCTTCTTTTTGTGCTTCTTCTTTGCCTTCTTCTCCTGAAAGATACAAGTGTTGTTGAGAATTATTCAAGTATGAAAATAGATACAAAGGGATTTATATTTCCATCAAAGAATAATAGACTGATATGTAAAAGTATCATTTTTTTTCCCAATAGATTTACATCTTTCAAAAGAATTTTGGTCTTATCGTCAAACACTGAAACCAGAGTGGAGTTCATTTTCCTGCAAGAACAAGAAAAATTCTCACCAAAATTAGGGGTGTAAACCAATTTGTCGTGATTTGAACTCACCACAATCAACTTACTGACAAAGCTGAATTGACAAGTCTTAAACATTAACAAAAATTTACCATAACGATATGCACAGGTTTATTTCATTCGAATTAATAAACACATCTATACAAAGAAAATATACATGATTTATCTTATTTGTATATGCAATAGAAAAGTTGCAGCAATCATCTTCAGTCAGAATAGAAGTTGGAGCGGAGATTGACTCTGCAGCAGCCAGCCTTTTTATATAATTATTTTTGAAATTTTTGTGATTATGGAAAACCACTTGAAAATAAAAAGCCACTCGTGGATATAATTCCTTGTAGAGTTAGAAGTAGATAATCAAAGTACATTATTCAATATGAGAGAGTGGATCAATAAGTATTTAACCTCATAAATGATGAGCGGATAAGGTCAAATACATTCGGGTGGGTGGTATATTTCGACCATCGTAATATGCAGAATTATCTCAGAGGTCAATTTGGGATTAAAATAACTGTCCATTTTGCAGCAAAACAATTACATTCTTGGAGGTAAATTCGTACATGGATAGACCTGGGCAAAAACATGATAGATATATGGTTGCTACTCCCAGTATTATTGGAGACCAGCAGGTGTCTATTCTGGATTAAAATTGCTTTTTTCAGCTGTATTGCAGCCAAAGAATTCTATTCCTGACCCCAAAGTTCATTGGAGGCCAGCACTGGTTAATTTGTGATTAAAATAGCTCTTTTGAACCAAGCTAACGAACTTCCTTCCAATGAAGTTGATTTTTTTCTCTTTTGTTTGTAAAAAGTTGTGCAAGACTGAGAAATGTTCTTGGACAAAAATTCTAAAAAAACATAAGAACAATCTCTCAAGATCATTGGCCTTCACCTAAGCCCTTCATGCTTTTCCTCTGGACATTGGTTATTCTAGGGTTGGATACCCAGCCAACCTTTTCATACTGGAACCCAATGGGAGAAATACTTATATAGTGTATCCAAAAACCCTGTCAAACTGAGCAACAACATCATTTGTTCTTTTTTGTGCACTGTTACAACTACTTTTTCAGGAGTACATAGTGTAAATAACCGTTTTTTGTTTGTTCGTTGTGTGATAAGAAATACCAAAGGATATGATTTTCCTGTTTTGTTAAATCTTAAGTTATTTTTCTCCCTGGCAATGCCGGATATCCCTGCTAGTATTTAATATTTTACGTGAATACTTGAATAAAAGATGTTTTAACTATACCTATTTAACTATTTCAGTGTAACAAAAAAAGAATAGCGAGCTGATATAAAAAGGAGAGTGTACACCATAAGAGAAAGGGTTACCTTCTTTCTTTTCTTTTTTTCTACAGATGTCTCTTCAAGTTTTTTCTCAGAGGTTCCAGCACTTGATTCAAGATCAGGGATAAGATCATACACCTTGCCACTAACACTAAAGCAATCTTTGGCAAAATGACCTAAAAGTAAAAAATTATTTATTTCAAGATGGTATATACTGAGGACTTGAGATGCTTAAAAAACATGCTTATTTATTTATGATTAAGCAAATGAAATTAATAAATTAAGTATACAAAGTCTAATTTGTTCAGGCAGAGAATTAAACTGCATATTTTACTAGAAGGCTACTAGAGTACAAAAACAGACGTGATTCTACAAATTTTCTTTATGAATTCAAAAAAAAATTTTTACAGAGTAATGAAGTAACAAAGCAAAATAGATCTTAATTCGTTAGAATATTTAATACATTATCATTTTTCAGATATACTTCAATCTTCAAAATTATCATATTAAGTTGTTACATATGAAATGTTTTTTCACATCATAGAGAATGATGCTAAAAATATTTTTTGCAGATTAAATTTAAACAAATGATAGTTTTTTTTCATGAATTGAGTTGGACTAATTTTAATATAAATTCAAACTAGGACATAATGCTGCTCAAGCTGCTGATAATATTAACAATGCATTTGGCATAAACACTACTACAGTGTGAAATGATCAGTGTTGGTTCAAAAAGTTTAGGTCTGGAAATACGGATATCAGAATGACATTTGGGGGGAGCCCAAACCTGTTCTTAATGATAACCAATGTCTTGACAGTGTGCCGAGTAGGGCGTAATCAATAAGAAAAATCAGAAAGCCGGGTGATCAATGAATAAGTTAATTCTCTCATCTTTTGATCACTAAAAAGTCTGAATAAAAAAAAATATAAAAAAAAAAGAGAAAAAAGCAGGCACAAGCTAAGGGATTAATTTTGCATAAAAACTTACACAGCAAACTGACCCCCTCTAAAAAGTATTTAGGTAGTAGTTTGAAAAAACAAAAACAACCCCCCCCCCAAGTCATGAGGAGTAAATGTTCAAATTTTAGGCCCTCGAGCTAAACAAGTGTGGCTAGTATGGGTCATACATGCATAAGCAGCTAAACCAACTTGAAAACTGAAAGAAACCTATGTTGACGTTTATAACAACAAAACAAACTAACCATGTCCACCACATTTCTTGCAAACTGTGTTATAAACTGCTCCCAGTTCTATTTTCTTGATTTCCTTCTGAAAAGATTTCTTCTTTTTCCGTTCATCAATGCTGTAAATAAACAGTTTTTAAAAGGTAAAAGTCATAAAAGACACAAACTAATATGAAATACTACATAATTTTTTTTCTTCTCATAAACTCCTTGCATTGCAGTTTCAGAGGTAGATTTTCATGGGTGTTGTGTCAATGGCCCAACGCCCAAGATGGACTGCCATATAGAGCTAAGAGGCACCAACTACCCAACTATTTATTCATAGCTGGAGGGAAAAATGGAATCATGCCTTTCCCAAGGGCAGCAGTGTTAAGAAAACACAAGCAACCTCAGCCGAAACTCAAATTTGATTTGTTGATTCTGTTTCCTGCACCAGTAACTGCTACGCCACTCTGCACTCCCTACTACACGAATAATAATTCAAGACGAAAATGCTGAGATAAAAACAAGGTATAAAAGAACAATTTTATCAAATACTTTCTAGATTTAATAACTTACTTAAAAATTTGGTTCAAAAATATTTTCAATCATTTTGATAAAAATTTATTCAAATTGAATTAACAGTAAGAATTTATTTCCTTAGTGAAACCAAATTATAAAATGAAAAGCAATTTTGCAATAAAACAAACATGATCAACTCAAAATTCATCTTAAGACTAGTAAAAATTTTCTGATTATGTCATCTTATCCATCCCTGACTTATATACAAACAAATGAGATAAAATTCTATTCTATGTGCCAAGTAGAGTATCTTTTGTTGATTAAGAAAATATTTTATTGATACTTAGTATTACTATGTATAACATACGCACAGGTCATATCAATCATCTAGCACTAAAATATTAATAGTAGTTCATTATCTAATTTATCTAAAATATATTGGCATAAGTACAAGTGCATAAATGCTGAAAAACCAATTTCAAGTGCATTCTTGTTAGAACATGAAAAATATTTTCAATTTTTTACGTAATTAATACAAAATAGCTGAAGTATATCTACTATAAATTTAAATTAAAAAAACGTCTGGTTAGTCACTCAATACAAACTGTTACATGGCAGCAGGCTTTCTGGGGAGGGTGACCAATTAAAAAATTGGAAACTTTCTCCTTTTGATAGGCCAAAGTCACTGAAAAAGTTACAATTTTCAAAAAGCAAGTGTGAATGCTGACGCACACTAAGGGGCCAATTTTTATTTGAAAGTGAATATCCCACTAAAACCCTATTTGGGCAAGAATTTAGAGAAAAAAAATCCTTTCTAGATATTATCAGTGAATGTTTAAATTTTTAGCTCACTAGTTGCATTGTTGTGGCCTGTAGGCATGATGGCAAGTTTGAAGTTTTAGGGGTCAGCGGTTCTCGAGAGATCTAATAAAAATATATGAGAAATCTACTGATTATAGATCTATTATCTCAAACTATAGATCTAAATTTAGATATTTTATTCCTAAATTGGCAGCAGATTTAAATGTAGATATAAAATATCTAAATTGGAAACAGTAAAAGATGTAATTAAAATAATTTGAAGCTATAGTCTGGTATGACAGATGGAAAATTATTTCACATGACAGGCATAGTTTTTGATCATGTTTTTGATTTAGCACGCATTGCATTGTGGGACTTGTAGTTGAACTGTTGATTTAAACACAAAGCTATTATGAAAATTTTTAAAAAAATTTTAGATGTAGGTGTGTTAACATGGTAAAATTTTTATAAATTTCCTCATGCAAAATTACTACAACAGCAAACACTTTGTTTATTTATGAAATTTTAGCCAAGAAGGTGTTTTTTGGAAATATCTTTGGTTTTACAAAGTGTACACTATTCTTTCTCAGATTTTTTCTTCAATCTTTGTTCTTACTAATAAAATGAGATTAAGATGATAAAATTAAATTTCATACTATTCTGAAGTTATTTTTTTTCAAGTGTCAACTATTCACTAAATATGTCACTGAAATCAGCTGAGATGTCCAAATCATGCATCGAAAAATGCATCTTTTCCTCACTTATGTAGTCATTGTAGGCTAAGGCTTAGATCTTTTTTTTTTTGTCTGAATTAAATAATTTATACCAAAATATATATAATTGTAGAATTTATACATAACAGTTTTTTTTATGTACTAGTCTTATACATAAATAGGTCTAATAAACCAGTAAATGAACTAAGAAAAAAAAAAACAAAACATATTCTGGGTGCTCTAACAGGAAGACTGAATGTATTATCTGATTTTTTTTTTCCTTTTTTTTCGAAATAAAGTTCTAATGATTTTTCATTGAATAATAGAAATCAAATTTAGACTCAAACTAGTCCTGTTGAATATCTTTTCTAGTCGAGTTATTTTGGGACACTCAGCAGAAAGCAAAAAGTATTAGATATTCAACAAATCATAAAGAAAGAATTTTCAGAAAAAGAATTACGAAGAAAAACAAATTTGGTTGATGAATAATAAAAATAATAAAATGCTAAAGTAATTGATAGAGATGTGCGGTAGTGTAATGGTTCCTGGCATGGAAAGCAGAATTGGTAAACCCCGACTTTTGGCCGAGGCTGCTTACATCCACTTTGCAATAATGCCCTTGTCCATGGGTAGATAGTCAGGTGGTTGGAGCTCCATGGCCTTTTAAAAGTCAAACAAGCCTAGATAAAAAAGGAGAGTTGAGTGTAGGGCTAACAACCTTCTTTCCAGTAAAAACTCACTCAATATCTGCTGGTATGGTTAAGGCCTTAAGATTTACAAGATGTCCACAGGTTTCTACTGAAAACTATAACAAATTGTAGATACCCAAACCTAGAGAGAACAGAAGAGAATCTTACCTTTGTTGTACATTATTTGGATCCAAATCTTTGCCATTTGTCTGGTTTACAATTTTCATTGACAGACTGATTTTACCTTCATCCTGTAATGGAAAAATAGATCAATTTTTAAATCTGCTCAAAAAGCAATGTTGAACGATTTGGTTTTGAGAAGATTTCATCCATTGTTAGTGGTAATATTCTAGGAGGAGGAGGGGGGGATAAAGAACAACGAAGGAGAGGGGGGGATAGAGAACAACGAAGGAGAGGGGGGATAGAGAACAACGAAGGAGAGGGGGGGATAGAGAACAACGAAGGAGATGGGGGGGATAGAGAACAACGAAGGAGATGGGGGGATAGAGAACAACGAAGGAGATGGGGGGATAGAGAACAACGAAGGAGATGGGGGGGATAGAGAACAACGAAGGAGATGGGGGGGATAGAGAACAACGAAGGAGAGGGGGGATAGAGAACAACGAAGGAGAGGGGGGATAGAGAACAACGAAGGAGAGGGGGGATAGAGAACAACGAAGGAGAGGGGGGATAGAGAACAACGAAGGAGAGGGGGGATAGAGAACAACGAAGGAGAGGGGGGATAGAAACCACAAAGGAGAGGGGGGATAGAAACCACAAAGGAGAGGGGGGATAGAGAACAACTAAAGAGGAGGGGGGATAGAGAACAACTAAAGAGGAGGGGGGATAGAGAACAACTAAAGAGGAGGGGGGATAGAGAACAACTAAAGAGGAGGGGGGGATAGAGAACAACTAAAGAGGAGGGGGGGATAGAGAACAACTAAAGAGGAGGGGGGGATAGAGAACAACTAAAGAGGAGGGGGGGATAGAGAACAACTAAAGAGGAGGGGGGATAGAGAACAACTAAAGAGGAGGGGGGGATAGAGAACAACGAAGGAGAGTGAGAAGATGGAAAGGGTGGAAAGATGGAAAGTGGGGGGAAGATAGAGTGAGAAGAGGAGAGCAAGAGAAAAATAAAGAGGAAAAGAGAGCAAGAGAAAAATAAAGAGGAAAAGAGAGCAAGAGAAAAATAAAGAGGAAAAGAGAGCAAGAGAAAAATAAAGAGGAAAAGAGAGCAAGAGAAAAATAAAGAGGAAAAGAGAGCAAGAGAAAAATAAAGAGGAAAAGAGAGCAAGAGAAAAATAAAGAGGAAAAGAGAGCAAGAGAAAAATAAAGAGGAAAAGAGAGCAAGAGAAAAATAAAGAGGAAAAGAGAGCAAGAGAAAAATAAAGAGGAAAAGAGAGCAAGAGAAAAATAAAGAGGAAAAGAGAGCAAGAGAAAAATAAAGAGGAAAAGAAAGCAAGAGAAAAATAAAGAGGAAAAGAGAGCAAGAGAAAAATAAAGAGGAAAAGAGAGCAAGAGAAAAATAAAGAGGAAAAGAGAGCAAGAGAAAAATAAAGAGGAAAAGAGAGCAAGAGAAAAATAAAGAGGAAAAGAGAGCAAGAGAAAAATAAAGAGGAAAGGAGAGCAAGAGAAAAATAAAGAGGAAAGGAGAGCAAGAGAAAAATAAAGAGGAAAGGAGAGCAAGAGAAAAATAAAGAGGAAAGGAGAGCAAAAGAAAAATAAAGAGAAAAGAAAAGATATTGGAAAACAGAAAAATAGAAAATGAAAAGCTATAAATGAAGCTGAATTATCTGGTTTCAACAAATAGATTCTTTTAGTTAAAATTTATAACTTTTTTATTTTTTTATCATCTTCACAATAATTCTTTTTCTTTGTTCTCTACTTACTCCTTACTTTACTTGCACACATCTCAATAAGGGAAGAAAACATTTTGATTGAGTTTTTTGAAAATCTGGCTTAGTGGCTGGAATAGTTGCATTCTGGATGAACTTTGACTCTGAAGCAGTGAGTCTTGTTATTTTTAATTCTAAAAGCCAAGAAATGTTATCAAAAGTTAAAGAGGATATTTTCACTAAAAGATAACATTAACACTTCGACCATAAATGACCTTAGATCAGAACTCACAGTAACATGTTAACGGGAGAACATTTTTAATCACTTGCTAAAATGAAAAATGTGTCTAATTACCTTGGCACACTATTGTAAGCAAAGAATTCAAAGGAAATAATTTAGCTAATAGATCCCTTAAGCATATTATTCTACTTTCTCCAATTCTAAATATCATTCCAGTCTTTTCTCACTCACGTTTTCAGTTTCACACGTACAATGCTTCCTTCTCCTCAAGAACTACAACTGAAGTAATCATAAGCAATATTTATTATATAATCCACATTTCTGTTAAAATTAAATTCAAGAGATGTAGATTACCATCAGCAAAAAAATAAGGTTTCAAATTCAACTATCTGAAATTTGCATCAGCAGATACAGATATTGATATGATCAAATAATATATATTCATATACACACACACAAATATCAGAGTGAAATAACAATTCAGAAGACCATCTAGGAGTTTTGCTAATTTGTGAAATATATTGAAACAGCCCAGTCTTTGTTCAATAGTGTTACATAAAGAGATAACTGCCAATTCACGCATTTTAATCTGTTTTTGTCATTTTCCTTTTTTTTTTATCATGCATTGAATTAAAATTACGGCTCAGTTTATCATGCATCGAATTGAAATTATTGCCTTATTTGTTTTGATGCACTGTGAAAGCATCACAATGGTCATCTATTTCGAGTGCTCTGCAGTGTTCAAAATCTCTTTCTTTGATTGGTCAGGAGGTTTCTTTAGGAAGTTCACCTTAGCTAATACCTATTTAGAATGCTAATTGATGATAAATATTTGTAACAGAAAACAAATAAAACCATAATGAAACTATAACTATAAAGATTTCAGAACTATGCATTATGTGCTAAAATATATTTTCAAACAGTACACATTTTTCATGTTCAGTACTTCTAATATGAAAAAAAAAATTGGGTAAACAACAGATTCTCAAGAAATATATCTTAAAAAAATCATGTTTGAAAAAAGTAAAATTTCTATATTCCACTACAAACCAATATATCATATGTACTCATGAAAAAATAAAATTTTTTAGACTATTTCAGGAGTTAAATTTATGGAGTTGACTATTACATGGCTACTACTTTTGCGGGGCTGAAATTCACAATACAATCTAAAATACTGTATCAATAAGCAGAGGCCCAAAAGGTCTCTGAATGAATAGAAAACAAAAACAATGAATCTGAGATTAAATCCAACATAATGGATATAATATTCACATAGGTAAACACAATACAGAAATGACACAAACACATTGAGTCACATCCATTGTTATCCATATATAATTTCATGAGTCTTTTGGGTAGCCCATATAAATAAGCCCTTTCTTTCAATAATGCATAATATAAAATAACATCCATGCACAATGTATTTTAATCGCCCTTTATAAAATATCAAACTGCATGTATTATGACACAACCCTAAAAGCTAAATATGAAAAAAAAAAAAAAAATCAAAACTTGGAGGGGAGGTGGCATTAGATCAACACTGCTGGGGAGCAATGCAAATGTAACTTTTCTATTTTTAAATCCCCGAAAAAGTTGCATGGTAAATAACTTATGATGCCCTACAAGAAAAATTCACACATAGTACCATAATATATTTGGAAATCTTATATTAATTGCATTAAGAGATATTTGGAAATAATCAAAATTACATTAATTCAAGAAAAATTCTTTTACATCTTCAGTGTTTAAAGCTGTAAAGCTCTCCAGATATACACACACACACACACACACGATCTTCCAAGAAAAGTATCCAGCCATTTTGAATATACCGAGTACTGGCTGTGAGTCTTTTTTTGTTGATAATAAGTGGCTAGATTCTTTCCATATAGACCTCTTATAATGATTATAAAAAATATTTAGAATTACTACCTTTGGGTCGGAAAAAAATAAATAAATAAATAAAATAAAGATGAAATTTTTATCTAGTACATTTCCAACTACTTTGTGCATGTTACAGGGAAAAAAATGATGATCCACAAAAAAAAAAAAAAAAAAAGACCAAAAGGGTAAAAATGAATCTAGGAACTTACTGTGATGGCTATAACTTTGCAATATACTTTTTCACGAACACTGAGCATCTCTGATGGGTCATCAATGTGAGTGTTTGACATTTGAGACTTGTGAACAAGACCTGAAAATTATACAGAATACCTTGAATGATTATTTCATCACTGAATCAAAAGAATTATTCAGAGAATCAATACATGTCAATAATGATGCTTTATACAACTGTCAATGAAATTTGAAGGCAGTTGGATACTTTTCACTCAATGAAATTAACTGAAAAATAAACTGTTGGATAATTTAAAAACAGCCTTTTTATTATCATAAATCTAGGAAATTATAAAAATGTGAAATGTATTGGGCTAAAAAGAAAAAAAAAAAAAAGATTTGATGATGAATGCTAAAAATGAAAATATTTGTCTTTCTGTTTGTTTGTCTAATCAAATCCCCCCATACCATCCACACTTTATTCATCCCCCCATATTCTCAGAAAATGTACACAGTAAAATATGGTAAGAGTGTATCAGGATTACAAAACATTACATTTCTAGTGGAAGAAATCAGGATTAGAAAACATTACATTTCTAGTGTATAAATGTCTACATAATCTTGACTTCCCTGACAACCAGAGCATTTATGTAATTGTAAATACAATTTTCGAAAGATATATGGGCCTGCCTTCTGGTGGTGATAGTGCTAAGGTGACTGTTCACTTCGTTGACATCCAGATATCGTAATTGTTAAGACAACATACTAAATCTAATTTTGTCAACGATTTTGAGTAAAAATATTAGAAATTGCAAAATTGATTTTTTTTTTTTTTTATAAACCCAGGATATCATCATTTTTTAATTCTTATATTTTATATTGTTATGACACTGCAAATAGCAGAATCAATAAATTTTTTTTTTTTTTTTTTAATACCAGGTGGAATTTTTTCTTTCAATTCTTGTATTCTTAAAGTATAAAAATAATTTTTTTTTTGAAAATCCTTATGTCACTACAAAGAAAGTTTATCTGGTATGTGTGTAACACTGTAAAGCAATTCACTCCAACTTGACTTTTATAATGACGTAATTACATTGGTTGAAGTTTAAATCATTACACAAACATTTGTTCAAAATCAATAATCTCAAGTCCATCCATATGAGACATGAGAAGATCTACTGCCTAATTTGTATGTACCTTTTTTCAATATCAAAATATCAACAATAAGATATATCTATTTACCAAATGAGCCATGGCAAAAACTTCAACATAGAAGTTTTAGTTCTAAATTACAATTTATCTTAACACCAGTAAGCATATTTTAAAAAATATTCAATAGCAATATTCTAAAAACTTTTTTACAGCCTGGTTTGCAAGTTTTCACTCATCTACAGTATTCACAAAATTGTACATACTTAAATGTATAAATAAAGAAATGGACAGCCAAGAAAAAAGCCTCAAACATGGATAAAATATCTTTTCATCAAAGATATGAATGTAACAACAGAGCACAATGTTTCACGAGATGCAACTGGTAGTATAAATGTTAAGCAGTAAAGGAATACACATACATTGTCATCTTTGTTTTCAGGCTCACGTGGTCTCATAATATTTCATCACTGAGAGATTTTGATGTTGGAAATTGGGGACATCTTATTAAATGAAATTTTGCGGTTTTCTTTCTCACAAAATATATTTCTCTGGAAGATTCTTTTGACAATTGGGACCTCTCACTAAGTGAAATTTTGTAATAAACCTCCTTTATTAGTGATAACACTGTATAATAAATATAATACATGTGAGAATGTATGTAGGTATATTGAACAGAAAATGAAGATTCCCAGTTCAGTCCAGCATTATAGTTACATTGTAAATAGAAAACCTCCTCTAAAATCCTAAAAAATTCCTCCCTCAAAACTTTACATTAATTAGTCTCCTGGTCCATTCAATATGCTTGTCAAATTTTAGTGAGCTGTACCAATGTTCAAGGAGGGCACAGTGACTAACAGAGCCAGTTGTTTTATACAATAAAAGAAAAAATTCTCTTTTTTCTACTTTCTCTTCCTACCATAGAAATGATAATCAGCTCTCAATTTGAGAATCATGTAACTTTACTCACACTTTGAATGAATTTTCTATGAATGTCATTTCATCCAGTCCAACTCAGAGCTGATAAATATATTGAATTTTTTTTTCTTAAATACCCAGGATATCATTATTTTTTAATTCTTATATCTTATATTATCGAGTCACAAGGAATTGCTAAATTAATAAAATCAAATTTTTGTAAAAAAAATACAAAGTGTAATTATATTTTATTCCGATATTTTTACATTTTTAAAGCTCTATTATTATAGAAAAATATTTTTCATGGCAGAAATTTTGACAGGGATTTATTTCTTCTTTGTAAAATTTTTGGCCACACTTATATAAACTTATTATTTAAGAAATCGACACCTGAGGAAGGAAGGAAAATCAAAAAATCATTTTTATGCTTCAATTCTTTTCTTTGTTTACTTTTTTTCTATTTAGTTTGACGCTTTACCTTGGTTGACTAAAAACTCAGAAAAGAAAAAAAGTAATATTTAATTTAAGATATTTCAATCTAATTTTAAGTTCCAAGCTATTTTTAAGTTAAGATTATTTTTGTGATTTATATTCATTGGTGACTGTTCACCTTGTCTAAACCAGTAGTCTCCTCCAACTTTCTTTTTGCACCACGGACAGGTTCAATATTGACTATAATTTTACGGACCATCTTACGGGGAAGGGGGTGTAAATCAATGTAGGCGAAAAGTCAACAATGAGTCACTTATAAATGACTAATACACTCAATTCTTTTTTATTATCATTTTCTTGTTAAATGAACAAAATGAAAAGAAAAAAGCGACAATTTAATTGCTTTATTTATAAACAATCGAGGTGCGACTGGAGTAGCAATAACGTGGACAATGTAATTTGCGATCCGAGTTCAAAATCTGGTTGAGGCTGTTTATGTTCACTTTGCACCAATGCTCTTGGAAAAGGCATTGATCCATTTCTTTACCCCCTTAGTTATGGGTAAAATAGCAGGGCAAATAGGGCTCTCTAGCCTTGGGAAGGCAACCAGTCTAGGAGAAATCAACTTTGATTATTAACCAGGGTTTGACGCCCAATTTGATGTCCTTCCAGCAACTTCTGCAGTAAAACTTATGTCAGATGTATCACTTTCCTTTGGACTATAGTCGCAAGGCGGAGACAAAGATTTTGACAACTGGCCATTCCAAGATCTCAATATGTTACACCCAGAAATACATCCTGGAGGGGACATTCCATTGTCTGTAGAGACAGAATAGAGGCCATTCATTAATACACGTGGCCAAAAATTTTTACCAGGAACCCAACGTAAACAAAAAAGCCTCAAACTTGCAGAAATTATTTCAAAATCACTGAGCTAGGATATAGAAGAAAAATTTTTTTAGAAGTCCAATATAACCTCTCTTTGAGAAACATCTACAGAATTTCGGAAATTTTTCAGAAAAGTTATCCATTTGTTAATATTAAAATGACATGAATGTGGCATTGGAAAATATTCCAAAAATTTCTGACTTGTAAAATGTTTTTTTTATATCATGACAGTGTCTTAACAATAAAAAAATATAAAAATTAAAAAAAAACAACAAAAAAAAATTACATTCCTGGATATTTGCAGCATTAATAAAATAATTTTTCAATTTCTATGGAGAGAATAAAAGAATAACAATAATTTCCCTAAGTATTAAAAAAAAAATACTATCAATTTTGCAATTTCCAATATTCCGACAAAATCAGTATTTACTATAATAGTTCAGACCATTAATTCCCAACATAGGTCACACACACACACACACACCATAGGGGGTGCAATTTGAATATTTTGGGAGGCAATTTAGAATTGCATTGAGACTTAATTGATTAGTTCTAAAAATCTTGTATTCAATCCTTGCAAAAAAATTTCAAGTACAGAAGATGCTGACTGCAAAATGAAAAGCAGATGTTGATGGACCCAAGATGGCCCAGGAAATCATGAACAGGCCACAACTATCAGCACTGACAACTGCCCTGAAGATGCTGGCATTCCTACATGAGAACTGAGAACTAACTTCCAACCTCTATCCAAATTTCTGGATTGTTCTGAGGATGGCAATAACTCTCCCAGTTATAGCTGTCTCTGCTGAGCGAAAATTTTTAAAACTCTAACTCATTAAAACATATCTGCATTCAGGAATGTTCAAGTGGTCTTACTGTCATCAGCATTAATGAAGAATTCGCTCAGAAAATGTCATATGATGACCTAATAAACAATTTTGCAGTCATGAAATGCAGACATGGGCCTCTGAAGTTTGTACCCAATACATGAAAGCTTTTCCATTTTCTGTTCTGTACACCCTGGGAAACTTCTCTGATACACAGGTTTCTGGAAGTAGATACAGTGGTTTTATATAAACGGAAGAACTGGGGAGTTAGTATGAGCAGTGGTAGCCAATATGGCTCAAGAGAAAGAGAATAGCGCACCACCTACAGAAACTAGAACTGCATCAACAGAAAATGAGAAAAAAAGAAAAGAAATGAAGGCCCAACATTAAAGATGTTCCCCCCCCCCAAAAAAAACCCCAGCAGACTACCACTTTGACTTACATTTTCTGTCTTTAGCAGCTACCCATTAAACTGAAAATCTACTTTTCCTCTCCGAATGTTATAGTAGTATTGCCAAAGTTGTTTACTGGGACTCTACTCATTGAATGTTGTTAAAGGCTGAGGCTTTTTAAGGACTCTGCACCAAGTTGTGTCTGTATTATAACAGTGTGATGATAGGTTTACATCTTTGTTATGAAGTAAATAAATAATATATTTTTCTTTGAATTATTTTATTGTTTTAGCAAAGTTTTTAAAATATATTTCTTTGGTTTTAAGATCAAATTTGAGAGTTGGGGGGGGAGTGAGGTGGCACACAAAGTGATTATGCTTAGGGCACCAAAATGGCCAGTAGCGGCCTTGTATATATACTAGCTGAAATACTCATCTACAAAATATATGTGTGTGTAAATATATATACATGGAAGACTAAAAGTTATGGTTTTGTTGACATAAGGGACATTTAGTTCTAACTAACTTAATTCAAAATGATCACTTTTGATAGTCACTGAATCATGTCTGTATCCAAATTTTTGTTTATTGATTCTAGCATTATTTTTGCTTCTTGGAATGCTAAAACATTTGTTCCATAAATACTGTTTGTAATTGCTTCTTTGCTTCACACCATTTTGGCTTACAAAAAGTTTTTTCTTTTTAAAAACACTATCCTTTCGGGTAGCTGGGGAACCCAGCATCAAGTTTTCTCCAATACAAAAATAACAGAGAAAATTAATATTTGTAACTATCTTTTTTAAAATCCTAAGCAATAAAAAAAAAAACAGCTGAGTGTTCAAGAACAAAACAATTATCTTAGAGAAGTGGAATTATATTAAATTAATCAAATTATCATATAGCTTTAAGAACATTTTCCTTATTCATTACATATTATGGACTTGGTGGAGAATATGTTTCAGATAAGTTTTCTCAGTCCAAAATAAAAGCACAATTTTTTATTTGCAGGAGTTTTCAGTTAATTTCCCACATTGTGTAAATATATCAGAGTTAGTCAAATGTAACTTGAAGGGACTATTTTTTTTATGCAATGATACTTATCAGATATGACCTTAAAGCCAGTTGTGACTTGACTGAAAGCAGTTATCAAGAAATTCAATTGAAGATACAGTGTAAGTAGATAAGAGATAGAAAGAAGGGCAGGGTACAATGAACTTGTTTCAGTGATCCAGTACATTATACACATACTAAATGAAACATGGTACCAGGGGGGCAATTTTTAAAATTTGCTTCCAACCCACAGCTGGCCAGCTTCCAGCCACGGTTGCCAGATAGGCTTCTTTTTTTTAACATCCAAATTTCACAAATTCAGCTTTTTAAAAAACTGTTTGCTTTATAATTTTCAGTTTTTCTTTTTTCTGGCTTTTTTTGGGGGGCTTCAAAATATCTTCTGCAATAAAATTAGGTGGAAATGGAAATATTCAGCCACTTTTTCATTACTTTAAAGACAGGTTTAGCTATAAATAGCAAATACTTTGCAACATTGAAAGTGCATTTGTCAATGCTGTATTGTATGTGATATCAATGTGTTTTGGTTGTTGTGAATTTACAGTACAACCCTCTCCAAAAGCTGTTTCTATCGTAAATTCCGTCCCTTTTAATATGGATTAGATTTCTGTATACATACATCCAATTCTTTCATCTTATCTTAATGGATACACCATCTTTGTTGGCCTGCAACCACCAATGAAAATCATCAGATATGCTCCTACTTTTATCTAATAATTATATTACAATATTTATTATTATTTCAATCATCATCATCATCATCTTCCTTTCCTCTCCCTTCCAGCTCCTCCTCTACTTTCTGACGGTACGGGTGGTGTAGGTATATTTTTAATTCCCCCTGCATGGTACCATGTAGCAACAAAGAGACACATTCAAAGATCAATATCAATGATAGATGAGAGTAAATAAAAATACAGACACACTACTGACTTTTCAAGCTCCCTTGATTCAAGAACTATTTTGCCAGATCAAGAGAGGTCATATGATAATTCAATAATACTCCACAGACCTATGCACATCTCATATCTTTAAAGCATTAGGACTGTTAGAAAATCAAATTAGACAAATATTAAACAGGCCTGGTCAGTCGCTCAATAGAAACTGTCATGTAACCAACAACTTTTGGCAGCATGCAATGTTGGAGGGAGTGATCAATAAAAAAAATTGGAATAAGAGATCATCAATGAATAAGTTACTTCTCTTGCCCTTCTGTTGCATCACTTGAAGTCGAATTTTTGAAAAAACAAGTGTACATGAACTAGTGACCAATTTAGCATACACTTACAATGAAAATTGAGCCCCCCCCCTTAGAAACTTATTCAAGGGGGGCTGGGTCAAACAAGAAAAAACATGAAATAAATGGTTTTGTAGACATAAGGAATAAATGTTGAAATTTTCAGCCTTCTAGCTTCACTGATGTGGACTGTACATGTGGTACAAACACACACAACTCGAGACTAGCTTAGAAACTGAAGAAACCAATTTTGACAGTTTGGGTTGACAGTTTCTAATATGGATTGAATGGACAAATGCAATACATTAATATATATGGAACAAATACAGGTATATTAACCAAACAAATACAAATATTGTTCACAGTTGATGAGCCAAGAGTATACATCTCATAGCTTCTGTACCAGAACACTGAGGTAGAGTCTTCTTAAAACTTATTCTTTTTCTTGCATTGATATGGACTTGTGTTTGTGCTTTATACCACACTTTGCTTGTAAGCCATTGCAAGGATTAAATGGAAGCAAATTAGGCTAAGAATTTCACAAAAATCAAAGGAGTATTAACAACCACTGTTGACTCCATACACAAACTACCTACGGCCACCAAGTGAACTAGGGTGAAAAACCACAAGAAATTCAAGTTTGCACTTGTAATTTTGTCCAGATTAAAATAAGTACTGAACCATCAGATGCAAGAAAATCACAAGGGGGTAGTTTTATATACGATATGGAGTTTTATAACTTCCCATTTCTATTTTAGTTTTATCTTATATTCTCCCCCTCTTCTCAATGGATTTAGTAAAAAAGGTGAAAAATAGGTGGTTGCATAAGAACACATTCATTTGGAAGACTTGAAACTAAACCATTGCTTAATCAGTTGACATGTTTTAGTTTTAGCTACTTACAACTTATCAACTCATAGTAGCCCTTGCTCAGTTTTGTCACATTCATCATTCCTACAATTGGGTTAATGGTGACTTCATTTTATGTAATGTACTGATATGGAATACATTTCAGTTGGTGGTAATTCAATACACCTATACAAATGCAGATTCTAATATACATGTATATCTATATCATAATGAGCCAATTTCTGTACATTTTGGGGAGTTTATTATTGTAACACAGCAAAAAAAAAGCACACTGTAACGCAATTTTTGTTAGTGCAATACCCTTAAAATGCTCTAAATTAGAGAATAAAGGAATTTCCAGTCTAATTGGGCCAATGGTTTCTTGAAAATTTAGATCCTTGTGTGTAAATTGACAACAAAAAAGTCTGTTCAGGGGTGATAACTATCGGTGAATTAACTGCTAATTACAGTTCTCTCCGAAGAAATAAGAGGAATAAACAAATAATCATAAAAATCATAAGAATGGAAAGTGGATTTGACATCGAGTTTAAAGGATGTCAAAGTTGGCTTTTAAGCAAGTTTTATTCAAAGAAACAAAAATCATTTAAATCTGCTAACACATGGTCACTAAATCAATATAAATTGATCTTGTCAGCTATAATCTATGTTATTATTACATGAGTAACAGCATTCTTTTGACAATATCTTTTGTTCATGTAAATTTGTAGCATCATTCAGTCTTCATAGAATTCTCTCTAGCTAACTATGACCTCATGCCATCTTCCAATAAAATTATGTACACTATCATAAAAGAATGAGTTTTGATTCTGTTTTCCATGCCTGTAACTGTTATGCCACACTGCACCTTCATATTTCCCTAATAAAGATGATTAATAGTTATTTCCCCAAAATAAACACTTTTGCTCAAATTATTCTTACGTGAAAAATTGCTATAACAGAAAAGTGGAAGGTTAATTAAAAAAAAGTAATATTAATTTATTCATGCAATTTCATATTATTAGAAACCATCGTTCCAAACTGTCAACATAGGTTTCTTCAGTCTTCAAGTTTATCTGGTTGGCTATTTATCAATTATTCATACAGGCCACACTAATGAAACTTGAGCTAAAAATTCAAACATTTACTCCTTAGTATGACTTTTTTCACCCCCCCCCCCCCAGGGTGGGCGGTCAATTTGCAGTATAAGTTTATGCTAAATTCGTCCCTTAGTTTGTGTCCAGCAGCTTTCAGACTTTTTTTGTGATCACTGCTTAACAAAAGTCGAGAAAGGTAACTTATGCATCAATCCCCCACCTTCTCCAATTGGTCACTTCTAACACAGCATGAGGCCAAAAGACATTGGTCATGTGATAGTTTCCATTGAATGACTAACCAGACCTATTTCTACTCATTATTCACCTTGTAGAAAAAACATACCAGTCATCCATTATAAAGAGAAGGAAAAAAAAAGCAAATAAAAAAAGCATTTAGCCAAGCAGTTACTAAGGAAACAGATTTCAGATAGCTTGACAATGATTTAGCATAAAAAACCTGTGTCTGCCTATGACAACTATTAATACTCATAATGATAAGCTTTCTTAATCTGTTGAAAAAGATAACTAGAAAGCACTCAAAGAGTGCATACCTCTATCAAAGCCATACACCAACTAAAACCTGAACGAAAATCAGTTCATACATTGCTACAATGCTTGGAAGATAACTGTAATTTCTGATTCTCCATATTTTGAACTTTTGTGTTTATATATGAAAAATAACACATAATTGTAAAAATATTCCTGGATCCGCCCCAAAATTGATACAATTCTCCCTAAGCCCATGACCTACCCTTCTATCAAATGTCATTGAAATTCATACAGAAATTTTGGAGATATATTTTTCTGTCTGCCAGTACTCAATGACTGAATACATACCTCTTTCAACTCTGTTGGCTAAGGTAAAAGATCCAAAACCTTACATTAACTAATAATAATTAATCCTTCATAATTGCTTTGGTGGAAAAAAAAAAAAATTTGTTAAAGATGTGGAAATAATTTTCAAACAATAAATTTCAGAAAAATTTTGAAGAAAGGTAACATTCCTTCAAATGTTCCTTTTATATCATTCTTATTTGACTCAAAGTTTCAACTCTTACATTTTACAAGTTCATCTTTTTACTAGCAAACATTTTTCATAAACCAGCCGGAAGAAAAAGCTGTAATCAGTGGAGAGACTATGAAATCAGGCATAGTTGATCACGTGTGTAGGTAAAAGTGGGGATTACCAACACCTGTAAAATCAAGTTGAAATAATAGACGGTAAACAATTGGAGATTAGGATAATTGGAATAGTCAATGCATGATTTTTTTTCAGCGAGCCAAGCATATATATCAAGACAAGAACAATCTACCCTTGCGATTCGTTCTTATTCCACTATCCATACTTAAGGATATCTTGTATCAGTTAATAATCTACCCTTGAAATTATATGAAGATGTGGACGGAAGTTCAATTAGATTAATTTATGATAAAATTAACCAGTTAATGTTTTAGCATCCCCCATAAATCACCTTTTAAAAACTCAAGGAAGTGGTATGATTCGGACTATGAAGAAGATGTGATATAGAATGCAGGGTAAGTGCACACAGCCATAGACAGCCTAGTCGATAGTTCATCTGAATGTTAGATAATTCCATGAGGGTGGATTAATAAGTGTGTAGCCAGAAAGTTATTTGTTGAATTTTGAACTGAAATTTTCACTGTATAAATGTTCAAATCATCAATCAGAGAAGTATAGGGAGAAGTTCATTGATTAGGAAGGAGTATGTTGAAAAATATTTGTGTAAAATGAGTGCTTTTCTCCATCGATAGACTACAGACTTATCAACACCTACGTACACTATGTTATCTTGATTATCCGAGCAACACACACAGAATTACTACTTGAAAGTCCATATTGAAAAAAAAAAAAAAACGAAAAAAAAAAAACAAAAAAAAAAACAGTTGATGAGCCACAAATAATTTTTGTGATACTGGTTTGGAGAAATGCTGTGAAAAAAAACTGAGAATCAATCTAAAATCTATGAAAGGGAAGAAAGTTTCGTACAGCAAATAAGTTGGCTTGCGAATGTCAACAATCATTTTTTTTACAGTCTTAGATATAGAGAAAAACCCGAGGTTTGAACAAAACAAAAAGAACGAAGTTCAGTTTGATTAAAGGGAAATAACCACTAAAAAATTATTAACGTGAAATAGAAAAATTGTCAAAATTTCAATATTCAACAACAGATATAAGCGAATTGAATTCAACAGGTATCTCATTGAATAATAATGATAGGAAAATCCCTACATTTTATTATTAAAAAAACAAAACAATACAAAAAAACATTAATTACGCCTTATTACTATGCAAATGAAGCTTTATATATGAGAGAGACACACAGAGGTATAAATAATGAATTTATACTGAATACATGCTTTGAAAATTTAACTCCTAAAAATAAAACTTTCAAGATTAACTCATCATTTCATACCAGAAACTTTTATACTGCATTATTGGAACTAAAAAAAAAACAACAAAAAAAAAACAAAAACAACCCTTAATCCATCTGATAAAAAAAGGAAAAGATGGAACTCTGATAATTTCTAAATCCACTGATAATGTAGATATTAGACAAAACCATGGAATTACTTTTTTCCCCGGCCCATTAATGGGTCTTCTATAATTTACATATAATTTTTTTTTTCCAAATCATAGAAATTCACATTGATATTAAATATTGAAATGCTAAGACAGTTTTTAACAGGGGTAATAACATCAATAAAAATTCATAATCATGTTCTAAGATTAGTGACCATTTCTCACTATTCTGTTTTTATTTGTTTTACACAGTAATTGAAGAATTAAACTAAAGGGGTTAATATACATTTGGTAATTCATTGGAATAGGTACATCAAAACGCAATGTAGATATTTAGCAAGGGGGGTAACTTCTCAGCAGACGCGATCTGCTGCCGTTGTTGAAGCATCGCCATTTTGAATGGCTAAAAGTGGCTAGAATTTTTTAAATGGCTATAGTGTAGATTAAATTTCCAGGTAACGAAAGAATACCGATAATAATTGAGAAACTAAAAACCCTAACCCTATGTACTATCTCTAACTACATTCAGTATTGATTCTGAAGTGAACTGTATTTTTAAATCGAAAATGACGTTATTTGAGCATCAGTAGAAATCTAGCCATTTTCAGCCATTCAAATTGCCACACAGCAGCAACGAATCATGTATAGCGTCAACCGGATTACCTAAGTTTCGACATAACTTATTGATGCATCAATTCAGAAGAAATACCGTATCTTTGTATAACCTCTTTCATAACTTTTATCCGGTAAATTATGATGAAGGAAGATTATTAGGAAAGTTTGACTTGTACAAAATATTTCTATACAAACCTCCCCATCAATGAGATAACCGAACTTTTAAAGTAAAACATTTGATTCCAAGTAATTTTCAAATGTCTTGGACTGAGATAGTTGATAAGAAAAAAGAACGTGTGTTTGCAGTCTATGTACATAAATAATACTTTTTAGATGCTGTCAAAATCTTAATTCTTACCTTGTTTTTTAAAACCCGGGATTTTGATAAAAACACCATAATCTGTGACGCTTGCAACCTAAACAGAATACATCAAAATAATCAGTCTTGATAAAATGTAAAAGCAATAACAAATCCACGGTATAAGATTATCCAAAACAATCTAAGTGTATCCCTTATCAATCACGTCTCTAGTGGGATTTTGAACCAAACCAAGGCTATTCTAAAATGTCTCCAAACGTAGTAGAGAAACTTAAATTGTAAGGGAGATTTATAGAGTTTTTAATTGCGTATTTTATCAAATCATAAACAAAAATATCAAATATTCAACTTGGTAAAATTTAAATTAGCCACTTCCGAGTAGAAATGGGGCGTATGGTAGGTTTTCTCAAACATGGTAAATAGCAACATAATTTCTTTTTTAAAATAACTAAAAATAATTATTAAATGGAAGGAAATAGTTTTGCTGATTTCAAAGAAAAAAGCTAATCGATGAGATTAAAGAATGCTGAGCAAATACTTTTGAAAGTATGACACTTGTTACTTTTATTGGAACCGAATTCGACTCATCCCCAAAAGGTCATTCTTCTGTTACACCCGGTGTCTTCAGCTAAAACGATATTCATTAATTTTTAATGAACACTTCAATTAATTCAAAGCAATAATAATATGATTTATGTATAAACTTTCGTTTTTCCTTCGTGAATTTTCCATATACTCGTTCACTTAGTGTCAAAAAGAGGTGTACAAAAGTTGTGCGCCGTTTTTAACATCGAGAGAGCGAGAGTTAGGAAATTTTCAATCGTGACCACCTTCTCTACATTTTTCTTTCTTTTTTTTTTTTTTAGACAAAAATGAATGAATACATACGTGGTCTGAATTCAATTAAAACAAGGGACGTAACCCGTTGTAACAGAAAAAAACGAGATTAATATGGAGCGAGTTGAATTTGGGTCCGCTTAAGGTAACATAACAAGATCGTTCGTTCTTAGTAAAGAGAATTTACGCACACAAAAATGATTCGTGACAATAAATAAATCAACGTACCTCCCCATTAAAAATATAATATAAGTCAGGCATTTTATCGTCATCGTGTCTCAGGCGTTTAGGTGATGAAGATGCATTGTAATTTCCTTCCCGGTCATCATAACTTTGACGTTTGAGCATTTTAATGCCTTAGAATAAACAAATCAACGTGGTTGCACAAGAATCTTGTAGTCTTAATTCATTTTGTTATCTTTCTTAGTTTAAGAACACATCAAGGGAGGTAACCTATAGCTAGTTATCTACGACTAAAAATTGTTTCATCCAGTACTGAAATCATTGTTCGATTTAAAAAAAAATCCAAGCTCCTGTGATTTTAAAAAAATTAACGATAAACATACATTGTTTTCTTTTGAATCATAAATTCCAAAAATCATTTCTCTCGTTTCATTTCATGAGAGCTCCATTCAGTTAACTTTCTGTTAAAATATTTATTTCTACGTTTTTCAAGAGGGAAATTTAATGAAGCAAGCCCGACTTTATTCAATTGATTTGTGTGCATAGATACAAATAAAATCAACTTAGATGAATATCATTATGCTAGTCAATATAGGGTAGTAATAACGTTGGCAGCAATTTTTTCAAAGTAAGAGTTGGGGTGCATGGGATTGATGCAAAGGAATGATTGATGGAGAATCTGAATAGATATGAATATTGTTTGCAGTTAATAAGTAGGACATGAAAGACTTACAAATAAGAAGACTACAGTATGTTACAGGACATCAGGTGAGACATGAGTCTGTGGCACAATGAGACAATAAATTTTTAACCCTTTTGAATCAGCAGAGGATGGAATATCCTGTCAGTGGTGCAGCTTAGTCAAAAATTTCAAGCCACCTGTGTATTTTGTGATAAAAGCATAAAATTTGGTACACTTACAGCCAAAGGCATCAAAATAGGAAATGGAAATTGAACCATCATAAATTTTCAATGTGTTGCCCATTGCAGCCATTTCAACATTGCTGATAGCGCCAACTGTTTTCAGATAAAATTTCCTACCAGCAATGGATATAATATGATAACTACTCAATGAAGATAGTTGTCATGTTAACTAACACCAGCATCTGATCAAACACATGGTGGTTATCTTGAATTGTTAGATAGAAAGGAGCCTCTGGGCAATTCTAAAGTTCCAAATTTGAATTCCATATTATAATAAAAGTATGATTTGACACTGATATAATCTATATCAAACTAGTTTATGCAATTTTATTGCAATTACAATTTTCATACCAGTCATTGCACCCAACATGTATGGTTGATAAATTCAACTATTTATGTCCAAAATACCGTATTATAGCCATTGCTGATAGGAAAGTTTATCTGAAGACAGTGATAGCTGTCAGCAATTTACAAATGGCTGCCATGGGCGTCATATTGGAAATTCACAATGGCTAAATAGCTTGCAAAATAGTTGGTCCTGAAGAGATAAGGTAGCCAGTCTTGGGAAATAGAGAGAACGGGAAAATAACTGATTTACTAAAAGACCAGGGCAAATGGGAGTTTGTTTTCATACATAGGAGCCAAAGGAAGTGACCATTGGATATGTAGCTAGCTTTCAAGTTTTGTATCTAAAGCCATATACTTATTCATATTTATTTTTGTATTCAATTCTAAATAAAAATAAAGAAGTTACTACAGTATCATAGAAAATGGTGTTCCATTTTTTATGTATTAATCTATGAACTGGAAGCAATTTTTAAAGGAGTCTCAATCTGCTCTTGTATCAGGGCACCTTGAGACAGCAAATAGGACACATCAAAATGGCATACATGAGAAGTCCATAAACCAGGCACAGTTTCTATTTTCAGAATGGTTGGCATCACAAACTTCCTCCGCATCTTTTGACTTGGCAGGAGAATGCTAATCCTGCAACGTTCCTCAACACCTTTCCAATGTAGAAGATTTTTTCTCAGTCTTAAACTCAGTAAGGACATAATCAGCCTCAGAGGTATCCCCAACAAATTGATGTATAGGATTTGCTTTAGACTAAAATCGGGCAAGTTGTTTCCCTTTATTAGCATTTAAGACAACCATGAAAAATAGAGATGATCATGGACATTACAGGATTGAAGACCCGGAATAATTCTTCCGGCTCATCAACACTATCATCAAGAATAGGCTGCTGCTCAGAATCTGATGATGATGATGCTCCACCAAGGGGTCGTTTTGTTTTTGTTTTTTTTTTTCATGTGGGGCTTCCTCTGACCTTGAACTTGCTCTATTTGTTTTTCGAAGTGGACAATTACCAACAAGCTAAACAGCCGCCTAATTGTTTATTCTATTTACGCTGCCTAGGCCAAATGATACATTCACCGTGTGATAACGGGAGATCATTTCAAATAGAGTTTCAAAGTAATATAACACATTTATAATTATTTCTGTCGGATTATATATCCATTTCTTAATAAATCAGAACATGCAAAAGAAATGGTATTAAACAGTATGAAAGAATCTTAATTAAGTCAAGCTTTAAAAAAAAAGGCTGGACTTCACTTATAAGCAATATTTATTCATAATCCAAAATATTGAAATGATACGAGGGAAACAGTCGATGAAAAATTGAATTAAATGCTTTGAAAACAGACGCCGTGAATATACGAAAATAATGCTGTAATTCAATTTCTCCTAGCTTTGTCCGGGTCCTCCACTTCGAAAAAGTGGAGGGAAAATTTCAACAACAAAAGTGTGTAATTAATTCTCCTAGTTTTATTCAGTATGGCCGGGAGGAAATCGGGAAGGTAAGTAATATGAGAAAAAGTAAAAGGAAAAAACACAATCAGGTTCAGCAAGATGAATATTTAAATTTGGTGCTCCAAATTCAGTTTATGGATTAATTTCTGTGGGCATTAATGACGGAGTTGAAGTGGTAGTCTTCATTCATAATATCCTATCTTGTTAGATGTAAACAACAATTTTTGTCGGGATCTTGCAACTTCATGTTATTTCAATTGCTAAAAAACATCTGATACTTAGAGAAAAATGTAGAATAGGCCACGTCTATGTTCTATTGATTTTCTTCAAAAAACATTTTCTTTTTCTTGGTTCGTTTTAGTTAGCGAGTTATACGTTCAGTGAATTTTGTTGATGTTTCGAATGATTTTTCACCTTGTTGGCAGAGGTGCAATATTTTCGTTAGTTTTTTTTTAAACCAATGATACTTGAAAAATAATAAACTAGATTGGCACTTGAAACGAAGGAGTTTAATTGATTTATTTTGGTAAGATTTGCGTAGGGGAAGCGAAATGTTTTTTTTCTTTCAATTTTAGGTCAATGCATAAGACCCTACAATAAACCGGAAATTTGTTAGTCTTTTATTTTAGAAAATGAAATATTCTTTTCAGGCTTTACGAGGGGCTTCCATTTACGATACTCTGTACTCACTACTAGTCAGCACCTCTTGTTGTGACCCTGTGCCAGACTAGTAGATTTAGTGAACAATCATATTCAGCTGTGATGTGTAGGGTCCTAACTTCGATAGAACTGACGGCCTGATGAAGTAAAATGAATGGTATTAACTGCTGATTTGAAAAAAAGTTTTTAGTCACAGACCTTAAAAGCCCCTCACCCCCTAATCATTTGATTTCTTTGTTCCCTGAAGCGTTGGGGGCCATTCAATATTTAGGAAAATTTGCAATGAGCAGATACGAGATATGCGCTTTCATTTGATTCGAATAGGTGAGAGACAACAACCCCAAACCTAGAATCATCATTTATGCAATTCATGTATGTAAAAATATCCTTGTTATTATATAGTGTCAGTAAATTAATTACCATTTATGAAACTACCTACCCCCTCTCCTCACCATTTTTCTTTTCTAACTGGAATTGATTTACAAATATAGTAATGAATTGTAAATTGCATTATATTATATAGAGACCTATCTGAAATGATTTCCCGTCGTTACACGGTTAATATATCATTCAATTTGGACAACATGAAATGATTTCCCGTCGTTACACGGTTAATATATCATTCAATTTGGACAACATGAAATGATTTCCCGTCGTTACACGGTTGATATATCATTCAATTTAGACAACATAAATAGAATAAACAATCAAAGAAAATGGGGCTGCTGCAGGAATCGAACGTGCAACTGATAACAATGCACTTACCACTGTACTAAACAGCCCGCCGATAGGGCGAAAGCCGAATAACTGCTTTCAACCCTAATTCACATTTTGCATATTCCCTGTCTTTTTGTCTTTTTCAACACGACAATATGTATTTGAGAAATAGACATTTTTGTCCGACAGAATGAATTATGAATTGCATTATATTATATAGACCTATCTGAAATGATTTCCTGTCATTACATGATTATATTCTACATTGAAATGGCTATTGTAATTCATTCTGTCGGACCAAAATGTCCATTTCATAAATACAAATTTAGTAATGCAATTTAAAATATTTCAGAGTGTTTTCTCTCTTTTGCAGAATCAAAAAGCATTTTGATTATACATCTTTACTTGAAAATGACAATAGTGATGAAAGTGATGGTGAGTTTCAAAAATGTTATCCTTATTTTTATTCATTTTTACATATAAAAAGAAGCATCAAATTGATTGGTATAAATAATGATAATATTGTGTTAAAAAGGATAGGTAGTAAGTTATTCCCCGTTTTTGCAAGTTCAGTCAAGGCTTTGCTTACGTCTGTAACGCCCCTTGTACTTTTAGTTAGGAATTAGATATGAAACCCTTCTTTTAGCTAGATATTGAAAACGTTACTTCTTATGACAACCCCTATAAAAGCCCTGGATGCACATCATCAATCGCTCATTGGTGCCAGCACTCCTAGCTGGTTATGCTTTTGGCCTTGGCACTTGTTGCCGGCTACTCTTTCTCTCTCTTTCCTTCTCCCTAAGATTGGTATCATTTCGCCAACTGCCTGGCCAATCCAACCCGATCCTATATATTTTCCCACCATGACCTGTCTCTGTACTAACTTTGCTCATTTCACTTCACCTATATCGAGGCATCTCACATGCAGCTACACAACCATGTCTTTACCACGTGCTCTAAACGCGTATACAACTCTCATTCTCATGAATGGAATGGCAATGCTTATTACTATCTAATAGTCACGACGATCTATCCTAATTCTCAGTACTTCGGGAAACACGCATGGATAAAACTCTGTGTTTTCTATCTTTCGTGGTTTGTCTGACAAGTGTCTATCAGTGTCAGAGAATAGACCTCAAGTTATATACGCAACTTGGCAGTTTGGCTCACACACTGAACCCGGTCTCCATATTCATTCCTTGGTACGCTCCAAGCCATATGGATTCAAAAGCAGTTCAGACAACTCTGCTCCAACAACTGTATTACCAATGGCAACAAAGCTCCCACCTTTCACTATCTCTTCTCATCTCTATGTGATCAATCGTATCAATGTTATCATTACATGTACTCCATTTTCATTCTTTATTTGTCATTAATGTCCTTGTATTAAATGTACGTCTTATTTGTCCATCCAAATACTTGTATGTGTTCCTTTTTACTTTGTTTTATCTCCATGTCTATGTTCATACTTGGAACGAATTCTCTTCATATAACTCCCTTTCTCCTTCCACATCTCCAGTGACGTCGCTGCCTACACCAAACCACGAGGAAACAAAATCCTTTGTCTCCAACATTCTTCACGCTACTCATTCCTCAACCAGAACTATCGAGAACCATACCATCTACAAACCTTCCTTACCAACCAGAATATATCCCACTATAACTGGCGACAACCTAAATCTAACCAATACTACATTTTGAATTATCAAATGGTCATTTACTAAATTACCAAATTTCAAAGATGACTGTAGAATTAGTAAAGAAAATTCTAGGTAATAATAACTTTCCAATAACTGTGAAGATTTACAGAAATAGTAATATATCTAGATTTTATTAAAATTCCAACTCATTCCATGTAAGAATAGCCACATAAAGTGTACCCAGGCTATACTACTAAATCACAGTTATTAGAGACAAGATCAAATTCTAAAGAAGATTCTCTTTCTCAAATACTAGACACTTATCAATTTTACTATCGAAAATACATAAAGAACCATATATGCTCAAAGACGATTAGAGAAGCAGCTACATGTAACTTGGTCTGAATTCTTAGATGAAATATTTCCATGATCAATGTTTATTAGTTTTTCTTTCATCTTTATCGTTTTATTTTTATCAAAATGCTTCTTCTATGACTGTTGGAGCAAGTATCATGAATTAAAAATAAAGAAGTAGCTTCTGGCCAAGTTGTAGTACAGAGGTAAGTTCTATAGCTAATTATTAAAAAAAGACGAGCCGTATTATTACACATCAAGATTTAGGTTTCAAATTTAGATTCATTAGTTTTATCATCATGTCTAAGTAGTAATTCACCAAGTTCAAATCTCATTGGAAGCTACCTTTTACTGATTCATGCTACTTAAATGGTTGAAGAATGTAATGGTGATCAGGGCTCCAGACCACCTTTTTTCATCATTATCCTCCCCAAAATTTAAATGCTTCAAAGGAAAGCCTTGATTTACTTTCTAATTTACTAAAGCGACAGTTTAAAATAAAAATTCCTTCCATCTCAGAGGCATCCTGAAGAGATCTATAAAGAAAAGGAAGAAACAAACTGCAATTTGAAAATTTTGGTCTATTGGGGATTAAGGGAGAAATAACAAAATGGTATGCCCTATACAGTTTTCCCTTGAATTTTGCAGTGGGTCAGGGTGCCGACCCCTCGTGGAATTTCAATTGATGACACTTTCCGATTTACACATTTTGCCATACAGTTATGAAATTTGCATACAATCCAGACACTAATAACTGACTGATATATCTGTAAAGAATGAAGATCGTTTAATTATTTTAGTTAATTGGGAAAATACCAAAAAAAAATAGATAACAAGAAATTAAGATAAGACAAGTTGGACGTCTATGTGGACTTTGCTGACATGTGTGACACTGGAAAATTGACACCTTATAAAAAAAAGTAAAATCGTAAAAAACTTATCTTTGGAATCTTTGTATCATTAGCACAAAGAAAGACTGGCAAAAAATACGAGATAAAAACTACCTGTGTACAACTTATAGAACCAGAGATATTTCTGAATATAGATTGTGTGATAGTTGCGCTCATGACTTATGTGAACAAAACTTTTACAGTAGATATATTTCCCACTTTTTACATGCAAAAACAGCTAGATTTTTTTTTTTCAAATTACAAGAAAACAACTGCTAATTACTGTTTGATAAAATGTTTAACACTTATCTGATGAAGTATGGAATTTATGTTAAATAAGTTTTCATTCCAGAGATTTTTCTTTCTAATCATTTAAAGATTTTCAAACAATTCTATTATTTTTGAAAATTCATGTTTTAATCTCTCACTTTGATCGAGATTTTGTTAACTATAATGCACCAATATGATTAAGCAGAGATGATCAATGAAAAAAGATTGATATACTGGAAATATCTTTTTTTAGTTCTTTTTTTCTGTAGAAGCTTTTTTGTAAGGAAGGACAGGGAGGTCAACACAAATTTTTTTTTTTTTTTAATTTTTTTGTGGACATGATAAATTTTGATTTTTTTTTTTTTTTTTTTTTTTTTTTTTTTTTTCAATTTTCTCATGTGTTTATTCCTGTTATGCCTTCAATTGATGTTTCAATTTAATCTTATGTTTACGTTTAATTATTCTTTTGACTTTCATTTTTTTTTCAAAGATGGTCAATAAGCTGTCAACACCCATTATTGATCTTTTGCCAGTAAAAATGAAAAGTAACGGAAATTTGGATGTAAATCAGCTTATTATTCTTATGATTTTTTTTTCCCCCTTGAAGAAATATTTGAACTCTTTTCTTCCTAGCAAAAACAAAAAAAACCTTGACAGAATATTTTAGATTTTTTTCTTGGAAGTCCATGAGAGTAGCTTCCCTTTACCGATGGAAATAAAACTGCGGATAATCAAGTCTGCAAAATTGGATGGACCACCACATTACTGATTTTTTTCCTTATTTCAAACTTTTCACCGCATTTGTCACTTCTCCAGACAATGCTGCAAAAATCTGGTAACTCAACTGGTTTTGAATCCAACTGAAAAGATGTACAAGACTAACTGTTCTTGAGAAAGATTGAAATTTGGGTCAAGATTCACTTTTCAACAGCAGACAGTTCTCCTAGGAGAAAGTTTTGTTTTTCTTTCAATTCTTTGTTTTAAAAACAGTTCATTCTCATAATGTTCAAGTAGAGAAATCGCACAAGGAAATGTGGTCCAGTAGGTTATTTCTCTCAGCTCATGAGGGAGCTACACATCAAAGCAACTAATATAACCTAGTTGGTGCAAATGATTTTCAACACTTGATTTTGAATATTTTGAGCATTGTTCTGCAAGAAAACCTCAATGCAAAACTTTGCAAATTGCTATCAATATGCTCAGTATTCTTTACTGTTCACTATATTCATCCAAGAAGAGCTCTTATGCAAAACCTATGTCACATCTATTTGCTCGAGCATTTTAGCCTTTAGATCATCTTTCTTTCATCACTCTATTCTTTCTTTATTAGTAAATACTAAAATATATAACTTCTCTACGATAAGTCATAGATCCAGCTAAGTTCACTTCATATGTATCATCCTAAATCTCTAAATGTTTATATGTTCTTTGTTCCAGTTGAAATGTATGTACTGTTTATAAATGTGTTATTTGTCTTTTAAATATATGATCTATTTGTTTGTCTAAAAAAAACTCTTGCTTTGTCATTCTATCAAACATGAACTCTTGGTTTGAATATTCTTATCTTCGGTGTTGATAAATTCAAAATGTGCGCCACTTTTCATAACAAAAGCAGTAGCTACCGATTGTTCACGTGTGGAACAAGATGGCTGTAACATTTGTGTCGTTAGGGTGTTTAGGGTTGGTTCTGATGGTTAAGCGCAATTAGCTTCATGCAAGATTAGTGCGGATTAGAATTGGTTGTAAAGAGGACTATGAACATACATGCTGGTGGTAAGCCGTCTAGGTCTATCAAGTGCCTGGCATCTGTTCATAGCCAACTGCCATTAGGGGTCAAGGGTGATAACCCAGTAGTGGTACTTCCCCTATATTTACATTTTAATACAGATATAGATATTACAATGGCAACTTCCATCTTTGTCAAACTCTTCTTGGTGACATCATACATTCTGACAGCAAACTCAAAAATTGCTTGCTTCTTTATTCTCTGGCAACTACTTTAACTTCCTTCTTCTACACAGGACTACCATTACTCCTCATCATCATCATCATCATCTTCTTCTTCAATCAAAATACTTGCTGAAGAAAATAAGTTTTAGATCCTCATTAGAAATTTGGAAAAATGATGTTTTCATGTTGGTTTCCTTTAAATGCAGATGACTTTGTTGGAAGGTCAGCTCCCCCTTTAAAAAAGGCCAAATCAAGTCAGGAGGAGAAAATTAAGAAATCTGGAAATATTCCGACTCCTGAGAAACAAAAAAACAATGCAAGCAAAAGCACACAGTCAAAAAGGTAAAAAAAAAAAAATTCTTTTTAATTCTCATAATTTTAGAATTTTTCTAAGAAAATAAGTAGGAAAAAATTACTTGATAGAAAGCTGTTATAAAATTCAATTTTTTTTTTTTTTCAGCGAGTTAAGTAGTGTGGTCCATCCTACAAAGCTATAGAAGTATTGTTTTATTTTCTCATCTCATACTCCAATTTCTGTGGTCCCAAATCACCTACCCTTAACCCTAATGTGGTACAACAGGGATGTTGGCAACATTTGACCATATTGTATTGAACATTTCTCAATCATATGTTATGCCTTGAAATGTATTGAAATTAATAATTACTGCTTGTAATTCGTAACCACAGTCTGGAGTTTGTGATGCAAAAATAAAGCAATATTCAGATTATTTTTATATAGATTAACTGGTTAAGTGGGAAAGCTGACCCCATCATCAAGTTGAAAACTGGACTTGGAATTGCTTTATTTTCCAAGTAAGAGCATGTTAAGAATATTGCACTGACAAAAATATTGTTGCAATGTGCAGTTTTTGCTGTGTTACAGTAACGAATGTAAAAAAACAAGCATGCATGAATTGGATCGTTATAATCTAGATATTTATTAACTCGGATTAGTCTGGCCGTGTTATTTTTCACTTTATAATAATAAAGAGGATAAATCCCATTCTCAAAGGTTTACTGAATGAATAGCACATCAACTATTTCATAGCATTTTTATGGTGTTTAGAGATAACCAAAATGTTCTTATCTTATTTCTTTACAGAAGGAAACTGGATGATAAAATATTTGAAAGAGAAATCAAAATGGCCATGGAATTGTCAATGCACAATGTCGATCCATCAGTTACAGAAAATATTCCTGAGAGTAAAAGCAAGTCTTGTGAAACAAAGCCCGAAATAAATGAAACGCCGCCTCACAAAGAGTTATTATATTTATCCCGACATGACATACATTCACCTCCCAAATCTCCTCCTGTGCTGACTTTGAGTGTGTCAAAAGAAAATGAAGACAAAACAAAGAAGCAAACAAACAAACAACCAGTTATGCCAAGTAAGTGGAGGATTCCCTGTATTTAAAAAAGTTTCTATTCAATGTACCATAAACTATGAAAATGGTAATAGTTTCTTTCAGTTTCACTGTTCTAGAAGTTGTTTTTAAAAAAAATCATCCTAAAAATTTTAAAACTTGAAATTTTGAAATTCCTAAAATTCTTCTAAACATAGGTCCGCCTTGTGTATTGGATTGATAGATGCCTTTTGATGGTTTGATATGTTATGATTGTTTAGGACATCATCAACATCTTGATTCCTAAACCGTTAACATCCAGCAAGCTTTTGTAGGCTTGAGCAAATTTTTATAAAATTATTTTTGATTGGTCGAAAATAGTTCTATTCAGTGTAAATAGATTTTCATTATTTTTAATGATTGATGTTTTAAGATTAAGTTCATTAGAAAGACTTCAGTTCATTATTCTCATTGATTCTTCATCTTCAACGCCACCCCTAAAAGAATTGTATTAATGCTTATATAATATGATTTTGAATAAATGATTAAAAATATAGTGTTATGTTGGTTTTATATACTTCCATGGTTTTCCTTTGAGTTGGTCTTGGCCCGCCAATCTAGAAGCATCACCAATCTAGCCCCCTTCCAAAAGGGTTTGCTGATCCGTACTTTATCATAACCTATTTAATTCTCCGAATTCTAGATCATCAAATGTCCAGATCATTGGTCTTTCAGCTTGCCCTTTTAAAAAAAAAGATATTTGTATAGTAACCCAACGCAACCACTGGTGACAGATGTCGATCTGTTAGTGTGACATATGTTGTTTTGATATTGTCACTCTGTTGCAATGGGAAGAGATTCTTACATTTGATAGAATCAAATAAACAAAATATGTATGTATGATTTGTTGTGAGATCTTATTGTTTCTAAAATTATGACCTTGATAGATATAGCAGCATTTCATTCTAAATACCTACTATATTTTTGAAAAATAATAGAAAATTAAAACTTTTAAATTAGTTTTGAGTCTTAATGAGGATGGATCAATAAATAGTTATTTGCTGAATTTAGTCTGAAATTTTCACTATAGAATATCCAATCTATGTGATTAATATTTATTACTGAATCAAGTGCATTGGCAAGGAAGAGATTATGTTGAAAAATGAACATTTATGAGGAAAAAAAAGTACTTTTTTCATCACTAAATTATGGATTTATTGATATACTTAGTAGTTTTTAGAGTAAGTAGAAACATATTGTAAAATGTGAATTTTCAAGGAATTTGAATGGCAAGAGCTAAGATATAAACTTTTTTTTTTTTCATTTTGTGATCACTCCATCAGGTAACAGATAATAGCTATTTTAATTTTTGATCGTTTTTTTTTTCAACATGTTCAGGACACTGATGTATTGAAATTGAAGGAAATATTGAATGACCATATAAAGCATATTTATCAGCCTAGAAGACATATTTTACAAGAGCATTTAGTAGGCTACTGTTCAATACACCTCATCCTGACCCTCTAGCTGTACAGCTTTGAGCCTCTTGGTTACCTGCCTCCTATCTATAATGCCAGAACAATGAATGGGGAAATATTTAGATTCTTTTCCTCTTAGGAACAACAGTGCATCTTATAGGCTTGCTAATAAGGAATTTAATTTTTGTATAAGGTTTTTGTTAACTAACATATCTATAAACTGATGTTTCTTTTCCATTTTTCTTGGTCGGTTCCAATCAAAAGTCAAATAAATAGGAACCAAATTGCAAAATGTAAAAATGACCTGAGCATTGTGATAAAAAGCAACAACAATGCAATGAAAGAAAAACTTGTCAAAAATCATAAATGACCAAATGAGAAGTTCAAATGCAATATATTGAAGAACTTGTTTCAGCTTCTATTTCTATAGTTGTCATCGCTCTGAGATTCTTAGAATTCATTTCTTACTATAGGATAGAAATTCGGCCTTGTTTTAATTTTTGTACAAATTGCTTATATTTTCTTTCTTTTTTTTTTCTAATAGTTTTGACACCTATCATGAACAAACCATCTGATGATATTGAATTTCTTGGGTTGGCTGATGAAGAAGAAAAGAAACAAAATCGAAATCGAAGGACGTCAGGTAGAACTACCAAAAAAACGATTGAATATGAACCTGAAGATAGTGATGATGATGATTCTGAATTTGAAGAACAAGGTAATATAATTTTATTATAATCGTAGTTTAGTATAGCAATAAATTTTTTTATCTATTTAGCATAATTTCAAATGCATTTTTTTTTATATCCATAGTAGTTTTCAAAAAGTTTTGGTGGATGAATGTCCTATTGTACTTCATTTAAACAGCCTTTTATACTTCATATAAGTGATTCAGTGATGGGAATAGGTGAAAACCTGATTGACAGGTTACAAAATCACTTTTGATGCTTTCATAATGTGATATTTTTTTTTAAAACATCAGGTTTTTGAAAGAATCATATAACTTGGAGAATGGAAATAATTTTGCTTTTAATTTTAGTCACATCATCTATTGATGTATAGTGACTATATATGAGAATGTATGAAAATGATTTGTGTACTGAGAATTTTTGTAAAATGCTCTTTTCCATAAAAAATAGTCTTGGCAATAAATTTTGCTATAAATTCAGAAAGTAATTTTCAAACAGAAGAGGTTTTTGTTTGCCAAAAACATTCATAAAACATCATTGCCATGAAGCATGACTAAAATGAATCGGCTTGATTATAGTTCTGAAAAGTAGCTTTATGAATATAAATAAAAGGACTAGATATAACAAGTAAAATCAAAAATCAAGTGGAATGTGTTTAGAATTGGCCAAAATGTGCTTATTCAAGAATCTCTTATTGTTTGGGATAAAGCTAAGATATTATTTAAACAACAAGCCCAAAACAACTGGTAATATTTCTCTTGAATAGATTTTGGCATCGATTTTTTAGGTGGTGACTAGTATCGACTGAACTTCACACTTTAATTTGCCTGTAAACTGATAAAAAATAAAATGAAATAATAGAATATGATCTATTTATGGATTGCATTCATTTAATTGATATAAATGTTTCTAGTTAATGCACTTAAAAATATTTGAAAGATTCCTAACAAAAAACAATCCCTAATTAAGCTTTTTGTATTTCGATGAGTTTTTCGGTAAAACATTACTGAATGCATTTAAACAAGATTTAAAATGAAATGTCTGAAATAAATGTCAATTTCATGATTGTATCAATTCAGAAAGTAACTCTGAGGAAAACAGTGATTTTGAAGAAAAGCCAAAGAGTAAAAAGAAGAAACCAATTCTTTCTACAAAACCCAAAAGAGAAAACAAAAAGCATTCAGGTAAGCTATATGTTATCTTATATTCTAATGATCCGTGATGTGTGTTGGACAGTAATTCATCTTATTAACAATCATGCTCAATTTTCTTGTATACCCTTATCAAAAATGCTGTGAAGACAACATTATTTGAGTGAATGTAAAAAGCTTCAATTAATTAATTAATTAAACAAAAAATGGTGACTGAGATGGTACCTTTAAGAAAAAAAATGATTGGGGTGACATGGTTCCTTCTCTGTATAAGTGAGTTATACTTGTTAATTTGTCAAATACGAAGGAGGGAAAGTTTTAAATCCTGGAGCCACTTCCTTTGAGAATGACTGAAATGAGAAAGCCAAGAAAGAACTCTATTATCAATAGTAATGTCTGCTTTCATCTTAAACTGTCAATGCTGTATGTTCAGACAATAATAACACCTGTCATGATTGATAATTCATTAGATACATCTATTGAATATAATTGTATGGTTTTTTGCTGATATACACTTAACAAATCAGAAAAGACTCTGCCCCATACGAAATTAAAAACTCATGTTCATGCTTTAAAATTTGTTCATTTTAAAACAAACAGATTATAGAATGTTTTATGAGGAGAACTATCTTATTGTCTTATTTAGAATTGTAGTTATCATTATATCTTTAGTTTGTTATTAGATTAGTTATATGCTGGATGAAACACTTGAGAAGAACAAAAGACTTGTATTTATGATGACTGCTGGTAGATCAGAAGGCTATTACCATCCGGTACTAGAACAAGGCTCTGTCTAGTAACTCCTGTTTCAGCTACAATTGGGCTTCCCTTTATCTAAATTCATATTAACAAATGAAGATGTAGACATCACAGTTGTGCTTGAAACTTTTCTACAAGCATGATGCCATGATTGTTTGCTGCATATTTTATTTAAACTTTCAGATTCCTATACATAGAAAGAGTGAGAGAAAAAATCTTCTAATTGTCAAATTTCAATTTTTTTTTTTCTTTTCTTTTTTTTCCCCCGTCCAGTTTGTGAAGAAAATACTTTTCGGTTAAAAAATTGTATTTTCAGAATTTGAAAAAATCACTTGATCATTATTAAATTTTTTGCTCATTCTATATTTTCCAAAAAAAAAAATGTTTCAAAAAGTGAACAACCTTTATTGGCAGGAAGGGGCATCGAAAGAAAAAACTTGGTGATAAATGAGAAGAATTTGAGATAATGTGTTTGTGGTTTTTTTTTGTTGTTGATTTTTGTTTTTTTTCTCAAAATTCCCTTCCAAAATAATTGGAGGGTCTTATATGCCATCAGATACAGTATTTTTTCATCTACATATCAGTTGCTTTTCATAACAACTCACAGACCTTCATTCTACGATTGTTAGTAAGTAATGAAGATCAAAAATAGAGAATGAGTTTCAGTTGAGACTAACTCTCATCCTGGGGAATATGTCTTAACATAACATCATTCAATATTGAATTACTGACTTTCATTGAGTGTTCACTAAATTGTTTTTGCACTGAATTTCTTATTAAGATTTTTTTTTTTTTTTTTTTCCCAGCGAGCACAAATTTACCTCCGGTTCAGCAGAAAACAGAAGCCAAAAAATCTGTTTCATCACATTCATCATTGGCACCTAAACAAAATTCTACAGATTCCATCAAACTAGTGCATAAAACTATTCCTAGCACTGAACGTCTCAACTTCGTCTCACCTGTAAATGTGACCAGTAAAACAACATCAGATTCTGTGACTTCAACCAAAATTCCCCCCAAAACACTTACAGGAACTCCTTTTGGTAAGCAACTAATTTTACTACGTGAATTTCTCAAGTTACGAATGAGTCCTGTTCCTAGGTCTGTCTTTAAGCCGTATTTATGTGTAAATTGAAACAGTTACATACAGTGTGTATCTAGTGTCAGTTAGTCGAATTTTTATCTTCGTATATTTTACCTTTCTATGTATAAAAAAAACATTAAAGAAATAATAGTAGCAACTATAATAACATACAATTATAATTGTAATACTATGTACAAGTAGCTTTAATTCCATGTTGTTTGGATTGTTTACACTAAATGAGCATTCAATCATGATATTATTTCTTTTTTCTTTTTACCATCATTTACATTGGCTTTATATAACATAATCCCATGAAATTTTCTGTATGTGATTAGTTTTCTAGAAAATCACCACAAAAATTTTTGTACGGGTTAGTTTTACAATGTAAATTCATGTTATAAATGAACACTTTTTTGTGCCTACTCTTATGGCTTTGAGTTGATTCTAGCTGCTAATTTTTCAGAGAGGTACAGTAAAAGGAAGCTATCTGCTGCTGATCTTTGGTATGGTTTTTAGAGAGAGGTTGAGAGTTAAAAGAAGAATGACTGCTTATTTCTTGTGGTGTGTATGTCCATTTACCATTTTTCTGAGATTGTAAGGAGAAAAAATCAAAATTGAACTTGTGTTTTGTGTTTCTCTCAGCTCGCAAGGAAATGCACTCGTTAGCGACTTTTAGAATGTGAAGTAACCCGTGCATAAGAGAATGATTGAAAAAAAATAAATAAACGTTCGGTTCATCGGCGTTCACTTACTTCACCTGGATGAAAAGAATGTTAAGACATTGAAACGATTTTCGCTCTGGCTTGAGATGAGAAGGGAGATAATTCCGTCTAGTTATCTCCCTTCTACTGTTTCGTATATTTGCTGTATTACACCTCTCACCTTCTTTATAGGAAGAGATTTATATACAGTCCTTAGTTAAAGATATTCATATATAGAACCTTTGTTATATATAAAGAGAATTTGTTAATCTTTCTTTCTTGCCTCTCTTCTCTTAAAACTGTTAGCCTCCTTACTTTGTAAGTCATGTTTAAATAAATTTGGCTTTTTTTCAAAAAAAACTTTGACTTTACTTTGGTTCATAGTCCTGGAGTCTTCTGGGTGTAGTTACATGACATTGTGAATTGCAGCTCGAGGTTTGTTGGTGTGACTGTGAATGGTATATGTTGCTGTGCTCGGTGGGAGGGGTGTCTGTCTGTGGACGACTTGAGCTGTTGTTGTCATGTTGTTCCTATAGGTAGTTCTGTCATGACAGGTTCTTGAGTTGTTGCTGATTCTCCTGAGTATTCTATTTCTTCCACTTTTGGGATGGTATCTGCCCACACCTGCTTGAAAAACGAGGAGTTTTGTGCTATTTTATGAGCATGCTGTTGCCTCGGCACCAGAATCAACCACGAATGTCAGTGGTTTGTCGTTGAGAAGAGTAGTAATGATAGGGGTCTTCGAGGTGTGTACCTGCATCAGCCAGACTGAGAAAACTGATTTGTCACTAGACAGGATCGGGATCTCTTATATTCTAGCTTGGGTATGTTATGAAATTGTCTTGATGACTGGCAGACACAAGCAGATTGGTTCACCTTGTGGAAGTACCTACACTCTCTTCCTTTCAGAGGAGCAGTGGAAAGAATGGTGCCCGTAAACCTCCACATCGTGTCTCCCACTGCTCTGTCTTGTTGAAATGTTGTTGCTGCTGCTGCTGCTACTTCTGTTCCGACTATAAGAATCCTGGTTGGAAATCATATTGACGGTACTGGTCTCCATGATCACGAAACCTCGTATCAGCTAATTACAGGTTTCTTCCTTCCTCAAACACTTGTTTCAGGATGGAGTTGTCTTTCAGGGCTCTAGTCAATGAACAGCCTTGCAAGGTTTACACTTGAATTTCCCAGTGGATATCCTGGAAGTCACATGTGGCTGCTAGCGAACTTAGCCTCACGTAGTAAAAGTCCAAATTTTTCCCAGGGTTCTGTGTAGCCTGCCTGAACTTGAAAATCTCGTTGGACATGTTTTGTTTTTTGAGGGGGGGGGGTTCTATCTGCAAGCATTTAACTTGCTTGTATTGCACTGGTATTTCTACCCCATTGATTGTGTATGTTGCGCCAAGCCCCTTTTCTTTGTCTGTGAAACTGTCATATGCATTGAATACCTCATCCCTAGTGGTGTGGAGGAGCATTGCCTGCTGTTTCTTGTCACAGTAAGTTTTCAAACCTCTCGATCTGCTTTCTCCATATCATGTGTTCGTCAGAGGTGGGAACAAAAGTAGGGAGCTTGACATCTTGATGAGTTTTTGATGGGAGTTTGTAATTGTGGTCTTGATCGTCTTCGAAAAAATGTAGTGTTTCTCTCAGCTCGTGAGTCCCAGATAAATTCCCAGAATACTTCTGTGGAGATAAATTCTAGAAAATGCATCCTCACATTAAATGCAAAACAAGCTTAGTACACATTTAGACAAATGAAAACGTAAACAATTATTAAGTTTCAATTCTTGGAGGAATTAAAAGAAAGGCAGGAGTTTACCACAATCTAACACAGTATCTATTAAGTAGAAGACAATTTTGTCAATAACAGAACAGTGTTATTTGTGTTGCTTTATATTGTTGGAATTTCAGGGGAAAATGCTGATGAAATAAAACAAGTTGAGTTATTTAATACAAATTTTAATGATCAAAAGTGATGGAGGAAGAAAAATAGTGTAGAATAATTTGTTCAGAGAAGATTCCTCTTTCCTATGACTAACTCTTCAGGGGAAGTGTCATCAAATATTGTTCAAGAGAAATGTTGGGTTGAAAGTGAAAGGAAGAGAAGGATTCTACTGTGAAAAAAGTGCTTGATGTTCGTATGTATGTATTTTCTCTTGTTCAGGTTTTCCCTTGTAGAATCACTTTTGTTGTATATCATAGAATTTGTTGATCCAGCCTAGGGTGATTTTCAGTAGTATGAGTAGTTATTTTCTTTTTTTGTATGGAGTAGTTCTTGAGATGTGATTTTCCGAGCCCAGAGTAGTAACGAAGGGAGGCACTGGGCACTTCATTCTTCTGCACTTAAAAAAGGTAACTATGGAGCTGGATGCTTGGGACCAAAGCCTGAGTGATGGGTGTTGTTCAGTAAAAGGAGAGAGAGGAAGGGTAGCAGTGGTTTGGGTCAAGGGCCATCTCAACCTTTGGTATGCTGGTAGCAAAAGATAGAAAAGGGACACTGCAAAGCTGCAACTGTCCCTAACGATTTTTTTCTAGTGTTCTCATTGGCTGTTTTCCAGTCAATGAGAAAATAGGAAGTTTGTACCCTGATTACATATCCATGACATCTGGTTGCGAAGTTCAACCCTTATCTCTTATTAGTACCAAAGCCCCCATTTCTTCTGAAAGAACATTCCACCCATAAGGCAGGTATTTCAGATAGTTAATAAAAATTGTAGTATAACTCTATTAAATTTACTTGACTATTTGGCTACTGTAGAGTTTTATCTGCTAAATTGGAAAAAAAATCAGCCAGATCTAGCCAAAAAATGGCCAAGTTTGAAACCAGGCTCTATGGTAGTGTGTATGTAAGTATATTCGTAACTTGGGGACTTCCTGTATTGTTACCTTTTTCTATTTATTTCATATCTTCCCGCGATAAAAACTTTCACTTCCATCTTGAATGAGGAGAGAATATGTCATGTCAATTTTATTTTTACTTATACATCACAGGTACCATAAAACATTAATTGCAAAACATGCAACATTTTCTATTATATGGTAGTGTTATTGTGATGAAGATTGAAATTTTGTGGTTGTATTAATCTGTTATCGACAATTGCATGAGAAAGCAACTGACTGTTCTTTTTTTTCTCTTCTTTTTTTGAAGGAAAGTCAGTAGGAAACAATACTAGTCTCAAGTCGCCTCCAAGTATACGTCGTCTGGGTCTTTCGCGGAACCAGAGAGTGAAACCATTGCATCCCACATTAAAAGTGAATCATTGACCAATATATTTTGTACATTTTATATAATTGTTTCTGTATATATTGTATAGTAATCTGAATCTAAGTAATTGTTAAATAAATGTATTACAATTTTACATTTTATTTCATTTGTTTGTCTTTTGTTTTTACACACATGCAGGGACATATTAGGATCCAAAAACACCTAAAGTAGGCCAGCTATTCCTAACCTGTGATCTTCGGACCCTTGGCATGTCTACAAAGGTATTACAGGGGGTCCATAAGCTTGTTGAGTGGGCTGACTTTTCAAAGGGCTGGGGTCAGTTGGAAAATTCTCAAATAAAAATGCTCCTTGATAACGAAAAGGTTGACAAGTTGGGAACCACTGATGTAGGCTATGATTCTGGTAAGTGCAGCGAGCCTGTATGGTAGGGTGCTGTGAGCTCCTGAGTAAATTTTGAAATTTGACTGATTACAGGGACGGTAAGGCTGGATTTTGGAATCAAACCTTGAACATACCCCCAAAAATTGGAAATAGAGTAGCAGTTATATGCCGTACCCACCTCTTTCCATCTCTGATTCTAAAGTCAATAATTCTAATAACGAACTTAGGATGAAAGCAAGAAATATCCAACATACTATAGTCATGCAAAAGTGTATTAAGTGGTTGAAGCAATTTTTCTGCCTGAAAATTGCATTTTACCCCAAGAAAATGGTTCTATGCTTTGGATAATGTGCTCCCAACAATATATAATATAAATACACCTATAGTAAAAAAATTGCTAATGGAGTGTTAGGTTTTCATTTCATTTCATTTCACTTATGGATTTTTCCCCCACTCTGTTTTCATTTGATTTCATACCTGCGTTTTGTTGTAACTGACCATTGAGTGTTCTCACAACAACCATGATAATTCTGAACACACATCACTTCGATGATTTTTTTTTTCAACTAATATGATTTGTAATTATTTGAACAGAAACTGGAAATGCACCCAGGGTTTTCAGCTAATATATTTCATGTTAGATAAATAAAGTTGTTGGACAGTCTTCATTGGAGACATTAGAAATAAGTTTTGAAAAAATGCATTGGGCAGAGATATACATCTGTTTACATTCCACTAAGAAACCTACATTCAGGGTTTAATAAAAAAAACAACAAATTAGGTTTAGTATGTCCAGGTTGAAGACAATTTAACATCATAATAGTTTGGTTGATTAAGCTAAAAATCAACACATTAACAGCCTCAGTGACTCATCATCCTGTATTGAAAGCCTCCTTTCTTGTAATTGGTTTTCAAAACTTGATAATTAAAGATTGTATTTAAAAAAAAATTTAGCATAATATTCCTGTAGTTCTTGCATTCCATATTTTCATAATATATAAATTATAAAACGCATTGTAATATCTAAATATCTTGGTTTTAATTTGAATTAAATTGCAAGAAAATAGCTTATATTTGAAGGAAAGAAAAAAAAATTTCTGAATGGTTCAGACTTTTTTCAATTTTTTTTTGTTCTATTACACCATGACTGGTATGTTGATTCGCAAAATTAAATCTTTAAAAAAAAATACAATGGCTGTCATAATATTAATATTAGATGAAAATTATATACTTTGATAATTTTGAAAAATATAACTTTTTACGTGAAATATACAGAAAAATAAATTTCACACCAGACATCGAATCTTTGAATCTTTGTATGTATTATGTAAGATTTCTGTTTTGTAAAGATGATGGAATTTCATGAGAACAGCCCAGGACAAAATTTTACATTTTTATCAGTTTTATTTGATAGCAACATTTCAGAAGTAACTATGGAGAATGAAGAATTTTAAAATGTTTAAAAACATTTACCAATAAACTGAGTTTCTGATTGAAGAAAATTTTTCCCAAATTAATTATTGAGCAAATGCGTCTCACAATCCTGAAGACTATAATATATTTTAATGGAAAAAAAGCAACCACAAACCTTTCCAAACAGAACAATATTTTAGTTCTTTTGTCAATTCCTGGCATATTCTCTGTTTTCTAAAATAATTTCAACTGATTTAATTTCTGTGGGGGCATATCTTTATAGAAATGTTGTATTTTTAGTAACCACCAATACAGATTTCATAAAATTGAATAAAAGTTGTCAATTTTCAAATAGTTTCCAATAATTAGTTGATTTTTGGCATAATTTAAAAATCTGGGTCCTTTTTGACTGAAAATTCTTAATACAAATTATGTACCATAAGTAAACGATTTTTCAAAAAAATATGGCAGGTGTATATATGAATGAGATGATGGCAATTCTGAAGAAAAGTGCAAACACAAAAACGAGCCGAACAAAGTCAGTTTTGAAAAGTGACAATGATTTGGATCATGGAGGCAGTGAGGCTGATATTAATGGAACTGGTCAAAAAGATGTTCGGAAAGAAGTGTGAAAGAAAGGGTGTCACTCTTCTAGGTGGGTAAGTAACGAATCTGTAACTCAGCAATTTTAGCCCAGCGAGGAATAAGAAAAAAAATCTGGCATCAACTGCTGAGGAGACAAGATCTCTGTGGGAGCTCATTCCATAATCAGTTCAAGGGTTAGGGAAGGATGGCGGTAATAGTTTGGAATTGTCCCTTTTGAGAATACCAAGAAAATTAAGTACAATTGATTGTGTCAGGACGACTTAATCTCTACCCAATATATGCATTAACACAAAAATTACATAGACCAAGTCATTTTTTAAGTCTATCCTTTGTTACCTAAATATTCTCTGTGCATGTTATCTGTTACCTGTATGCACAAACGAAGGCGAAAAATCTCCTGTTCTAAACATCGGAAACAAATTATTTTTATTCTGGAATTTTCTCCAATCATTCTCATGAGATGAACACAGGTCTATTACAATAAAATTGACTTTTGTCATCGCTTTTTCATCAGACATGCATTGTGGTACCTGTCATTATTATGTTAAGTACACTAATTTTACAAAAAAAAAAAAAAAAAAAAAAAAAAGAATCTATTCAGTACATAAACCTGTTAGATAAATATGCTTTTATTTTTTCTAAGCAGTTTACCAACCCCAGAAAAGTCCTTAATTGCTGAATTAATGAAATTTCGAGTAAAAACCAAGAAGGTGCAAGGGCAGAATGAACAAAAAATATTTATTACATTCCAGTAGTTGAGTCTTTACAGTTGATGAGATTTTGCAACCTGAAAATTTTCAAAATCTTTTTCATAAAGCTTGAAGAGAACTCCAAAAATGAGAATTACTAAATAGACATCATTGATTAGATTATACGGTTGATAACTTAAAACATAAAATTATACATACAATAACCTACATCTGATTAAACGTTGAATGCATTTGGTTCCTCGTTGTTCCAGACTGTACTTGAAGTTGTGCAAACAGTGCAGCCATACAGAAGCCCAAAAAAATAGGCCTAAAAATATTTTGTGCAAGTAAAAGAAGAAAAAAAAAACAAAAACTTTCACTCCTAGCTAAACTTGTTTAAGAATTCATTGTTACATAGAGATAAAGAATTTCATATCATCTACACTTCATTATCAATCAATCCTACACACAACACACATTTAGATTTTAGGTCTAGGTTATTTATATGTTCTGACATTGATATGCATCTTTGTATCTAGACTTTGCCCAGCTCTAACTGTTAATAGTTGAAACTTGAATTTGTCACCTGGAGGTTGAACCCCCCCCCAACACTTTTTTTATGTATTCCCTCTGTTATGCATGTAACTGTTAGTGCCATTATCAATCACTTCCCGTAACAAACCGGTTTATACATTAGCAGGGATTAAGTTACTCACGTTCTGACAATTATAAAAATGTATTCGTCTATGTACCTGGACTTGACCTAGTGTAGAAACTGTAATTTGTGTGCACACACACTCTTCTCAATGAGTAGTGGAATTGTTTGATTTTTTTTTTTTTTTCAATTTTTTGAACCTCCTTAAGTTCAATTTACAATATAAGTTTATGCTAAATTTACATGATAAAAAGAGCATATATGGGGGGCAGTTATTCATAATTTCCCTTGGAATACTAGTTTTACATTTCATTTTTGTTTTGATTTGCTTGAAGATAAAAGCTACTCACAAAAATAGAAGGGGGTGCCCCCCAAATAATGTTATGCACCAGGCTCATCAACGTTAAATTTGGCTCTGTCAGTAGTATAGAAGATTTTAAACTAAAGAGACCAATCAGGTTATCAGCCTCCTGCAGTCTTCCTCAAAGTTTACATGGGGCACACTAAAAGATATATTTGACTTATGCAACAGACCAACAGTAAAAATAAAATTGATTACATGAAAACATTTCAGGAGTCAATGGGGGAAAATTTCATATAAGCATACTCGTATACAGACTTGTAATCCCTTTTTCTCCATCATTTGTTATTGGAACGATTAAGATCAAACAAAATTTATTGATAAGACCACAAGATGGGCAACTAGTGGTCAAAGAGGGAAAGACATAATACAGGTACAGGACGTGTTCAAGACTCTACATACATGTTTCTGTATTAAGGAAAGATTTACGCAGTACACTTGGGAGATAGTTGCAGAACACAGATTGAGAACCACTGGCCTACTGACTAGGTGTCGGGTGGCACCACCCACCTGGGTGTTTCCCCACGCATGATGGTGTTCTTTATATCACATTTGAATGGCAGTCTACCATTACAATGAAAGTGGGAATAGAATCACTTTTAAGAATTAGATTATCAAGACCAGGTGCATTTCTGGAAGGAACCACAGGCATGATTACGATGCAGCAGCAGTTGGTTGATTCAAAGAGCACGGGCGCAACTTGATATGAAGCAGTATAAGATGGCAGAAAGTAAGCGTTTGATTTAGCATTACAGTTACATTGTAGCCCCCTCTAAAACCTTAAACTTTGTAAAGTTTGATTGTGCCGCAGCAGCAATTTAGGAAGGGACGTTCATTCTATGCCCCTCTCTTGTCAATGATAAATCTCTCAAACGAAAAAGAATTTCCTAGATCCGCCCGCAAATTAAACCAATTCCCCCCCCTCACCCCATGGCATATCCTTCCACATTGAGATATCGAGTTGTGTACACAGCAATGATGCGGAGGGGGTCCTGGAAAATTCATGGATCTACCATAAACATTTAATCACATCTTCCTTGGCCCATTTGACCCCCTTTCCACAAAATTTAATCAAAATTCGTTGGGAACTTTTGGAGGTCTTGTGTTGTGGACACACAACTATAAAGGGGAGGTAACTGAGCATAGATCTACCCCAAAATTTCCCCCCTTCTGTAGTCAATGACCCACCCTTCCACTAAATTTCATTGAGATCTTCAAAGAGTTAGTATGGACCAAAAGTGAGGGTTCAGTTTAGTATAATAGTAACATTGTAAACGGAGCCCCTCTAAAACCTTGAATTTTGTAAGCACAAAATGCAGCATCGGTTAACATTGGAGTGGTGTTGATATCTCTGACTATAGGAGTTTTTTTTCAGCAGCTTTTGTGAGGGGTGGAGTCTCTTGATGTCCCCACCTCTTATTGAGATAACAGCTTTCCTTATGGAAAGTGCTGTCTCTTCAAGTCACTCAATTCAATTTAAAATAGTGTTAAGAACATCAAAATTTTCCAACAGAATATTTTTTCCTTGTTTTAATTGGCTTTGATACAAGTGATCTTTATATAAAACTGCTAAAGAAAATAGTTATTTCCGAAACTAGACAGCACTCAGAGAGCGCATTGTCAGGGGAAGTAATAGTGCATGGATCCACTCTAAAAATATACCAACATAAGGAAAAGGGTTAATTGTATTTTGTTTACCTGTTCACTAGAAGAAATCACACGACTTCGTCTCCCTATTAATTCCTTCTAGAAAAATATTCATCAATCAATGATTGTAAATTTGAAAAAAACTGAAACTCACCATCAGTCAATGATTGAAGTCATGTAAATGCAACGTGCACATGAAAGAATTATGCTGGGCCTCACTTGGAGAGACCATAAGACAGCACAGTACATCCGGGAAAAGACAAGAGTCAGGGACATCATAGAATCCATTAAAATTCTCAAATGGCGGTGGACAGGCCATGTTGGAAGAATGGCAGACAACTGATGGACATCACGACTCACGACATGGGTCCCCCGAGATCACATGCGCAACCGAGGCCGGCAGAATATTAGATGGAGAGATGAGCTAGACAAGTTCAGGAAGTACTGGCTCCGCGACGCCCTTGATAGAGAAGTGTGGCAAATCCTGGGGAAGGTCTATGTCCAACAACGGACGTTGAAAGAATAATAATAAAAATAATAATAATAATGATGATGATGATGATGGAAAGAAAGAAAGAAAAATTCCATCAAAGAATAAATATAGTCTACTAATGGCATTTTCTATTTGAAAACATCTAAGATAGAGTAAAAGAAACATTTAGACTCTCTAGAATGTAGATGCTATTAATAAACCCATTAAAATAAGGCCCTCAAAAAAGTTTAGAAGAAAAAAGGCTTTAAAATATTTTTAGAAGGGGTCTGGAGTACCAATGCCAATTCTCTAGTCAGTAGACTAAATGGTATGGCAAGGAGCACTGTAACACACACCCACGCACATATGTATGTATAAAATAGATTAGAACCCTTCACCACCTTTGGTAGCTAGGGTTTCACCAATTGAAACATGTAAAATAGGAACTTGAGAAATTGATTCAATGCAATATTATCTTAAAAAATAAAAATAAAAGATAAATTGAAAGAAATTAGTAGCTTAGATATCAGAGTAATCAGCTTTTTGTAACAATTTCCCATGATCATATCTTCAACACAAATATATTTTCATTAACTCAACTTCAATCTGGAGCTTCAAATGTAGAGAATAAGGTCTTTAAGTAACATTAAAAAAAAGAAAAATTTAGTTATTTTCATCATGATCACAGTTGAAAAATCATACATGATGCTGTAATAGAAAAAGAACAAATGAGTTTCTGAGATTATGCACTATACTTAGAGGCTGATAAAACAAACAAAACAAAAAACTATTACCCCAACCCCATATAGTAATGGAATTTGATTTTTTTTACAATAATGATTAAGTATATGCATTAACTGAAGTTACAGGAGAAGCAGCAGCCCTAATTCTTGTGATTTCCTCAATACATCAGACTTTAATAAGACTACTAAGCAGTGCATTCAATGAATTTTGAAATTTCAATTCAGTTCTTCATCTTCAAGATTTGTGATATGCATTGAGATGGTAGCCATACAGGCTGTGTTTTTTTTTGTTTTATTAAACACCTAAAGTTCATGGGAACATTTTCTTTGCTTATTGTTAACAAGGGATGACACTTCTCCAATAATTGAGCCCTAATAAGCAAACATATACAGCATAACAAAAATGAAAACACCAACAATTGAACATCCTAAACATTTTATTTCAGGTTAACATTCCCTTCATTACAAATAGTCAAATAGAGCAGGGGTAATTTTTTTAGTGTTATTTATTTTTTTGTGTGTGTGTTTTTTTAAATCTGGCATCAGTTCACTGATTGGGATTAACCAAACAAAGCACAAAATCAAACTGCTTTGTTTTTGTTTTTTTTTTAGCACCGCTCCATAATTATTGGAGTGTCAGCTTTTGAGGAAATTAAGATTTTTCATATGTTGAGAGCTGATTTTTTTTTTTATATATTATACCACAGGGGGGAAAAAAAAAAAAAGCCCAAATAAGGAAAGGCAGGAGCAGTATTCTTTTACTTCCTATTTAATACTTTGTGTTACAAAAGTCACTCAAGTAACTTTCACGGGAGCATTTTAGCTCATTTATCAAGATATGCTTAAAAGCCAAGTATACATAATAAGCCTGGAAAAAAACAAATATCTTGATATGTACTCAACAGAATATCCTGATACCAGAAAAAAATTTTCCTTCAAATTAAATTTTTAAAAAAAAGTAATTCATAGGACGGAAAAAAAAAACAAAAAAAAAACCTCAAATGACCTAAGGGGAGAATGAACAGTATGATCAAGCTTATCATCACACTAATTTCCTTGGTTAACAAAGTCTTGAAGTTGGCATCTCATATTAGAAATAAATTTTATATCAATTTAAAATATAAAACTGAAACCAGTTTTATAAGTGTAGTGAGTATATCAGTAAGAAAAAAAAGTTAAAACAATCATCAATTAATGATTATACTCAGTAGGAAGAATGATAATCAGACAGAAGGTAGAATAAAAAGTATTAAAAAAAAGTAATACTCTTGTTATTTCTTCCAGTTTCTCCATTCCCCGAAACATCCACTGAAAGAATGACTAGATAAGTAAACAAAGTTTTCATTTAAATAAGATGTAGCCATCCTAGAGTGAGAAAGGCATAATTGCACTTAAATTATTGTGACAATTTGCTGATTTATTCGATTTAATACTGAATTAAACCAGTCAATTTTTTTTTTTTTGGTAAATTTTCAAATTTTATTACAAATAAATTCATTTTAATAGATATGTTTTTTTAATCTCAACAAGACTTTAGTTGAACTTATTTTGGGATATTCTGCCAAATTTTAACTTCCAAGCCCTCATCAAAATTCAGAGAATTCTTTTTCATACACATTTTATAGGAAGCACCTGAGTAAAAAGAAATTGAATTGATGATTTCTGTTGGATTATGAAAGTGAGATTTTAAAAAGCCATAAAAAACTAGAATATTAACATTTCCTAACATAACTTGTATATATTGGATTTAAATATTTCAACGAATAATAAAAAAAAAAAAAATTTTTTTCAAATCAATTTTTTCAACATTATGTTAAAAGAGTGATATTTGGGTGATACTGACACCAAGTTACTAAAAAGAATGGAGGAATGTAAATATTCGAAAAAAAAGAAAAAAAAAAAAATCAAATATCCATCAGATTTGTGTGTTTAGGATGCAACAATATTTTGCTTTAAAAATGTTACACAAATTTAAAAGAAACATTGGGAAAAAAAAACAAAAAACAAAAAAAAAATTGTCAATATTTCAGTCTCATTAGACAAATATTTTGATGTATTTCTGAGTCAACTACCTAAGTTTTGAAATATCTTTTATAACACTTTTTTTTTTGTATATTGAAAACTAAATCACAACTTTCCCAGATTCAATTTTTTTTTTAATGTTTGCAGTATCAACTATTAATGACTGACAGAGTGGCATCAGTGACAGAGCTATTTTATATGAAGTGAACATCAGCCTTTGTTGTTTAATCCATTTCCCAGGCGAACAAAGTGGACACATTGGAGTCAGAACATTTAGAAACAGCTGTCACAGGACGGATATTACAGAATGGACACTCATTAGTTGCTAAGCTGTTTTTACATAGTAAGAAATCTACTTGATACGAAATTAAAATTTTGATGATTACATATGAAAGCGATCAGTTATTAACATGCCATTTTTTTTTTTTTCAGTTTCCCTTCAATTTTTTCTAAACTTCTTTTCCAGGTACTGATAGATAATTCCGTCTATATCAATTTTTCTTTAGAAAAACTGAAACTTATTTACAGACTAAAACAACCATTTGAATACTTAAGATGTTTATATATATTTTAATTCAGGATAGTGCAGTTATGATTCCATAGTATTTTTTGGTCATTTTTCTTTTTTTATTAATACAGTTCAATCTTGTAAGCATATTATTCATAAGTGACTAACCTTCAAAATCAATTCGCTTTCATTTTCTTCAAATACGAACTGACTTTTCTTCGATTGGTTTGCAAGTGTTTAATTCAAGACAGGCAAGGGTAAAGTGCGTGTCACGCTGGTAAGTATCACAAGATATTTGACTAGGACTTGAAAGAGCCTCCAATACTATGAGTCAAAGAATGATAAAGAACATTTTCAAGAGATAAAAAACAACTTTAATGAAGGGTGTTCAGACTTCAGTGGAGAGGATATATTTTTCCCCCATCTCCCTATTTGATTGGTATGAGAACAACCAAAAGAGAAAAGGGTTAAAAAAGAAAAAAAAAAAGAAAAAAGAAAGAAAAAAAAAAAAGAAAAAAGAAAAAAAAGGAAGATCCTTTCAGTGCAACCTTTGTCATAGTGTTGGTCCATAGAAACTTTTCCAGATATACTGAAGGATCAATAACAATTTGTTTTCAAGCAGTTTGTACAAGTCATGTTGGTCTTCGAAAAATCAACAAAAATAAGCCTTCTCCCTTACTCGCTTTTGTCTTTTGCTTTCAGTCTCGATTTGCCAGGAATTGGCACGTGACTAACAACTGAGGAACCCACACCCACTACCCACTTCACTCCACCCACACCCATTCCAACAGCCCCGGTTGCCGTGTTATACAAGCCGCTAGACACACGCCAGATCATACCAGGCTGTTGTTTGCCAGCATCTGAAATCAAATAAAATGAAAACATTTTAGGTTAGAAAATTTATTGCATTATTGAAAACATGAAAATACTTGGAGACAAAAGGAAAAAAAAAAAAAAAAAAAAAAAAAATTATTCAGGTCAGTAAATGATGAATTTTAACATTTAAAACAGTAATTCTTGCTTAAATGCTAGTGTGAGAAGAAGTGCAGCACTTATAAATTTACTCATTCACAAATGTTACTAGTCTGTAATTAAATGATATTTAGAAATATTATTTTCAAATGTTACTAGAGTTATCCACAAATTAATCACTTCAATTTTAGATTCTAAAAATGTAATTAGCCTAGAAACATTAAGAAAAAAATACTGAAAATTATAATAAGTCTGGCAGCTGCAGGGTCAAACTACACTCCTACTTCCATTCCAACTAAAGAAGATTATTGCAACTTTTGTATTGTATGTATAATGATGAAAATTTTCTCATTACATGTTTATATATTAGAATGAAATAAGGCCTTGCATATCAGTGGGACAAATTTTTGTAACTTTGGCTAGGTTGATAAGAGAGCCAGCTACCAATCACGGGGTTGTAATTTCAAATCACGGTAGGGAAATGTTAATTTCATAAATGTATTCATTTATCAGAATCAAATAAACCCTTGTGTATATCAAGCATAAATTTTGGTAGATATGTAAAACCTGTTATTCAGCTCAGTTGATAATGTCATGACTACTAATTGATTGGTCCTGATATCAAATCATGGTAGGGGAATGTTAATTCTTACTCCCCTTAACCTGTGAAGATTTTTCTTGTTATGGTAGAAAAAAAAACACACAAAAAAAACAAAAAAACAGTCAACACAAGGTTTGGAATGGAGTTTAACAAATCTATTCTACAAATCAGTTGGCAAAATTTTAGTTTTACTCAAGATTTATCAGTGAAGACAAACCAGATACTAAGCATTTTAGACAGACATTCAGAATTGTGCATGGTAATCAAAATTTGTGTCAGGGGAAGAAAAAAAAAAAAGATTTGTGGCCATCTAAGCAACTGGATCATGGGGGCTAAAAATTATTCTATTCTATAAGGGTAATTCAAGGATAAATATGAGAAATTCGGCTGTCCTCCAATGTTTTCAGAGATTGACGCAGGTGAATTTAGGGTCAAAACTGCTATTTCCAACCTCACTGCAAAAATGGAAATCTTTTTATGCAAGATTGATTAAAACAGAAGCACTTTAATTCTAGATATCTATGTAAACATTCATTTCTAAAAAATATCTGATGTGCAAGTGGGCAGTACAGAAAATGGAATCAGCAGGCAGAGTTCAAACTCCGAATGAGATAATCTTGCTAACTTCGAACTGATGGGCTTGGGAAAAGGTATGAATAGGAATAAATGATTCAAATTGGAATTGTACAGCATCTTAGGAAAAAAAAATCTTTGCCAAAATCTAAAAAAATAATGTAATAGAATAGAATTCAATTTTAGATCATATATGTTTATAATTACACATTTTTATAGAGGTAAAATAGAACTATACTAATTGTTTGGAAGCGACAATTCTGATAGAATCAACGTTCCTAGACCAACTGAAAATTTTTATGATTTATTGATACAAAATACAGCAAAATGTGATCAATAGATCAGATATTTAAAAACCAGGCAAAGCCAAATATTTCTGCTGGTGACAATATAAAAAGTTCATTATCATTTTGTGAACATTCATGTTCTATGAAACTAAGATTTTATCTTTACAAATACCCTTTAAAACTGGTTATTACTTTGAACAGTAATTATAAATACTATCAAGCAAAAATTATAGAATCAGCACACTTAAAGGGTGTTCACCTAGTCTTTTCATTTCACAGCAAATTAACAAAATCACAGATGACGCAAAATATTTGTTCAATAAAAATAAAATACATGGATAGATCATGGAAAAAAAAGCAATATGCCTTGAAGAAAGAAAATGCACAAAATGAACAAACAAAATGGCAAAAACAGGAATAAGTTTCTGTGACAGAACTATAAAAAAAAACAAACCCAGCACTAACACCTAAAGAAAAGAAACACAGTTATAATGGGCTAAAGAGAAGTAATCATGTAGTGTGGATAATTGGATGAAAGTGATATTCCCTGATGAATCAAGAATTTGCATTTGCCAAGGCGATGATGCTGGAAACATGGTTTCCAACTAAAACAAAGATGGCTGCCTGAAGAGAACAAGCCAATTTTTCCCCCAACTAATTTATGATATTGAGTGCTGCATATCAAGTGCCAGGGAAAATGGCAATCATTACCTCAATGCACAGGCAGACATTAAAATTTTGTACACTTCTTGGAAAATAGTTTTGGTGATGAAGTCATTTTTCAGAATGATAATGCATCTTAGCACAGAAGAAAGAGTATTAAAGCTATTCCTCAGGAAATAAAGGCATATCAACTCAAAGACATGGTCAGCAAACAGTCTGGATTATAAACTGATTGAAAATTACAAAAGAAAGGTCCATGACAAAGTTCAATTTATTCAAGAAAGTTAGGATCAGCTTGATGGAGAATATTGTTTTTCCCCAGAGAAGTTTATGCCTCATAGAATTCATGAAAGCCCGAGCAGGAGCAACTAAGTATTAAATGAGATTTTATTTAGTGATTCCTGTACTTGATCAGGAAAAAAAAAGTATGCCATTAGTTTTAATAATCCAATCTTATTTGTTTGACTTATATTTCAAGGGATGAAAATGTTCAGTTATTAGACACGGTTTATGTCATACCTTAGTTGTTAATTCGCTGTGAGGTAAAAAAAGAAAGAAAAAAAGAAGTCGGTGAACATCCTGTAAGTATGCTGATTCCATTCTTTTTGTCAGGGGTAATATTTTGGCCCCTTCCAGGATTTTATCCATAAGCATTAGGATTTTAAAAAACTGCTATTACTCTGTCTGACAGTAAATATTTTCGCAAAAAATAAAGATTTCATAAGTAATAATCTGAAGTAATTTTAAAATCCTGAAAAATGTAAGCAATAATAAAACAAACACATTGGCCTTCGAATAGTTAACATGTAGCTCTCATTTCTTCAACTAAATTCCAATCGTCTTACCTTGAGAATTTATGCAGTGCATTTGAGGTAAAAAAAATATGAACAGTGCAATACACAAAGAAAGCATTAATGACTGTACTTCCAGATGTTGATAAAGCATCCAGATTTAGACTTGCAAAATTTTGAAGTAAATCAAGACAGATTTGAAACAAAAGAGATCAAGATTTATTGGTAAACCCTTTCAGTATGAGTTTTACTTCATGTTCCCTTAAGGTGAAGGTAGTTTAAGAAGAGTGTAAATAAAAGGTAATATTGATATATGAGGGGCAATCAAAAAGTTTCAGGACTTCTATGAAAAGTCTATTTGAATTTGGCTGCCATCCCCTTCCAGCGATATGTTGCTCCCGGCACTTCTGCCATGCTTGGAACGCTTCCTGGAAATCCCATTCTTTAAGCATGTCAAACGCCATCTGTGATTCACGCTCAATTTCATCCATCTTCAGCTTGAACTTTATCTTGGGAGAAGAGAAAGAACTTGCAAGGAGCTGAATCCAGAGACAGATGTAAAGCAACAATCATGCTGGCGAGTCATAAGAACTTGCTTGTTTTCGACACACTGTGAGCAGACATGTTGTCTTGTTGGAAGCTCCAATTACCATCATGCCATAGTTCAGGTCATTTGCACTGACTGTTCTCTAATAGGCGTTTCAGAATGATACAGCAAAACTCAGTACTGACAGTTTGACCCCTTAGGGATGCACCATTTGCTCAATTTCTTTGATGCTTGTTCAGATGCTTGTTATCCTTCAATGATGTTTTAAGATGCTTGTTATCCTTCAATGATGTTTTAAGATGCTTGTTATCCTTCAATGATGTTCTACCACTCATGAAGCCAGTTACCAATTTCCTCGAGTTCGATATTTTCTCTCTGCTCACACTTGAGATCTATCCTGAAATTGCCAACGAGTTTAACACAGGCCTGAATGTTCACAGTATGATGCCATGCAGCATGCTGACCCGTGACAATCTCTGCTCACTTCTTGCAGCATAAGCATGACTGTCCTGTACCTAGTTTGTTCACAACAGGGAGAATCTTGGAACTTTTTGATCACACCTTGTTCATCTAAATTATTACTATGCTGGTCCATCTGATCTACAGGAATGAATTTTGTGATACGTATGTTTTTTTTAATCATTTATGATACTATAAATGAGTGAATAAACAAAAGTAAGTATATAATTAGGCCATACAGGAGTTCAGATTACTGCCTGGCATAGATTACAAAAAAAAAAAAGAAAAGAAAAGAAGGAGGCCTTCAAAGTTAATTTTTGAGACATCTTAGAGAGAAAATGGTCTATACAGATGAACTAAAAAAAAAAAAAGCATAGTTTTTACATTACATCCAACCATATTTTCAGACAAAGCATAAAACTAGATTTTGACAAAACATTCAAAGGTCAGACTACAGTGCATGTTCATTTCTTGTTTTTAAATCAATCTCATATTTCTGATGACTGAATTACATACAATCACTCTTTACTCGAAGAACATAAAACAAGGTTAAATGCTCACTGACCAGCTTGTTCATCTGTCTTTTTGTTAGACGCAGAGTTCACTGCAGCTACATCTTGTGTTTGTTGCACACTTTCCGTAACTGGAGCATCCTGAAAAAAGAATGTTTGTAACTAAGAAAAAAGAAAAACTGAACAACTAAACAAGGGTTTCTAATAAGAAAAAAAAATTTTTTTTCTCAAGTACTTGTTGAAGTTTCATTTTCATGTACATTAATTTAGGTAATGTATAGGATACCTTCCTCTGGCATTTATATATATCGAAGCGGTGTAAACTAGGTCATTATGTACACCTAATATATTGAAGGTGGCGTAAACTATTTTGACAATTTAAAACTGCATTTTCAAACATCAAAACACACATTTCAATACACTTGACTACAAAGGATAAGTCAATTATTGAACAAATGAAAGCAGAAAACTTGACCATTTATGACTGTATGTCATTAAAATCAACTAGAAAGGATAAATTAGGGTTAGTATTAGGGTTAGGGTTATTGTTAAAGTCTATAACAGAACAAACGAAAGCAGCAAACTTGTCATTATTGTGATGGCAGTCTTGCCACTGAAAAAATAGTTTATGCTGTCCATACATGAATGGAGTGTTTACACCACTTCAATATATAACAATATTTTTTTCTTTGTAAGGCACATAAAAAAGATATTTCTTTTGAGAAGAAATAATTTCAGACAATGTGACATCAGTTTCTTTTTTCATGTAAAATTCTCAATTCAATTGATGGGTAAATTTACTGGTAAAAGTTAATTTCTTTCCTGTAGAAGAAGAAGGATTCCCATGGTCTTGTGTCAGCCAGGGCTGTGCTTACATAACCCGAAATAAAATTGGCAATTACCACTCTGGTAAAAGTGATATATAAGAATAGAAACCTCAGTACAATAGACTACAGAGATTGGAGGGGGGTGGTGCTGATCTAGTAGTGTACAAATTAAGTACTTTAGCATTTTTGGATGAGATTTAAAACCAGTTAATTATCAGTATCAAATAGTGATCAAACAAGTTTACATTTTCTGCAAATAGCTCTCCTAAGCTCAGTCTACATGAGTAATTAACTATTTTTATTTTGAGAAATTTCTTGCTCAGATGTCTCCGTCCCCCACCCCTGAAAATTTGTCAGAGCCAGGAAATAGTTACTTCATATTTTCATTGATATTTTTAGATACGTCCACACATTTCTATAAGACAATTTTCAGTCAGTCAGTCCCTAATAAGTAAAATATCGATTTCTCAGCTGTATCACATTGGATTGATGTGAAACTTGGTCCAGACCTTCTAGAGAACCATCCTCATCTCCCTGCAACTATCACCACGAATGGTGGACACATAGTTGAACTTATGGTTCTTGTTTTTAATTTAATCAAATTCTTGTCTTCTGATATTTTTAAAATATTTCCTATCAATTCGATTTCATGAACTACATTCTGAAAAATTATGTAATCAAGAAAAAAAGAAAAGAAAAATAGTTTCGATTTATAGACCATCAGAAAAGCGAAAATTTAAAACCCATGATTGATATATTGCAAGAAAAGCAATAAATTTTACAATTTTTAAAGCCTGCTTGAAATATGGTTTCCAAGGACATTGAAGAAATATTTGTAGGAAGGATTGTCCAAGTTATTTACAAGCAAGTTGTAGAAACTACACAATTTCCTACATTTTATTAGAATGATTTGAAAGATTTTCATACAAAGTAGGAGCATCTGTATTAGTCAAGTGGTTAGTAGGATGGTCTTACCATTGATTGATAATGATTTTTATACTTACTGAGAGTTCTAGAAATTCAGTCTTATGCTAAAGTTGGTTTAGTCTAGCAAAGATACTTATTTCTGATAATTTTATGGTAAAACAATAAGATTCAACTATTTTTAAGCAAGAAAAATCTCAAGTTTTTCGTACCCAAAGAAGTGTTTTATAAACCGCATCTTTCTCGTCCAAACGGTTCATTTGCAGTTTGTTTCAATTATTTCAAGTACTAAATCTAATTTTGTCAAAATAATATTGTTCATTGCAGAATTAATAAATTTGTAAAAAAAATACTGAGTATATTTATCAATATCTAATTCTTACACAGTATTCGTTCAGGCGCTGGAAATTGCAGAATTGTTAAATCAAATTTAGTTTACTAACTGAAATTATTTTAGTCAAGGTTCGTTGAATCGAAATTCACGAAGTTGTTATAAAAAACAAAATTTTCATAAGTAAAATGAGCTGCTTTAATTGAATCTAAATTCAGTTTCTTGGTGACTGTTTTTGTTTTTGAGAAAGAGTAACTTTTTTAGGGGGAGCGAGTGAATTGACTGTGGGTGATCTATCAACTATGTACGTACTATGTAAAACTGGATACTGGCTGTATCCATCTTGGCGACAACTGATGGTCTGATCGATCGGTAGTATCCCTGATTTTTTAACAGCAAACAACCCCCCCCCCCCCGAAGGGATAAGTGATTAAGGGATAGCCCTGACCGAGTGTGCCAGGATTAGTCGATAGGTGCAAGGTTTCTCATTTCCCCATTATTCATCAGTGTTATTTCGTTACATTGAAACTGCCGCCGTAGTGTGTGTTTCAACCTAATTCTCAATGTCCTAAGTATGCACAAACTGTTATAAATTCAACAAATAACGGTCAGAAAGTCAGAGTTCATTTTAGGAGGTATTCATATTGAAAATTGAACTTCGGGTTCCGTAAAGATGGATACAGAGTCAGTGACCAGTTTTAGATAATAGGTACATTGTAAATTGATCACCCACTTCAGAGCCAATCCCCTCGCATCCCCGAAGTAACATTTTTTTCTCGAAAACGGAAAAAGTTCCCCAAGAAACTAATGTCAGATTCAGTTAAAGCAGATCATTCCGCATGGGAGAAATGTTTTTCTACAACGATTTCTGTAATTTCAATTTAACGAGCCATGGCCATCATTTGATACTGATATTTTCAAATCATTTTTAAAAGAATATTTTCTCAATAGAAATATAAGAAAATGGTAATCCGGGTCGAGACAGGCATCGTTTGACAAAAGTAGGAACATAAGAGGAGAAACAACACTCAAATGACAGACAAGTTGTTGACGACAGGTGTAACAGAAACACGTTGTTGAATGTTTATAATTTGACACTTTCATTATTCAATGCAACTTAATCTTCAAGATAAGACGTGCACATCAATGACATGCACTTATAGATTGTCTCACATTCAAAAAGTTGGCTGATCCCCGGTAAATTTATGTAAGTAAGAAATGAACATTCAAAATTTTAGGCAGAATCAATGAGTTCTTCAATGTCTCTCTTAATTGGATTCAATTTGCAAATAAAGCAAAATGTATCGTTTTTGGTAGAAGAAAATCGTGCCTATAGTTATCAAGGTTTGAGGGAAATACTCACTAGCAGATTTTTACAAGAGTTTTAAAGATGATGTCTTCTAGGGGTTAACCCAAGCCTTGACTAAACTGCCCCCCCCCCCCGATTCTAATTCTCATTTTTCTTCGAGATAAGAAAAAAGACACTTAAAACACCCAAGAAAAAGAGAAGAAGTTCAGGAAGTACAAGGGGGCTAGGATAGGGGATTTTCTCTGGTATGTGGTGTGGGTAATATAATCGTTTCCATATAAACACGTACACTTTTTCACGAGTATACCGTTTTTGAAACATAAAAAAAATGCCATTTCCTTAGAAACAATAACGGAAACACTTCAAGTAAAAGAAATGAAAAAGATGGAGCAGCAGTTTTAGTAGCAAAGTTTCCGAATGGCAAAATCCTACTAAGTAACTTAGAAGTCAAAATTAGAGATCATGATTTTGGAGGGGGTGGTAAGAAAGAAAAAGTCACTACGTTGCATCTTTCTCGGAGCGAAAAGAACAGGCTTGAGGAGCCAAGACTGACGAGGAAGGTAGTTGTGGTTAGGTATTGAAAGGAAAAAAGCAGTTCTTAAAATGCATAGTATTATCAACAGTGAAATTATTTGCATGAAAGACAAATATGGAGTAATTGAGTGGGGGGAAGAAAAAAAAACTATGTAAGTTTTATATTTGTTTATCGGAAATGAAACAAGATGACGGCAGAGAGACGAAACATTTTCGCTTGTTTTATGCGAAGTCAGCAACTTCTTGTTTAAGAGTTTGGTGAAAAGTAATACTCAAACCACCTATTAATTGGTTTTATTGAAATAACGTTGGTGTCCAAGTTACAATTTTACATTGACTATTCGGCAATCACGATTATTAATTAAATGTGAATAAAAGTTTGGTTTACCCCAAGTTGAAACACAAAACATTTTTTTTTCTTCTTTTTTTTTTTTTTTTTTGCCACCACCGTCAAAACACGAAGTCTCTTCCATCAGAGTACCACAAAAATGTGTAATTTGCAACTATTAAGAATTAGATGATAACGTATAGTTTCCAGCCAATTTTTCAGAATATGAAAAATTTGACACTAAAAGATGTTATTTTCGAGTTGAGTTACCATTTTCAAGCATTTTCTTTTTCGTGAAAAAAAAAAAAAGAAGTCATTTCTTTTTCAGGAATCACAAAAGGCATCACGTACATTATGGGAAAAAAAAGTTTTCAGTAGCTGATTTCAACATAATTAGCAAACATAAAATGTAATAGAGTAAGACAGGATGGGAATGGCAAATTTTTGGAGTGTTTTAATTTTTGAAGCAAGCACGAGAAAAAAAAAATTAGTAATGTAATCCTTTCTCTCTTCTCCACGGCACCAGTCATAAGATAAACAAAGAACATAACGAAACATTTGAAAGAGACTCAAGTCTTTCTTTGAGATAAAGTGAATCAACCAAGGGGGGAAAAAAAAGGTCTTGTTTTTTCATCGATATGAGAACAATCAAGTTCTATACGTCGTCGATCGCAGTATTTTACTCAGATGGTGGTGGAGATTTTTTTTCTTTTCTAAATCCTGTTATGTCAGTGTTACTATTGGAGGAGAAAAAATCCAGCGATTCCATAGAGCTTCAAGGAAATAAATTCTAAATTAAAAACAAACATGTAGAGAAAAAAACAACAACAGCATCAGTAGTAACGAAATATATATTATATCGTATTGCAGTCTTGGGGGAAAAATTGATCCTTTTTTTGTTTTGTTTTAATGTTGGACAAAAATTTTTTTTAAAAATCAAAAAAAATCAGGATATATTTTTTGGTCAAATCTAAGAAGGAAACATATAGAAAACTTACATATCTCAACATTTTTGTCATTGTTTATCAATTATAGAGTTTTTTCCTTTGGTAGGCTACCTCAAAAAGTGACACGTATTTAAATAACATAACTTCGATTTTCCCGATCTCCTAGGTGTCAGACTTCGAATATTTTCATAGGTTTATTTTACGCACACAAGAGAAATAAAATATGCATAACACTAACTGACTTAAACGTAGTAAAGTTTCTTTTAGTTTTTACTTTCATAACCCCCCCCCCCAAAAAAAAACATGAGGGAGATGTTTTATTATTTCATATTTACCAAGAACTCTACGAAGTAACATTGTAATATTTTTCATGCATGATTATTTTCCGAACTGATAATTAAGTCCTATAATTATCATTACCTATTCCGTTGTTGTTAAACATTACGTTTACATTTCGATGAGGAGTATGATGACACATCAACACAATCAGTCACATCGTCGTCGCGACGGTTCAGCAAAAAGACTACCCCCCCCCGCCGAATAATATGAAAAAAAAAAAAAAAAAAGGACTAAACACAATCCTTATTCCAAAATAAACCAAAGCATAATAAAGACGAGAGAAACTTCGATTACTTCAGAAGTTTGTTAAACACGTAAGTTTAGGTAGATAGCATTTTATCTCCAAAAAAACAAACAAAAGGTTTGATTATTTGTTTTCGTTAATCAGCTGTCTCAAACATCAATAAAACATAAAGCACTTACCTTATAGATACAAGATTTTACGCTTTGGTATAGCCGAGACATGATGTTAAACAGTAGTGTAAAAAATCCAGTGGAAAATAGTTGATTTTTTTCTCTCTCTTATTTCGAGAAAGTAAATTATACTGAAAACAAGTGCTGGGTCCGAATTTGATCCCACCTCCGGATTCTTTGAACACTACTGCTTGTTGTTGAAACCATACACGCTAACTAGATGGGGGATGCATCCAACAGTGTGCCAAATATATCACTCGCGAGATGTTTAAATTTCTCCACCTTTTTGAAAGGGAGCTAAGAAAAAGAGTCTCTCAGCAGTAGTGTTGGAGTGGAGAGAAAAAAAATTGTAGATGCTAGTGAAATGAATTACTATGTCGACCAAGAAAAGCTGCCACGTTGTTTACCTTGTAATGGTCGCAGACATTTAGGATTTAATGTTGATTGGATAATTTCCCAGCCTCGATTTCGCGTTAGCCAATCGTTTTCGGTTTTAAATATAGAAGCTTCTCGCGTAATTTTTTTTTCCGAAGAAAACCGCCAAGGTAGAAGTTCCTCAGATAACAATAAAAGTGTCAAATCTTGTCAGAATTTCATTCGATTGAATGTCTCGATCATTGTAAGTGATTCATTCGAACTTTCTTTCCTATCTTTGTTTTTCATAGCGTTTCGGCCGTGTACACTCCGGCCTTCTTCGGGTAAACAAACAACCAAAGACTAGGAAAATAGTCTGAATGAACTACATGATTTAACATAAGCGACAATCCTACTACTAGATATTTTTGACAGTTATTCCACAAAAATTATACTTTTGTTTTAATTTCAAGTAATTCAATAAATCCTACTTGATTTTTTCCTACTGTCTTATGTTTCCTCAACTTGAATGTTTGTTATCTAATTCATGTTTACTTTATTTGAATTCAATTTAAAAAAATATATATTTTTTTGGAAAGAACTTTTCCTTGTGTTGTTGAAATTAATTTGAAAATAAATACAAATAAGTGCAAGATTTCTACTATAACTTGAAGCTAGCCACATATTTGATAATAATACTTCCTTTAGTTCTTGTCTATAAAAGTACTAACTTCTGTTCATCACTGCTCACTCAATGGCCAGCAATGTGCAGCCCTGGTTTGCAAGAACCAGTCATCTGCCCCAGCCTCTTGGCTGGTTATGATATCCACTTTTTTTTATGATGACTAATCACTGTTACAAGCCTTACCAGTTTCATTTCACTGATGTTGGAATCTTTCTCCCATATGAACAGCTACTGAATTGTGTGTCTCTTTCTCTCATGCACAACATGTATCCTTAACGAATAACTACCACTTTGGCGAATATACCTGAGTGTTATGTACATATATGCATATATATACGATTTATAAATTGCATTATATACATAACTGCCGCGTTGAAAGAGACAAATAGACCGAGTAACAAGGTGAGAATTTGGGTTGAAAGCAATTATTTAGCCTTTGCATTACTGGCAGCTGTTTAGCTCAATGGTAAGAGCATCAGTATGTTAAAGCAGCTACCCCATCGGTGGCAGGTTTGATTCCTTCGGCAGCCCCATTTTCTTAAATTGTTTATTCTAATTACATTGTCTGAATCAAGAGATATATTAACTGTATAATGACAAGAGATTAGTTTCTCTATAATGTAGTACAATTCATGAATCATTCTGTTGGGCCAAATATGTCCATTTATCAAACACACACACACACACACACACACACATATATATATATATATATATATATATATATATATATATATATATATATATATATATATATATATATATATACATACATATATATATATATGTGCATATCCATCCTGTGAGATTAAACTTGATCGCTCAACTCAGTTGAATCAACTCTCTCTAAGGCATGTAAGTTTCTCAGCTTTCTTGACTACTGATAACGTTAAGCAAAGAATATAATATAAAGGGAGCCGTTTATTGTGATTGCTTTGAATAGAGTATTTGTGAATGGCTGGTTTTAATAACAATAATAATTCAATAACATTATCCGTGAATATAACAAGTGGCTTCCTCTGTATTTTTTAATTGCACGTTGTTTGAAATAAATAATAAATCATTCCTACATTTGTAAATATATGTTTTAAATAAATGGAGCAGAATTTTAGAATTTTTTTTTCCATGCTAAATTAGTATTCCGTGATTAGAGACGATGAGCATCTAAATTCTTTTGGAAAAAGGTGACCCTGTTGAATGTCCGAATGTCCAGTCATGTTTTTTTCATCAACATCAATACTTGGAGTTCTTCATTCTAATGATTAGCAGCAGTTGTAGTAGAACTAAGTGATGGAAATACCTATGTTGTATCAGCTTGTTCAACATGAGATTCTGATTTTTTATCAACCAGAATAAATAGAAGAAAAATCATTTATTCAATTGAAATATTCACCTTTGGTCTCTGTACATTTATTGCACTTAGCCATCAAGTCATTAATTCTCTCTGTAGAGAATTTTTCTTTCAAAGAACTTATATATTCGTTGAAGGCTTTTTAGAGAAGTTCTTGCCTGTTAGGGAAGTGGTCTAGATGCTTAATAAAATGCAAATATGAAGAACGGAGATTAGGTGAATAAGCAAGTTGTAATAAAATCTCCATTTTTATCTTATTCAACTTTAGTAATGCTATTTTTGGATGTGCGGGATGACATAACATTTACCGGTACAGGAAATAGAATTTGTGCAACAAGTTCAAATTTCGGCCAAAGCTACTTATGTTCAATTTACACGAATGCCTTTGGGAAAGGTATGAATCCATTTCTCCTCCCCTCCAGCTTGGGACCATTTGACAGAACTGATTCGGCATGGGCATTTTGGCATGAATGTTTAGGTGACGTCTGATTTGGTGACTGACATTTTGGCATTAGGAAAAAATATGTTCATTGATTCATTATCATTCTAAGGTGAAACTTAAAATAGCCTTAAAACTGTAAATTTAACTTTATTGCAAAAAATATTTTTATGCTGCAAATAAAACTCTAAGTTTATAAAATTAAACAACAGTTTTTATTTAAATTATCATTATTCAGCTTTCAAGAAGATGATAGCTCATGCTGAAAATATCACAGATATGTATTTACACCACGATTTTGATAAACATAGAGTGCCAGATATTGGAGACCATGTTCTGGTGAAATTAGTTGCTGAGAACTCTACTGAACAATTCCACAGTAGCTCAATAGACAAGCATCAAAAGGAGTTTGTTGTTAGCTACTTTAAGGTAATCCAGAAAAATCTTTGGTAAATTTGGCAAACCCCCAATATCGACATTCTAACATTGACAAAAAGAATGTTGTCATGAACCTGCCTCCACCCATCTCAGCTGGAGGTACCAAAAGTGCAAAGTCAATTTGGCATTTTTCTGTTGACTTAACAGCATTCAACTGCCAGTAGGTTAAGAAAGTAATTCTGGGTAGGCCCTACTTTGTATGATAGTTCAACAACCAACTCATACCAGACTGTACTTTATAGTCTATACAATACTGATTGAAACTAGTTAGCTTCTGTAAATTTCAGCTGTCAAGTTGAAATATATTTTGAAGGTTTCAAAACCAGAATTTGTGTTTTTCTTCCATTAGTCCAATTTGCCTTCACCGTGAAACACTTTGGACCTTTTGACACACTTTGTTTAAACTCAATTTCCCTTTCTACAACAGTATTTTGGAAGGTCTTGATACTGGCTAACATTAATCAAGATGATATGCTGTTATGCTATCTAAGAATCTGGGACTTGGACACAAAAGCAGTTACCTGACAATAAATGTAAAAAAGTGGACCAACATGCCCCAAACTCCCCTACCAAATACGAGTGATACAAGTTAGTTGTCAAAGCCTATTTAGTACTTCTACACAAAAAAAAAAAATTAATTTTTGAATAATCCTATTTTGTTTGTTATCTAACTCATTCAGCAATGAAGTAGTTATTGTGTGAAGAGACTGTAGCTAATAACAGCAAAGTAAAATAAAAATGTTCCTTTTTGTAATAAATTAAAAAGTTAAATGAATAATGAAATCAAATGAGAATTTAAAGCTTATTTAATTCGAATAGAATTGATATAAATAGAAGTAAAGGTCTAATAAATAAAGCTTAAGAAAAAAACTCCAAGGCAACACATCATTTCATGTAAATTGTAAATAGATCTGAAAAGGCTATTATTAACAATCGAATGTCAGAATATAAGTTTTTTTTTTATTGTAAAATTGCTCAAAATTTATGTCTGTTTTATTTTTGAATAGAATGGTATATTGGCTGAATGTTAATTAAAATCAAAGGTAAATTAGTTTTTAGTTTTACTGTTTAATTTCCAACAAACTGAAATATGAGAGCAGATCTATATAAAAACCATCATTTGATTTTTTTCAAACTTGAAGTCCTATTTACAGTATAAAAATACCTTTTCAATGAAAGCAAAGGATTTACAAGCTTTTCAAAGCGTAACCTTCGAATGATGAAGAATCAATCAACATTTTTTTTCCTAATGTCAAAACGCCAGTTGCCAAATAGGCTAATGCCGAAATAGGTTTATTGCCCAATAGCCCACGCCTAATTGGCTCCACCAAATAGTAACCCCAGCTATGAGTAAATAGCTGAGTAGCTGGAGCCTTTTGGCTCTATAAAACAGTCTAACTTAAGCCTGGGTAAAGGAAGAAAGTTGAGTGTAGGTTAAGTATCATACCTTCACTGGGTTTTCATGTTGAGAATCCTGGTACATGGCAAAAATTACCACATCATCAATGTTGCCTACAGAATACCTCACATCAGCTTTCATCCTTCCCCCACTATATGCAAAGACCGAAGGACAAAGTTCTGGTGCTGTGGTCGAAGCATTGCCAGAAATGGGTGCCCACTGAGCTAGTTTTTTTGCAGGGCCACCAATATGTTGACTTTAAACTAAGGTTACTTGGCAAAAATAAAAAGTTTTTCACAACAGTACCAAAGGAATTAGTTAACAAAAACATAAATTTTGCCAAGAGGTATCTAAAAGATAAATAGTTCTGTTTTATTGTGCTTGTAAGCATCAAAATCACAAATGAGCATAAACAAGTTAACAGGTTGAAAATGTGATAAAGGTTCATAAATGTGTGACATAAACGCTTCACTTTGGTTACAAGTATGTATAAGTGATACGTGTGTCATTATCATGTATATATATATATATATATATATATATATATATGTCAGGGTAAAGTTTTAGCAGCAGTAGGAAGAAAAATAACCTTGTATGGAATAGACTTCTGGCTTTTAAACTTGAAATTGATTATAGCAAGTTGGGTTGAAGAAATTGATCTTGCTCTCAGGAACAAAATAAGATATATGAAAAGATTCCTGTACAAAGCATGGATAGGTTTCATCTCAATGACAAAGAAGATGAAAGAGCATACTCGATGAAATATGGTGATTAAGTTATATATTCTGTATTGACTCTAAAGAAGGCAATTTACCCACGGGCTATGTTGGCACAAAATCTAATTCAAACATTTTCTGGACCAGTTACAGAAGAGAGTTATTTTTGTTGTTCACTGATTGGTTAGTCATATTTAATTTTGGATTGGTTAGAAGAGATGAATGTTGAAATTTTCTTGTGTGGTGATCAACTTTTGGTATAGATTTGTGCTTGGGGTAAGAATAGCATAAAACTGTCCACAACAAAAGATATCCAAATTTTTGAAACATGATATGATTATTTGGGTTTTTGGTTTCTAATGATTTTATTTCTCTGTTTTATAAAACAATTATTGGACATCGCTACAAGAAAAGTAAATATAACATTTATGAATTTAAAAAAAAAATGAATTTTCCAAAGCAGTTTATTTTTTAATTCAGATATTTTTGTGAATATTCTATTATTTATTCCCAAAGCCCTGGACGTGAAAATTGTTCCACTAAATGCCATAGAAATTGCAAGAATGAAAATCAATCAACCAATCAATCAATGAACACCTGTGTTGTCTGATTCCTGAGGCAGTCAATTCCCTTCTCTATGAACAGTCAGCAGTCAGCAACCTGACATCGCTCCTGCTCTTGTTCACCTATCAGAGGTCTTCTTTGAGGGATCATCGCCAGTTGGTTCTCAGCCAGTCTCACTTCCATTTTACATTACAAATTCACCACAGTTTTTTGGAAAGCTAGCCCGGTAGGTGGAGGCTTTGCCACATGGCCAACCAATTTCATATGCTGTCCACAGTTTTAATTTGACTTAAGGCATAGATTAGTTTGCTTCCTAATTTTGTTGTTGGTTACAAATTTATTCCACCTGATACTGAGTAATTTCTTTAGACATTGCAGCCCTCAAAATGTGACCCAAGAGTACCTGAACACACACACACACACACACACACACAAGCAAAGTCAAACAGCTGGTTGGTCAGACAGGACATTAGTTGGGCTATGGTGTTTTAATATTTCTACCTCTACCTAAAAATGAATCACCATAGCCAAGTTGTTTAATTTTTCTCAAAATACCCCCTTTCTGTTAGTTCTTCTCTTTCTGTCAACTAAGACTTTACCAACCCACTTCCCCATTCTGACTCTTTTACTCTGATTCAAAGTTACAGAGAGCAATACATGACTCAGTGAGATCAGAGGCACCGACCAACTGGAGTGGTCAGTTTCAAGAGGACAAGAGTAACAAATCCAGCAGGACAAGAAACAATACAAATTTTATTTAAAAAAAATAGAAATTCAACCATATACTCTCTCTCTATCTTTTCTCTCTCTCTCTCTCTCTCTCTCTCTCTCTCTCTCTCATTCCAACTAAGCTTTTCCCCAAATGCCTTAAGGTCATAAATACTATGTCATGGCTCTGGCGAAATAAAAATGTCCATTTCACAATAGATTTTTATTGTAAACTGAACACCCTTTAAATTTGTTATATAATATATTTAACTTAATCACTGAGAATTGAAGTCATGGTATGTAGATTTATTATCTTACATATATATACATATATATAGGTATACATACATATATATATATATATATATATATATATATATATATATATATATATATATATATTCCCAGAGCTCAAGTGGTCTATACATGGCTATTAAATTAAGAGACAGGGTTTATCTAAGTTGAATAACAGTGCGCACGCGTGAACCACATGATATACATTGACCAATGGCTAAGCATAAACAACCCCTGAAAGTTTTGATCTGCACACATCTCCAGTTTGCTGTTACTCATCTCTTCAGGTGGGCATATTTTTCTGACGTGTCATGGAAATTGTCCGCTCAAAAATCAAGCAATACATCAATCTGAAATTAAACAAAACGGCTAAAGCATCTTTTTGTATGTCTATTGAAGTTTATAGGGAAGGATGTACGCCATATGCATGTGTGTTTGAGTCAAGAGATTAATATATGAAAATTATGTTACTTTTTCCTACATTTTGTGTCATCTTTAGTTGCACATTAAAAATAAAATTGAGACAAATACAATAAAAAAAAAACAGGTCTGGTCAGTCACTCAATAGAAACTGCCAGATGACCAAAGTCTTTTGGCAGCATGCCATGTTGCGAGTTATCAATTAAAAAATTTGAAAAAAGGGGTGATCAATCAATAAGTTACTTCTCTTGCCTTTTGTTGGGCAGTGATCATTAAAAAGTCCAAATTTCCAAAAACGAGTGTGAATGCTGCCGGACACGAACTAAGCCAGCCAGCAAGACCAGTTTAAAAACTAAAGAAACATATGTTGACAGTTTTTGTGACAGTTTTAATAGATGGTTTCTAATAATAATGATATTACCTATCCCAATAAGGGATAATTAAACCATTTAGACTTCTCTAATTACAGACATTAATTTACATTTAATAACAAGATTAGATATACTAGTAAATATTAAGTTGATGCAAGAGTTCCCAGCATCATATTCTGTACAGTGGTAGGGAAGTCTTAGCAGTGTCTTTGAAATCTACTCAGGTTTTTATTGCTTTTGTATGCATGCTCTTAAAGAATTGTTTATGGAAAAAATGATACTTTTTGAAAAATTTCCATGAAAATCGTGGCTCACAACAAAATGCACACTTGGTACTGTTTACTCATCATCTTTAAGCTGAGAAAAAGTGCAGCAGATGTTTGGAAATGGCGGAAGCTCATGGTAAAGATGCAGAATGTGCAAACACGTGTTGGGAGTGGTTTGCACAGTTTTCGAAGGAAGATTTTGATATCAAGAGCAAAGAATGTCCCTGAAGACTTCAGAACTTGAATATTGATCAATTAGAGGAACTTTTGAAGAAAGATACGGCACAAACCACATGTGACCGTTCAGAAAAATAAGAGGTGAATCAATCAACCCACTTGAATGACACATTGGAAGAAAAACTGAACAAAGAAATAAACCAATGATTTTGCTTCATCACAGCACATCCTCTATTGCAAATATTATGTATCGAATGATCATGGTGCTGGGATGTGAAATTCTTCCACATGCTGCATATTCTCAAGATCTGTCACCTTCAGATCATCCCCTGTTTTGCCTGATACCACACATCTTGTCTGTGGTTGTCACAAGTTGAAGACTGGAGAATTCATTGAATTGAAATTAGAATTTTTTTTTTCCCCATGATAGATTACACAATTTAGCTGAAAGATGGCATAAGGTTATAGATAGCTTAGAAAAATACTTTGATAACTGGATAATGGTGTGATGAATTTATATGAATAAAAAAAATGTTAAAAGCAGTCTGGAAACTTTTGCATCAACCTAATATGATGGAAGACACAATTTAGTTGAAAGGTAGCATAAGACCATTGGAAGCTGGGAGAAAGACTTTGATGACTGAATAATGATGAGTTTATATGACTGACAGATTTTGTCAAAAACATACTGGAACTTTTGCATCAACTTAAAACAAGAAAATATGTGGCATGTAAAAATCATGAATATTTGGAGATAGAAAGCTCAGTGAGTAGAGTTTTTGGCATCTCACAGTTTAAATAACTCTGATTTATGTAAATACATACATATTTACGATGATTAGATTTATTTGGCACAAGACCACAAAAGTAGAGATAAAACTACACTGCACTAGTAATAGTCTGCAAGACTAGCTTGTAAAATATTGCTCTACAGTTGGTGCCCAGAATATGTAAACATAGCAATAAAGTAGAAGACTGAAGTAGGTATCAATAAATTGAGAATGAAATGTTATCATTAAATGATTTGTGAATAAAGTTTTAGACAAAACCTTGAAATCAGATGGCCAAGATAAACTAGCTGAGCCTAATTTTTCTATTTCTCATAATGAAAAATCATTTTGAGTCTGCCTTATTTCATTTAAGATAGATATTCAATCTTCTCTTCCCCACCTATGGGTAAATAGCAGGAAAGAGTGGGCTCTTTAGCCATGATTGGCAACTATTCTGATTCAAAACCAGGAAAATTTTACTTCCTTTTGGCAGCTTCTGAAGCCAAAATGATGCCAAATGTATTGCTCCAGTTTCTGTCAATTGAGCATGCCAGGATCTCCATACACTTTGCCTAGGCTTGTGTCCTAGAGAGGTCACCAGGGTTGTTCCATTTTCTATCAAGGCAGGAGGCCTTCTTGTAGACTATTACTACTGTGGTGTGTTTGACCCTCACTGGGTTGGCCACACCTGTGCTAAATTAAAGTAATACATTTGATTGGTCATTCAACAGTTTGTTACTACACTAAATCTATACTTTTAATAATTACAAATATGCAGATGTCTTCTTTCATGCCAAGGAACGCGACTGATGTAGTAAAATAGAATTCCATCAATGTTCTAATGAGATAATAAGACATAATAAAAATGCTAAATTTGAAGGACAATAAGAAAAATGATAACAATTTGTTTGTGGTCAACAGAACACAATTCTCCAAACTCATTGCAATGCAATGCAAATCACTATTATTCATGTATATAAAATGCAATGTGTATCCATGTATTTCATATATTCTATCATTTTTGTTATAATATAATGCTTGATGTCAATTTGTGATCTTCTTTCTTTGGCCAATGATCTTCTAATCTAGTGATAGGATGCAAAGAGTATAACAATTAGCATTAGTTATAGTTAAGAGATTACAATTTATTCAGATCTATAATGCAGAATTAAGAGGAAAAAAGGTTGAACAAAAGGAAATTTTTTCTTCAGTAGTTATCTGATCAAACAAGTAACAAGCTCTTTTATTCACATTTTTCTCTGACCACTTTCTGTAATGCAGTTGCAGTGCCCGAACCTATACACCTTGATGTGTACTCAAGTCACATGACTAGTGTAGGGTATTGCTTTCCTCCCGCATGTGTCACTGTCATGTCCTTTGAAAATCCTTTTTACACCTTTTATTTTTTTCAAGCCATGTTACTGAATATATAACACTAAGCTCAATGAATATCTTTAAAGAAAATACAAAGAAATTTGCATATAAAACCTTATTCTCATCAGAAAAAATCTATTGCCCAGATCCTAGCTTATGCTAAATAACCTTTACTTTAGTAGCTTCTGCTGAAATTCTCCTTGGGAAATGGCAGCAATTTTATTTTTTTTGTTACTTCCAACTATATAGCAATCAAGATAAGAGCTGGTATTGTTGATTGGTTGCTTTTGATATCAATCTATGCATACGATTGGCTGCCCAAGCCAGCATATGAATCATATATAAACTAAAAAATACTTCAAAATGTATTCTAATTTTATGTAGAGAAATAGAAAAGAAGAGAAAATTCTTCAATTCAGATTACACCGCACATAAAAAATTGCTACATCGAGTGTAGAATTCAAAATAGAGTGAAGGACTTTGCCACAAGAGTTTTGTTAAAATGTCATAATGATATTTCTTTTAAAACTATCATTATGCTTTTTGAGTATTTTTTTTTAACACCATGTGATATGTATCAAATTTACTTTGATTTAATTTTGTCTTGCTTGCTAGCTAGTTCCTCTATCAGTGCCGAGTTGATCAGCTTCAGGCTTGATTGGAATAGGTACAGAGTAAAGTGTTCATTATAATTATAGATGAGAGAGAGAGAGAGAGAGAGAGAGAGAGAGAGAGAGAGAGAGAGAGAGAGAGAGAGAGAGAGAGAGAGAGAGAAGATTTAACCGACAAATGAATTTCAAGATTTTATTATTATTAGACATTGATGTTGCTGATTTGTTCATCACCAGAGACACTCCTCCAAGAGACGCACTGCTGTCAAGGGAGAAAGCAAAATACAGGAAATAAAAAGACTCCTTGATGATGCATCATCAGATCCTATCAGTGAGGAGTAGTCTGTACTTGATGATAGTGATGATGACCTTGAAGAAGAATTCCAGGTCTTTAATCCTACACATCAATTTCTTGGGGATGCCTCTGAGGAAGATTGTGTCATTACTGAGTTCAAGTCAGAGAAAAAAAAGAAAAGAAAATTTAAAACAATGTAAAGGTGTTGAGGGGCAAAGATGCATCACAGGATTATGAGATCAGCTTTCTCCTGCCTCACCAAAAGATGAAAGGGAAGTTTGTGATGTGACCAAAATAAAATCTGTGTTTGGTTTATGATCTTCCAATGTAGTATGTATGCTGTCTCAACGTGCCTCGTCTGCTATTTCAAGGTACATTGATACAAGGGGCACATTGAGATATCCTACCACACCTTTGAAAATTACTTCAGGTTTTGTGTTTAATAATCATTCATAGATAGATATATGACATATGAAACACCATATACTATAGTACCTTTAGGGGATAGAATACACCATCCTCTACTGATTTGGGAGGGTTAAAATTTCATTGATTCATAGAGCCGCGGTCCACCCTGGTTGTGTGTGAAGAAAAGGTTTCTGTTTTCTGAACTTGGTTGTCTAGCATTAATATGTTTTCATCGTTTTGATTTATTTTCAATTGAGGACTGAAGATAATCTATTTTTAGTTCAACTCAAAAGTAATGCATCCTGTTATAGTAGCTACTTATTTCAGTGTCACTGTGTCAGCCACTCTCAAGTTGTCATGAAACTGTCATCTGTTTAAGTCAACTTCGTGGACTCAGTCAGTTACTCATGCTCATATAACTCGGTTGGATTCATGTTAGCTCTAATTTGATAAAATAAATCATCAATTACGGCTTGTAATTCGGAAATACACTTATTTGGGTATGAGATGCGAAAATACAGCCAAAACCACTAGCTCTGTAGGAGGGACCGCACTATTTAACTTATACCCCCGATATAGAATAAATGTGTAAAGAAAACAATCTGTTTTTCGCATCATAGCTGTCTATACACGTACAATATATTCTACTTCAATTTAGTAGTTTTTATGACTCTCATCGATCGAATTACCTAAAAATTTGTCCTTGACCTAAGCGACCATACAGTTGAGTTTTACACACACCGGTAGCCAAAACTTAACTGCAATTGTTTGCAGTACATCATTTTTTCATATGGGTATATTTACTTTCCATTCATGTCTCTAATGATCAGAATCACATCGATAGCTTTTCGGGGGCTATCATTTCGTTCACAGAGTCAACTATTACTCGACAACAAGCAAAACAATGTGTTTCTATTTGGCTCCCAATTTACAAGGACATTTTTCAAAAAGGCCCTATCGAGACAAACAGCTGCTCTGTCAGAAAATAACCCCAAAGATTGGATGCTTTCTGCTTTACCGATGAGATATGTATACATCAACACGAGTCAAAATCGGTGGGAAGATATACCAGGTAGGTAAGGTAGTTAAAGAAAGAAAAACACGAGGAAAAGAATTACCACTACCTCAACAACGTGTCGTAAAAACGCGTGTCCATAACCTTCAAAAGTTTCTTCCTAATTTATTGCTCGTGAAAATTAAAGAGGATTGAGTGTTTTTCAAGAGAGGAAAATATTTTTGCAAAAGTTATAACATAACCTTGAAAAGTTGTTGGTCGTATAATGTCAGATTTATTTTTAAACCTTTTAAAAATACCAAAACATTAGCATTAGTTTACATCACGTGACGAAGCGGAGACACATGAAAAAAAATAATCTGTTTACTATTTTGTTATTTTGTCAAGTTGATAACAACTGGTTACATTTTAATTTTTGCATTTAATTTCTTCTCACAAGTACTTCCAGGCTTGGAGGACATTCGTTTTTTTGTGAGACGTAGTTCTCATAGATTTTTTTTTTTTACCCCATTCAATTTTAGGTGCTTTCAATTTTAGGTTCCTTCGTTTGAACCATCCGGAAATTTGTTAGTTAAAAAAAAAAAAAATCAAATTTTTTTTTTTTATCAGGGTTGGGGTGTTTGTATTTACAATCTAACCACAATACTAAACTAGGTACGCATTTTCTGACATTTCAGGGAAGCACGGACAAAAGTACTGCTCACATTAACTATTTTACTTTTCATTTTTAATATGAGAGTACGGCTTACAAAATAATTGTTTTATCTTGAATTTTCAACGTGGGGTGTGTGTGCGTGTCTGCTAAGGAATATGTAAATATTCTCAAATTCATTAAACCATACATCCGTGAAAATGGCGGAAAGTAAGTGCCCGAATTAGCATTATTGCGTTACACTACCATATTAAGTGAAAATCCCCTAAACCGAACTTTTTTTTTACCAGGAAGTATAGTAATAGCTCTGTGTGTGTATCTGTTTGTATGTAAGTTGTTTATTTCCTACAGATGCCAGTGGTCGGTGTATAAGTGTAGGTATAAGCCATAATTTAGAATGCTGATTTTCAAGGCAGGCAGGTCCTCCTTGCTTTGAAGATTAGCTCTACATAATCTTCCTATCTGCATATAAACTTGTGCCATATGCAACTAAGCATATCAAATTTGAAGATCTTAGATGAATAAAAGAAGAATGGAGTAGCATTGTTATAACTGGCACGGAATCTGTGTCCTGAGTTCGAGTTTCATCCAAGATCACTTACGTTCACTTTGCACTAATGTCCTTGGGAAAGGTGAAAAAAAGGTTCTATAAAATGGTTTTCAAGACCATAAACCAAGCATAGTTTCTCTTTTTGACATAGTTGGCATCACAAACAACCTCCTGGCTGGTATGATTTACACTTTTTTTACCGTGAGCTGCTGTTGAAAACCTTGCCAGTTTCATTTCATTGGTGTTGAGATCCATCTGCCGTATGCTCATCTATTAAAATTGTGTGTGTCTTTCTCTCTATTTCAACGCATACCCTTAATGAATAACTACCACTTAGGCCGATATACCTGGGCATTAGCATTGCTGGAGCTAACCTCATTCTCTCATTTTCATTGTAAAGTGAATGAACTAACAATGTCGTTCTACCCAACAGTCAGGTACATATATTCTATTCACGTGAGCACTTTACCTTTAGAGAGCATATCTAACTTTTCTATAGTAACTCACTAGATATAGCTTATTTCACTTTGAGTATATCATCCCAAATCTCTAGATGTCTACATATTCTTGGTTTCAGCTGAAACATACATACCATCCTAAATGTGTTATTTGACAATTATTAAATGTATGCTTTAATGTTTGTCCAAAAACTCTGCATTTATTTTCTTTCCTTGTTTCATGAACTTCTTCGGTTTTGACCATTTTTATTCTTCATTTATTCAAAATGGGTGCTTGGAACACGTGCTCCAAACAAAGTCAAGATGGCAACGACATGAAGTTTACATCTGAATCCATCCTGATAGACTTCTCCTTCAAACTCTCCATAACATCATATGCTTGGCACCAACTTCGCCATGCACTGACTCCATCTTCCAGTTCTACTACTACTACTATTATTATTATTATTCCACACACTATGGGACTTTATTACCGATAGTAGTATCGATTTGAATGTTCAGCTGTTCCTTCCATGATGGGAGTGTTCTTATTTGTTGATGGGGCCTAGTCAATCTGTGATGGCAGAACTTAGAAAATCTGCCTCAGAAAACACATTTTCATCTATAGGATAAATCCTGGTTTTTCTGAATGTCGAAAGAATGCTGGAAGGTGTCATTGCCTTTTCATGGGCTATACCAACACAATGGACAATCTTATATATTGTGATAGGCTTTCCAGAATTCTGAAGCATTCAGGTGTGCATGGCCTGGTTGTGATATATCTTGAAGGGTTTAAAAACTGACATATTGAGAAATTGCATCTTGTTACTGCTGTGTGGTAGTAGGGTCAAAATTGTCACACCGCTTTGATTGGCTATGTCAATAGCATGAATTGAAATGTGGCTTTCATGGCTGTCAAGAATGAGCAATGAAGCATTCTTTTTTGAGCTCTGTGTGTGTGATGAATAAAATGATTCATGACATCAATAAACAGATATGAATTCATCCACCCTTACTCTCTGCCTCATCGTGTCTGACATCTTTATACAAATATCATTGTTGCATATCTTAATGCTTACCAACAACAAATTGCAAATCAAGGTTTTCTACCAAAGTCCCGTGATTAACTATAAATGGGGTTCAACACTTTAAGAGGAGAATTTTACTTTGGAGTAAAATAAATGACCAAACTATGGTAAACTTGCCTCTTACCACATCAGTTTTTCAGTCACATTGGTGAAAAAAAGGCTGTATAATTGTATATATCCATAAAAGATGGCAGCACTCTCCAGAAAATGGGATGTCTCCCTGTGCCCCGTGTCACATTCTGCTCCAGTCTTCCCTAACAAATTTTGAGATCTTGATCTTTTAAAAAATTTTCCTTCATTCATTTTGAATTTTCTATTGCAAATACAATGTACTCAGTAAATGGGGTTGTTTGTGCTGGGATATGTTATATACCGACTCCCCAATTTCCAGATTTTTTGTGCGTACTTGTTATTCAAGTTGTTTAATTTAGAAATGGGCCAGACAGATGCACTGCTGTATGATTGCATAGATTCTCAATACTCATTGCATTATTCATGCATAAGATATTGAGTTTTCAGTATTCAGTTATTTTGTAGTAGCTTGAAGTTTGTGAGAAGCTCAAAATCTGTTCTCTATTGTTCAGATGAAAGTATTCACATTTCCAGAGTAGAGTGTTTCTTTTGTCTGAGAATATCTTGAAAACATCTGTCAAAGTTTCGGTGATCTGAGATCAAATGACAATCTCTGTTTTATCAAAGTAGACATACAACTCCGAGTTCAGGTATCTTTTCATTTTTGAAAATTTTCTTCAATAAAAATGAGAATAGTATTCTGCGTTTCTTTTGTGACAAGCCATTATAGAACCAGTTTGCACCTTCTTCCTCTATCTCTTCTATGATTCAGTCTATTGTACCCTCTAACATGCCAACCTCTGATGATTCAGCCTTACATACTATCATCACCATTTTTGAGTTTGGAAAATTTTCTCCGTATAAGTTAATGGTAACTGCTTCATTGATTTCCGCCATTTTGGCTTCAAAAAATTTTTTTTTTATAGGAATGATCTACTTTTGGATTGCAAGGTAAACCCATAGTCTCATTGAAATAGAGTTAGAAGTAACATGCATATTAATGAGATTACTTGCATGTCAGCTTTTCTAGGGGTTCTATAATAATAACCAGATTTAGAACAAACCTTCCTATAAAATTGAGAAATGTTTCTTTTAGAGGCAAGTATAAAACTGCATCACATTTTGATATCAAAAGAGCTGATTTATCCTCAGACAAGATGTGTCCAAGTGAGAAAACCTTTTTAGAGATCAGAATGGTACATAGTTCATCATGAAAGTTTATTCAAAAGAAAAAAATAGAACCAGCAATAATAAATATGGATAAAACTTCATGTAACCAATGGTATGAAATTGATTTTTTTTTTTCTCAGAATTCTATACAAAAAATATTGTAAATTACCAACAGGCTAACAAATATTATTACAAGCTGTCATCCATAACTGTCAGCATAGGTTTTCTCAGTTCTCTAGTTGCTCTGGCTGGCTAGCTATGCATGTATATATCAGACATACAGGCTGCACTAATGAGCTATAAGACTGAAAATTGTGAAATACACTCCTTATTATGTTTAGTAAAAAAAAATTTTGTTTGTGCTTTCAGTGATCACCACTTTTCCCAAATTTTTTGGTTGATCACCCTCAACACAGCATTCTGCTAAAAGACATCGACTGCGTGATGATTTTTATTGAGTGACTAACCAACCTGTTTCCTCCATATTTATTCTCAATAAAAAATTCTATTTTATTTCAATATTTTCTCTAATGATGATTCTACTTTATTTCCTTGAAGGTATATGAAAAAATTTGATTGCTTCTATACTTTAATTTTTCGGAGGTGTGAATGGTTACTTGCACAGAAAACAGACTCAGCGAACTGAGTTCGAGTTTCAGCCAGGGCTGCTTATGTTGACTTTGCACTTATGATCTTGGGAAAAAAAGGAACTCACTTCTTTCCCCAGCTATTGGTAAATAGCTAAGAAGTTGGAACAATTTAGCCCTGTAAGGCAGTCCAATAAAGATAAGATTTCTCAGGCAGAAAGGGAAATCCTACAGCTTGGCAGTTATCATAGCTTGTCTGAAGCCTAGGTTTAAGGAGGAGGGTTAGTCATGGGGCTAGCAATCCATTCAATGAAAGCTACTTGTTACTGAAACCACTGCCGAGTGTCTTGTGATCTTTGCTTCAGGGGGAGTCCACGGGAATTAGCAAGACACTTTTCTTTTTATTCACTTATTTCTAATGTATTTTTTCATTTTTTTTTTTTTATTGGAATCTTTGTTCTTTTTCTTTCTAGATGGATTTTTCTTTGACACTGGTTATGCTGATTCTCATCCAGATTCCTCCTACAACCCAAACATACCATTGGTTTTAGCAGTCCATGATATGTATGGAAGCCATGAAAATCTACTTCCTTTACTTGCACCTTTAGTATTGAAGAATTACCGAGTTATTGCTCTTAACTTGCCAAGTGAGTATCTATTTTAGCTGCAATACTGCATTTTTAAAAAAAATTTTTTAGTCAGTATCCTAACCAAAATTTGAAAATTTCTTTTGGCTAGAACTGACTTTTTCATGAATTTTAATGTTCAGAGTTACTTTTGAATTTGAATTGAAAAAAAGTCTTTTAAATGTAGGACATTTTTGTCTGTATTATATGATTTATTGATTTTTTTGATAAAATTTGAATTTTTTTATACTAGCAATATTAGGATGGATGTACAGTTTTTTTTCATTCATTATAAACTATATATATTATGTAATTCCTAATTGTACTTTATTGTATTTATTCATAACATTTGTTGGAATTAAATTCATTTTAAAATATATATATATATATATATATATATATATATATATATATGCAATTCTCTTCCAACATGGAATGGAGCACTCAGGTGGACGGGGAATATATATATGCGTATATAAATATGTCGCTTAAATGCAACCTTACTGACTGTCCAGTTCCGTGGGGTAGAAGGGAGGATACCAGCCTCTGGGTCTGAAGCTAAGGTTTCGATCCTACCTTGGATAGTCTATAGACATTTTGAAAATCAAGTTGGATTTGTGATTACTGTTCTCTATTACCTCTTAGTTATTTTTATCATGATTTTAATTAGCAGATTTAAGACCACAGTATATGATATTTTTCTCATCATTGTTTCTCAAGATATGTTTGCATTAATTGTCTTTCATGTTTACAGGTTCTAACCACACAAATGGTCTTGGTTTTGGTCATGATGATGGATATTTACACTCAACTGATGAATATGCTGAGTTCATAGGAGACTTTATGGAGGAACTTAAAATTCCAAAGTATTTAACATAATTTAATAACATTATGATTATGTAATATTGTTATTTTTAAATGTAATTTAATATTGTAATGCAATAATCCAATACTCTAATATATTTCAGTTAATTTCAATTTAATATTGTAATTTGATATTGTTCAAATACAAGAAATACAATGTGTATCCATATGTATATAATGTGGTTGTAATACTTTTCAGTGAGTGTACAGATATTACACTCTGATCCGAGACAAAATTGATTTTGTCATTTTTGATAGTTACTATGCTAGTGTTATTACGATATGTAACTCAACAATATTCATTATTTAATGTAATTTGATTATCAGAGGCTTTATGGAGGAACTTAAAATTCCTAAGTATGTCAAAGAATCATTTCACAACTTTAGTTGAGTTTATTTTTTGTAGTTATTATTTATTGTGGAAAATAATTTTGCAAAAATCTTTTTGTGAGACTTAAGGTAATGTGTCCATGATAAAAGAAGGCATGAAATTTTTTGATTATGCAAGTCAATTGCCAAGCCAGTCAGGCTTTTTTTATCTTGTTCTTGCTTGTTGATTCAAGAGAAGTCGGTATCAGGTTAGATGAAAGAAACATCAATAAAAAAGTAAAAAAAATCAGACGCCTTAATCCTAACCTCCTTTTTTGTAAGTTTTTCTTTATCATTGCTTCATTGGTGCACAGGCTAGATGATTGGCTTGTGTGACATATCAAATCAAAATTTTCATGTTTTTTTTTTTTTTTTGTTTTTTTTTCTGATAAATAAACATTTTTGTTTTTGTCTTATTACCCATGCACATAATGACATCTCTGGAGACATTGTCTGATTTTACCCTGAAATTATCCCCTGCATATTTACGTGAACAATTTATGGTCACATAAAAATGAAGACACCTTATTGAAACGTACGTCTAGTCTGGAGAATTATTACCGAACAATCACACGGTTCTCAAGGCTGCTGGCTTGGACAGCATTCACTCTCTCTCTCTTTCAACTATGGAAATGGCTGAATGTGTTGACAAGTGTACTTCTAAACAATAGACTCATGTTTTCATTTTATTTTTTTTTTTAGACCAAATTTTCCGAACACATATTTTACATTGAGATCTATTTGCAAAATTGTTTCAGAGATTATGTCAAACAAATAAGATCGTGGTATTGACAAAATTTGAATGTAGAGAAGAGATATATTTAAAAAAACAAACTAATATTTCACAAGTGTATGTTGCTCCACCTTTGTAATGCTGTAGTTTACTTTGTGTTGTTGAGAAATAAGATCAAGTAATTTATATCTTGGGTTCTTGTAAAAAAAAAATACAATTCAAATCAAGGGAATAACTTCTGATCATAATTACCTCCTTGCACTTATAGGTAAATTCAAAAAGGAATTACTTTATTCAAGTGGAGCTGCTTAGCTAAATGACTGAGCATTGTGTGATGAAAGTTTTAAAAAAAAACATTAAAAAAATTAAGTAATTGATGTCAGTATTAATTTTTTTTTTTTTACCTTCCTTATTATTCTTACTTGAGAAAAAATGTTCACCTGGCCTCATACTCAAACATTTTTGAAGTATAACATTTTTTAGCCATCCAAAATGAAAATCACAATGAATTTCTGTAAAGCCAGAAAACAAATGAGATTTGAACTTGACTCCTATGAACAGAGGTCACATATACCAATGTCTCAAGTTATGTCAGAATCAAATTGACTGTAACAGAGCTATCTCATCCTTTGATTATTCATGCCATATTGTTTCTTTCACCTGTAGTAGTAGTAGTAGATGTAACAGTCTTCAAGAATTTCTTTGATGATATGTTTTTATTATCAATTTATGAGTAGTTTTTCTTTCATGTCAAGCAAAAATAAAGATGAAAGAAAAGCTATTCATAATTAATAATGAAATCTTATGTTGGTCTATGCAGAAAATGAGAACTTTATTCTCATGTCAATCATTATATTTTTCTAACTAAATCAGATAGTTGTCAAGGCTGCTTCTGTCATTCTAATTAGAACATTTCACAGGTCAAGGCAACAAAGATTCCAGTTACGTTTATACTATTTACGTGTAATGAATTTGAAAGAATTACAGCATAATATTTTTTGAAATTTTCTTCTTAATACAACAATAAGATCGTTTATTGAAGTAAGAGCAAATAAAATGTACATTTTGTATCTTATTATTTTTTTGGGTGCCATATCAAGTCACGTTTTACTTTTGCAGAGCTGATCTGATGCTTGGGTATGGTACAGGATGCTACCCACTGATCCGTATCTGTGCCAAAACCGACTTATGTCAATCCGCGGCCCTGATTTGTCCCGCTGGACATATTCATTACAAGTTTGTATTTTTCATTTACCTATTCATTTTAAAAAATTTTGATCATTATGATCATTTTATGAATTTTATGAATTAAAATATGGTTGATTTCATCATTAGATGCAAAATATTTGTGGTAACTTTGAGGATTCTGTTCATTCTTTAAAGTGTAGTGAATAAATCAGTAGGAAAAAAATTACTTGCCACAAGACAAGTCTGAAAAAAATGTCAGTTTCTTGAATTTTTGTGCTTGTCAAACATATCTAACAACTTGTTTTATTCGGTTGATATGGTTTGATATAGTACAATGGCATTCATTTTCGCAACTGTTGATTTGCCTGATGCTGATTGGTCAATTTATCATTTTGCTGACTCATCATGTTTCACTAATTTAAAAAAAAATGTCAACTGATGTTTTTTTAAATAATAAAGTATGAAAGAAAGGCCTTGAATTGTCTTCCTTGGATTTTTGGAGTTTGGCAAGGTGATGAGTCAGCAGAATGTCTGGCAAATCCAGTGTCAGGAAAATGATATAGACCCAATATAAAGATATGAATTGTCATGCTATCAAAATGTGTCTGGATTCTACTTGCATCCACTTTACTTGGCTTGATTGCTTTGAGGAGAACAAATTATTTTAAAGTTAACAATTCTAGTCATTAATAACAATGGATTATATAGAATTTTTAGTTTATTCCAATTCAAAAGCTATCTCTCTATTGATCAGTGTGTTGTGAGAATTGTGCATGTAAGAAAGAAAATAAGGATCTTGAAAATTACAAGATTGTTTCGACAATTTTTAGAGATAACATGTAACGTGCATATAGGTAAATTGTGAAAAAGTGCAGGCCTGGTTGATGCAGTGTTTTGCCAAATAACCATGCACAAGATGTGAATAATGCAACCGTCGCACAGTATGTAAGCTCAATGGTGTCTCTCTGCCAATTGAGTAACTCCATGAGAGAGTACCTCTTCATGCATACCAAATAATATACCTTATTCTTTTTCATCTTATTGGTTGAACCAACAAAATACATTACTTGGATTTTCTTTATTTTGGTTATTGAGATTTTGCTTTATTCAAAATATTTGTTTGAGAAAGAATGAGAGATTGTATAATAAATGACATTTTTTTGTCAATCAAATGTAACCACCTCTGATCATATGGACAGGCAGCAAATCCACAGTGCCCCCATGCTGCCCTGCTGGTTGACTGACTGGTTGCTCTTTCATACAAATTCAATTGGACAAAACCCCCGAGTCACACATATATAAATCATATAACTTGATTACATGCTTTACTCTCATTGAGCCATGTTTAACATTATCATGTCTTATATTGACATGTAATATCAAAAATTTCTAAAGTCAAGCCATGCTACTGAATATACAGATACACCACTGATGTTCCAGCACATTCGGTTCCAGAACCATGCCAGATTTTCCTGGACCAACTGAGATCACATAATAATACTTCAATAATAGACTTCTGACCCACTAATTATGTACATCTCATATTTCTAAAGCATTAGGAGGATTAGAAACTTGAATTAAACAGATATTAAATATTGATTGAATGGTTAAATGTAATAAAATGATATAAATGATTCAGTTCATTTGTATAAATAGGTATAGGTATATTGATTAAACAAATACAAATATCATACACTAACTAGCCAATAGCAAACATCTCTTGCAATTTCTGAACTGAAACGTAGCGGTCGAGTTTTCTCAACACTTCTATCTTTTCCCTGCATTGATATGGACCAGTGTTTGCACTTTACACCACCTCTGCCACCTTCACTTTGGATGGAAGCAATTACTTGGGGTAAATATAAGTAAATTAGGTTGAGAATTTTACTAGATCAATGGAGCAGTAAGAGCCACCACAGTATGAACATTTTGCTCCATATACAACACACTACTTGCCAAACTACTGTGATAGATAGCTGCAAGAAATCCAAAGGTCCACTCATAATAAATAAGTGCAGGACCATTTGTTGCTGTAAAATCAAAGGTGTACCTGTATTAAAGTATATAATCTTCAGGGTCATATTACTCCGTTTTTTTTTTGTTTTGTTTTTTCAAGAAAAATGATTGAATTTATATTTACATTGATTTCTAAAGCCATTTACGTTTGTTACAGGGGAATTCAACCTTACAAAATGTATGAGTTGTTTGTTGAATTGTGGGAGACTCCATTTCTACGGCCATATTTGAGAGTTTTTGCTTTTTTGTTGAAACATGTGAAAGGCTTGGGTAAATATACAACAGATGAAGTAATCACAAGTTTCAAAGTTATCAAAGGAATAGACTTTAACAGTGTAAGTAAAAAAAGAAAAAAAAAAGAAAGAAAAGCCAAAATAATGATAATTTGGTTTCTGTTCCATTTCAGGTTCTCTTTTTATTCTAACCCCCAATGTTTTCAGTTATTATAAAAAGTTGGTTATTAAAAGTCTATCAACTTGGGGTATGTTTATAATTCTAAAATATATTTAAAGCTGTTGGGAAAAGTAATTTAACCACTTGGGAACATCTGATAAGAAAAATTCCTTTGTCCTGGGTCTTCTTACTCTGGTAGTGAAATGTTTAATAATTCTAGACAATTTGTAGATGTTGATTAAGGCAGTGATTTTCCCCAAGCTGTTGATGAGATATTTCTCTGATGAGATTTTGCTTTGGTTGTAACCAGAATATTTTAGCTGATCCATTCTATGGTTTTCTTCAGATGTACAACGTCTCTCTTTTACAGAAAAAAGTTGATGAATAGAAAAGAAACTGTGGCAAATGTACCAACTGGTTTGGCTCATTTCCAGCAACTCAAGCCACACAAGCAATACCATTCTCAGCAATCTGTATAACAAGCCATTCCATATTTATATATATATATATATATATATATGAAGGCACTCTCTAATTCCTTCCCTGTTGAGCAAGGAAATCAACAATGGCCTGACTTATACACCTGTCTAACAAGTTAATATATGCCGCATCCATCAATTTTCTCATGATTCACATTACCCTCTCTGGGGTCCATTATTAGGACCCCAGAGAGGGTAATGTGAATCATTCTCTCTCTAGATATGGTCTGCCATATAAGATTTTCCACCTAATCTTTAGATATTGTATTACAGATTGTACATCTGGAGAAGACGGTAGATTGGATCGGCTGAAATGTTGTAACAACAAAAACAACATAATGAACGAGTTCAATAGTCTGAACAACTGTTGAATTTCAATTAATTATTGTCCATGTATCAAATATACAAGTAACATTTTAAACTAGAGTGGTTGAAAATGTACATACTTATCTTACTGGAAAAGAAGAGATAATTTGATTTGAAAAGAGATGAGGACCAAGAAATTATTGTTCAGTGGGAGAAAGGAAAATATTTGGTTTTTATTAGAAAGAATCAATAAAATTAGAAATAAGCTTGACTTTTGCAGGGTCAAGCTCCACCCTGTCTATTTTGATTCAAGATGATCACTGCAACTTTTGTATCGTATATATGATAAATAAATTCATCGGTATGTAAGATGGTAAGAGAGCTGAATTCCAATCACATGATGGTAATTTCAAATCATGATAGAGAAAAGTTAATTCTATATCTAGGCTTGGTTCAACCTAATGTGATAGACAGTCAAGAGTTTGCTCCCCTAAAGTTGGTGAGGATTGCTTTTGTTGTTCTTGTTATGAGAGGAAAACAAAGTCAACTCCTACTTGTTTGACAAAAATAATCAAAATCCTGTTTGTTGGGGGTTGCTGCTAACATAATTCATATTATTCTTGGTAGTTATTTTATATACTGAATTTGATGGCGTTTACAGTAGACCGTCCAATTTTGCAGACGGTTGGAGTGCAGACGCCTTGCCAAATTGTAATTTCACAAATAACTTTTGACTCCCCCCAACTTACAAATTTTGCTGTATAATTATTGATAGCACACTAGAAAATTGACTTGTTACAAAGAAAAATTTCAAAATTGTTCGATATTTAATTTTATCTTTGGAATCCTAATGTCATCAGTAAAAAGCATCATCATCATCATCATCAGTCTTTTAGCGTCCGTCGTTGGACATAGACCTTCCCCAGGATTTGCCACACTTCTCTATCATGGGCGTCACGGAGCCAGTACTTCCTGAACTTATCTAGCTCGTCTCTCCATCTAACATTTTGCCGGCCTCGGTTGCGCATGTGGTCTCGGGGAATCCATGTTGTGAGTCGTGATGTCCATCGATTGTCAGCCATTCTTGCAACATGGCCAGCCCACCGCCATTTGAGATTTTTTATGGATTCTATGATGTCTCTAACTCTTGTCTTTTCCCGGATGTGTTGTGCTGTTTTGTGGTCTCTCCATGTGAGGCCCAGCATTATTCTTTCATGTGCACGTTGCATGGTTCTCAGCTTACGGGTCTGTTTCTTGGTTAAGTTCCATGTTTCAGCTCCATAAGTGACTATTGGGAGGATGCATTGGTTATACACCCTTCTCTTTAGGATTAATGGGATCTTATTATTTTTGAAGGTTGAGCTAGCTCTGCCAAAGGCTTGCCATCCTAGTGTGATTCTTCGCTTGATTTCTTCTTCTTTTGAGGGTCTCATGGAGATTCGTTGCCCTAGGTAGATGTAGTGGTCTACTTTCTCGAGTTCTGTGTCCTCGATTTTGATCTTAGTGTTCTTATCTCCAATGTGGTTGTTGCACATAGCAATTGGCAGAAATATGAGGTAAAAAAGGGATAACTTCTTTTGCAGAAAAGATAAATGGTTCTTTTGAAATATACTCAAAAAGTAAGGTCTCTTTCACATTAACCTACTGGAAATTGATACCTGTCTTCAAACTCTGAGATTTTGTTGATTATAATGCTATGGTATAATTACTCAAAATGGTCAGTAAAAAATGAATAATATGTTCAAAGTATTTTTAAGATGTTTTTCTTCAGTGGAAGTTTTTTTTGGAAATAAGGACTGCAGTGTTTTTGTTCAATTTTTTATTAATTGAAAGAGTTATTCAAGACATGATTTAGATACAGTCCTTATTATGCTTTTTTCAATTGAAGTTTGAATTTAATTCCAAGTTAATGCTTAATTACACTTTCGATAACCATTTTTTTTCAAAGCTTGTCAATCTGCCCACACTCATTGTTGTCATTTTACCAGTAAAAAAACCCCAGAAAAACAGATTCAAATCAGCCTGATTCTACTGATGAAAATTTGTTCTTCTTTCTTTTAAAAATTATTCAGACTTTTTTTTTCTTACAAAAAACATGAAAAAACTTGAGAACAAAATTGTTAAACATTTTTCTGAAGTTCACAAGTAGCCTCCCCTTTATTGATGAAAAAAAATGTGAATAATCAAATCTGCAAATTTCAAGTCCGCAAAATTGGAGGGACCACTGTCTATATATTTAACTGAGAATATTAAGGAAAAAAAATTTCCCCGAATTCCTCTCATTTTCCACCCAATTTTTTTTACTCCTTCCCTAATTTTTGGTCAATACAGGACTGGACAATGAAGATTACATTCACCTTTCGAGTTATTTTTGAAGAAAAAGTGGGGGATCTCATATTCCTTCAAATACAGCACTTGAGTATTCATTATATTGTTTTTTACCTTCCTGTTTTAGATATATCTAAGCATTAGCAATTATTCTTAAAAATTGTGAACATAAACATCTAGTAGGGTTAAACAATTTTTAGTTTTTGTTAATTTTACTTCAATTCTCAAATATATTCTCTTATGAAATAAGTACAAAATATCAGTTTGTTTTATTATCTATGATTTTATGTAGCTATGAAATAATTTCTGTTACAGATTGGCTCCTACCTCTTCAATCTGAAACTGAAAAACTTTCCTGTTGGGGTGATTTATAGTAATAAGGATCAAATGATTGAAGCTAACGTCTATGAGCATTTCTGCCAATTGCTTGGATTGGAAGAAGAGCAGATGACATTTTATGACAAAAATGCACAAATAACAAAGCAAGGTGAGTTTTTAAAAAAATGTCTTCTTATTCCTCCTTATTGTTTGATGAAGTAATGTAACTCAATATTACATCTAATTCAGACTAATTCTTTACCTTCATCTTAATTTTTATTTATCTTATTGACACTATCAGTTCTCATACAAAAAACAACAGACGTGGCAGAGTGATCATGGCAGTTAAGCATAAACTGAACTACTTCTGGTATGTGAAATGTGGGTTCAATTCTCAGGAGAGGCTTCCTCTTCATTTCCAATTCTGCTGTTTATTTTCAGCTGTAGTATTACGGCCATAGTCAAAGTTGTGATAAAAACTACTCAAAATTAAGATGAAGAGTAGTCAAAAATTAATGAATTGGTTAGTCGTCTTCTTCATTTATAATCACCATGAACATCAACTTTGTTTTACATCAATTGGAGAATTTTCAATCATTTTTCTTTTCAGTCAAGTGAAGTTCATTTTTTTAATACATAAAATTTTTTTCATCGAACTCATAAGTTGTTAATTTTTGACATTCAAGGATAAAGATATCAGGAAAAACACAACAGGTCTTTTTAAAAAAAAAAAGAAAAGCAAATCAATTATCATAAGTGCTGGCATTTAAAAGATGAAACAGACTATGGAAATATTACATTACTTCTAATGTGCTGGTATTATGACAAGGGGGCTGTTTACCATAGATTGATATGGACAGTATGAGGTTTGGAGGAGCAGTGGTGAGCAATAGTCCTCAAAATGCTCCTGTGAACCATTTGTCTCGTATGGCTTGCAAGATTTTTTGAGTTTCACTAGCAATTTTCTCAAATTGTTGTTTTTGTCAGATGTGAATCGGTAGAACAGACTCAGAATAATGAAGGAGTTGATAAAAATTGAAGAAATGGAATTAGGAGAGAAAAATGAACAAAAAGTGGGATTAAAGTTGATTTGATATGAAAGATAGTTTGAGGCTGTTTAGGTACATTTAAATAGATGAAGGTATTCAATGATAGTTGGGCAATTTTTTTCATGAATGTCAGTACTCCACACTTTATTCTTAAGGAACCATATTCCCTAAAGCTTGAATGATTATCAAATCAGCTGCTACTAAAATGATTCTTGCTTGGTTCCAAACCTGGGTAGAGGAGGAGGTTTTGATATGGGGCTAGCAACTCAGCCCATGAAACTTACTTGCTATTGAAACCATAGCAGCATCAGGAAGTGTCTTCTTGAGAATGGCTCATGATACATGTTGTTGAAAGCCTGCAATTTTCTAATGACAAGGCCAAAACCAGGACTGGGACCTGAAACAGTAAAACCCTGTTTGGGAGTGGGAAATCAGCTCAAGTGGCAGATTACAATTCACAAGGGAAGAGAAGAGTCAGGGGGACATAACCTACCTGGAGAAGATAAGTTGAGAGTGAGGTAAAGGCGGCCGGATTTACATTGGCCAAGCTTAAAGCAGTTGCCTAGATCTGAGTCAACTGGCGCAGTGTGGTTGTGGCCCTCTGCTCAACAAGGAGTTTACAGGAATAAACAAAGACAAAAAATCATCATTAGCAGGTACAACAAACTCATGGGATTCAATTTTGTTTACTCATATACTATGCTCAAATAATTCATTTAGTAGATCTAGCATGGAAATGGTAGGAACCAATAGGAATGGAATTAGTATGGAACAAGTGATGAACTTGGGATTCCATTCGTATGGCCTGAGAGATTGGAGGACGTAGTAAGATCCTTGGGAAACAATCCCAAGAACATGCAGATGCAAGCATCGGATGTAGTGTGTAAGAAAGGGGATATGTCTGCTCCCTCTGAACGAGATTTTGGCCACAATTCAGAACACAACAGACACATGAAGACAGCTGGAGGGTAAATGGCGAAAATGGTGTGGAGAAAAAAAAAAAAAATGAGGCATTCAAAGAGTTTCCCGGATGAGTGAACCCCTTGCTGTTTATGTTAACATGATGTTTCAGCCGATCCATTCTACAGCCTCCTTCAGAAGTACTATCCGAATATGATGGTGGTAAACAGGAATTTTTCTCTCGAATGGTAGTAAAAATTACAAGATAGGATTCAGGTATTTTCTTTTTTGTTGTTAGGGCCAGGATTTCCATACTTTGTCAAGTAGCAGAGGCCATATTGGGTTGAAATCTGTACTGGTCTGACCTATTAGTCTGAACCAACCACAAACAGACAACAAAAAATATACCCAGTGACTCCAGAAGTAACACTTATGATTCATTTAAAGAAATTTCTTCATTAGTTTGTGCACAATTGTTAAGAATTAATTCAATTATGATTTCTTTCTTTTTCAGCGACTGTAAATAGTAGAAGACAAGGGATTGTTCTGGAAGAAGGACCAAGCAATGTTTGTCAAGATTTCCGCTTACCAATAATCAAAATGATTGAAAAACTTTTAGTCCATCAATGAACGTGATATTTAGGATATACAATTTAAATCTTGTTAAATTGCTTATTTTGGTTTAACATTTTAATAAAATGTTTTGATATATTATTTTGTTCATTGTTTTTGATTGAATACTCACCTCAGCAGGTCAAATATGCATACACCTCATGATTTTATAGATATTTAGAGTAATAGCAGTGGTAACCCATGGTTCAGGAGCTGCATAGGTATAACTCTCTTGTCTTGTCTATTTTCTTATATGGCAGTGAGTCTTGGTCAACGAGGCATCAGAAGAATTGATGTATTTGACCTGAAATTCTCCAAGCTCACTGCAATGTAAATCTCTATTATCCATGTATATAGAATACAATGGGTATTCGTATATTTTATGTATAGTCATTTCTTACAGCATGGGTGAACTAGTGTAAAAATAAGCACCCAAGTTCTAACACTGAGATGGGTAATTTTTGTTAGCCTTTCTCTTGTGAAAATACGTCTAATCTTTTTTCTTTGTTTGTAGTAAAAGGAAGTCCATTACATAATTATTAGGTTTAAAGTTATTTGAAATAATATTCATTGCTTTTTTTTATTTTCAAACTCGGAACATTTGAATGAATTTTCTCATTAAAGCTGTTTTATAAAATGCCAGTATAAAATATTATTTCTAATTTTCATTAATAATTCTTTCTTTCCAATTGATCAAATGCTATCTTAATGCAATATTTCATGTTGATTAAAAGACTGTAGCATATTAAGTTTTTGTTCACTAATATTTTCCGAAGCAGAAACACCTTTTGGCCATTTTTATAAGTAGATATAATTCAACTAGGGACTAGGTCTACTGTCGCACGATGTTTGGTAAACTTGTCTTGCAAATCAATTCATAAGTGTAGTGAGTTTGATGCCCACTGGGTGTTCTACTACAGTGGCCTTGTGCTAAACTTTGTGAATAAATAACTATAATTTAACAAGGAAAAATTCCACTTTTTATCCAAATAGCTTTCTCTTTTGGTGATTTAGTTGGTTGCTTGTGAATTTTTCTATTTAAGATGATACATGTTCACATATATGAGTCCAACATAATCAGTCTGAAGATCCCAACAGCGTGAAACTCAAAGTCGACATGAAGTACTGATTCCCGTCTTTCTCCATCTATGTTTTTACTGATAGATAACTCAACCCTCAAATATAATAACCTTAAGCAAAGTTTATGGTTCCCATGTGTTCCACACTGTTGGCAATATGCATTCGACTCTTTTGCATGTACCCATCAGAGACTGGTTACTATTATTTTTTTTTAATACTACCATAGGTTTTAATTTTCTAATGTTACAGTTACATATTTCAACTCTTATGACTTTTCCCATCTGCCCCCCCCCCCATCCCCTAATCTGTTTTTTTTTTTTTTAATGTAACTTTGTCAAATTTAAACTTAATTCTGAAGCCAAATAATACTTGAAAAAAAGCTGAAACATCTGAATATGGACCTGGTACTTATGTGGCGAAGTGAATCAACTCAACATATTGCAGATTATTGGTGTGTTGTGCAATGTCATTGACAGTACGTAGCATATCGGAAGGATGATAGCAAAAGAACAATGAATAGAATGATGGCAGATCAACAGCCAACTGCGACACTTTTCATTGAATGAAATTTCATCGATTATGTAGAAGACGTCTGCATACATGCAGATGTGTACACATATTTGGATGTGAGGATGTGTAGATAGTATGTTTGTATGTACATATCTGTATTGAGATTTGAAGGTTTTACTATCATGGAGCCAGTGATCACATTTTTATTAAATCCTTGGATGAAGTATATACTTTGCACACCAGAGATTGATCGGTTTCTAAAGGAACACAATTTTCCCTCGACACTATATGACGTCATTGAAACGGTAGCCATTTTACATTTTTATATGTAAATGAATGTGTATTTTCAACAGTTACTTACCCTCGGGTGGGGGAGAAAAAATTACGCTTTCAATCAACAAGAAGTCGAATGTGATAAAAAATGCTTCGAAAGTAACCACCAGAAAAACAAAATATGTTCAATTTTCTATCAAATATTCGATTTGAATAAATAAAAAAAAATTGAAAAGAAAGTTGTCTTTTCAGTTGAATTACATGTAAAGGTTGAAATAGAAGGGTGTGGGAAGTTTTTGAAAGTTACTTGCCACAATAAGAAAAAGAAAATTTATATCAAATATTTTGTCATGAAATTTCACAGAGCTATTGAAATAGTCAAAAATATTTTTTTTTTGTTATATGAAAAAAAGTTGTTTTGATTAAATAAACTTTTGATCAAATATTTGATAGGAAAGCAGTTTTTGCACTTTCAATCCATGAAGACCTTTGTTACCTCCTGAAATTTGTCAGTTTTGAGGTAAAGCTGATTTTCAAAGCTCTTGTAACAATTGGATTGAAAGCACAAAAAATAACCTACCACCAGAAAAACAAAAGGTAACGCTAAAAAAAACTAAAAAAAAACCCATAAATACTACTTTTTTCTATATTTTATCTAATATTTGACTTAATGCAATCAGATTGGATTTCTTAGGGTAGGTAACTTTCAAAAATATATCGATAAGAAAAAAACTAACAAAAAAAACACTTCGATAGGAGATAGGCCTTCTTTTTTGTTTTTCTGGTGGTAAGTACTTTTTGAAATTTTGAAAAAAAACTAGGTTTTATTCTTTTTTTTCTATTTGGCTTTTGGGATTGAAAAAAAAAACCCCAGTAATTTTCATGCTTTCTATCAATTACTTGATTCTAAGGATAAGTAACTTTCGGAAACACATGTGATTTGCTTTAACTACAGTCATTAGAAGACTTAGCAGAACAGAAGATCTGAAACTAGAGATTTTGCAACTGCAGAATGACTTGACCTCTATGTCACAACACTCCTCCATGAAAATTGCATTTTACCTCTCCCAAAAATAATTGTATGCTTTAGATATTTTACTCAGGAGATAATAGTCTAAAACCATCTAAAGATTTGTGATGTTTTAAAACACATTTTAAGGACAATATAAAAAGTAATGTGCAGTATTTTGAAGTATGGAAGCTGAAAAGGGCTATTATGTTATTGTTTTTGGTTGTATAACTAGAACTAAGCACATTGAAATCATTATTCTATTTTTCTTTTTCTTCTTCACTATTTATTTTGATATGGGTTCAGTTGATTTTAGTATTCATATATCACATGAAAGGTAAAAAGCAACTTTCTCTTTAGCAGTAATTTGTATTGTGCATCATCTTGAATAAGAATCAAATGTTATATATGTTCTTCTTATCAAGTCCAACCCACCGCAGTAGGTGACCCTTGAGCTAAATCATGAATGTTTTGGAAAGTGATCTTTAGGAAAGAGTGACAACCCTATATCTTCTATTTGTACTTATGGATGATTAAACAAGCACAAAAAAATCTATTTTCCAAAGACAAGTAAAATGCATTGAATAGCAAAAAAGACTTAAAGGTCATTGCTGGTGCATGTGGACCTCACTGGGTCTTGTGCCAGACTAAGATTAGTGAATATTTACTACATCGATAGTAAGCAAAAAGTACTCTATCAGCAAGATAGTGAAGTTACTTTTATGTTTTATAATAATTAGGATAAATTGAAATCAATATCTCGTTATGCATTTAATAATGGTGATAATAATTTGATTGTTACAGAATATAATGAAAATATCAGAGATATATATATTTGTGTTCACTGAGAAGGTCAAGATACAAGTAAAACCGAATGAAATTGACCGAAACCATGAGGAATTTTCAAAAAAAAAAAAAGGAAAAAAAAAATTCAACCCTTTTTATTACTTTTATTGAATAAAACATAAAAAATAGCAATTTAATTGGTCCAAATGTGAAGTGATTTAAACAACTAGAAACTTTTATCCAAGATAAAAGTATATTTTTCATATTCATAGCATATATTGATAAGTGTTTTTCAAGATTTAATCTCAGAGAACTAAACTGTTGTAAATGCAACCAATATACAACTGTTTATATAACTTCTTTTTTTTTAAATTGTCTTTGAAAAATATCTAAGGGAAATACAGTTTCTATAATGTATGCCTCCTCCTTGCAAAGAAAAAAAATGGCTCATCATCACAATGTTTTAAATTCTAAGTTTTAAACTTTGTAGATTAACAATTTTGATAAAATTCCAGAGTTTGAAACAAAAGAAACAATTCTGATCACAAAACATCATTATAAAATTCATCAGATCATTATTGTTGCAAAATATCTATATAATTATTAATGATGTAATTTTTTTTTTCAAATTAGTAAAACCACTAACAGAAATTTTGTAAGCTTTTCCAAAAAATAAATTCAACTTGAAAACCTGATGCTAGAATTCAATGAGGAGACATTTTGTCATCAAATTTGTTTATACTGATAAAAACGTTGTTGATTATAAAAGGAACAGCATAATATGCACCTTCAAGTATTGAAACAAACTTGATCGGTAAATCAAAAGAAATAGTTTTGCTAGAATGTTTTTGAAAGTGAGAAAAAAAAAAAAAGAAAAGAAAAAAGGGCTTCATATGATTTTGAAAATAGCAATAGAAAATGTTTTTCTAAGAATAAATCATAAGCATTATTCTTTATTGATCAGGTGTGTGACATACAGTGTGTGACTTTTTCAGTTTACAGTGACAATCGGATGATTGTCATTTATCCTGTACATTGATGTAAATCAGTTTTATTCATCTATATTTTAACATAAAATTCATTAGCAAGCAGTCCAAGATAAAATAAAAGTTTAGCATTGGCAAATAATATTCTAAAGTTTCAAGACTAAATAAAATGGAGAACAGAGAACATCCCAAAGCCAAAAGATAATAATCCTTAAAATTCTGTTTGCAGCAAATTATTTCATTTTGCACAAGGCATGAATTATTCCAACTGTAGAATTCAGTTGAAATACTCATTCACTGGTTTAATCAGAGCATAGATCTTTTGATGAAATATTTGTTTCTACCTACTAAATGCCTTGAAACTTCAGCCTTATGGAAAAGTAAGCTTAGGTGTTACCAAATAAACCAATATTGGGTTCAGCCAAGAATTTATCTGATGCCACTCACCGATTTGAACAATTTTCATTTACAAGAACAGAAGAAAAAATAATCGACTAGAAATAATTTTTCAGCATAGAGCCATTCACTATTTTTTGGGGTAATGGCACAATTATTGCCTAAAACTATAATAATACAGAGTTTTTTTAGATCTTTTTTTTTATTTACAATTGTTAAATTCTTAGACTTTTAAAAGGAAGCTAGCGTGAACCATACCATTATTAAACGGAATCATATTGGCTTTCATTACAAGTATTGGTCATTTTCTCATTATGAAATACAGTCATAATAAGTGGCATACTAGTTTCAATATCACCCATAAAAATATGATTTTCTTTTTAATATCTTTGTGGATAAACAAAAAAAAAAAAACAAAAAAAAAAAAAAATGATGATTCATTGCATCAGCTGTGTAAGTCATTTGTGAATATTTTATGCCTTTTGTGAATATTTCATTATAGAAAGAAAATGGATGTTTATTTCTGTGTTTGAGAAGGTGCTATACTGGTGTGCCGTGCTAATCGCCGGTTACGCAGAGTTTGTACCAGAGGACTGACATTGACCATTTGCTCAAAGTATTTTACAACAGGAGGTTCAGTGAGCATAGAAGCTAGGAATTGTTCAAAAGTGATCAGCCAATCAGTGTCAGGCTTACTTGATGAGTCACTGGTTTCAGACATGTGTCTAGGCCTTTGTGAAGTAGTGTCTGGTTTGTCTTCACCACAATTGCTACCTCCACTGCTACCATCCACGGACACAGCAGTATCATTCACAATGGCACTATCCACAGATTTCTCATTCTCTTTTCCAATATCCACAGTCAGCTCAGAGTTGATGGTAGACACAGAATCCATAGTTGCAGCTGATACCGACATATTTGTTTTGTTGTTGTCTACCCCAGAACTATTTTCACTCGGTGTTTCATCAGACTCTGACAAACCATCATCGGTGTCAACTCCTTTCAAGTAAAACTTTTTGCCTACTTCTCCAATCTCGAGTAACAGTGTTCCTACATTGGCAATGGAATGATAAAGATGTTGCTCATCTTGGTGATTGGAAAACATGTCATACAGTGTTTTCCATAGCTGGATAAACTGCTCCTGGAAGACAAGAAACAATACTGACAGTGATTTTATTCTTTAGAAGTACATAAACAGACTTTATCATAATTTTCGTAGAGATTTTAAAATCAATTGAAATGCATTTATTAAACTAAAAATATCGAGAGCCTAGTCAAGAATGGTAAGCACGATATCAATTTTGATACATCTGTCGAGTAATGCAAGACTGGTAAAATCAAAATGATTACCTGGTTGAGACGGGGAACATTCCTGAATTCGGCTTTACTATCCTGCCGAATGATATCCAGTACAGATCGTTGGTGTATGGCACTAAAGGATATACTCTCTGCAAATAGGAAGATAAGGTATTAGTTCTAATGCAACATAACAGGCTGAATGTTATTTTTTTTAATATATGTCTATCCTATCTTTTTTTTCCTTCAAAATTTTGCAAATCAAAGTTTGGGCGCATTGTTGAGTCTAGAGCATTCTCGATGCCCTTATATATGTTATGTAACGGTGTTAAACAATTTTTCATCACAATCTAAAAAAGGAACTCTATACTGATGACTTCAAACTAAAAGCAAATTATTCAAGCTTCTTAATCATCATATCTAACTAATATGTGAAAGAAAATCTGAAATAGATATTCTGAACACAAATTCAGTAATTTTGAAAAAAGTGTAAATAAACAACTTTCCTTAATGGTTGAAATACTGTTCATACCATAAATATAAACAAATTTATCGGCAATTTAAAATAGAGTTTAAAGATAATATCAGTGCCATCATTACTAAATATTTTTCTGAATATAAACGTGGCAAAAGAAGACAGTAAAGATAGTGATGCAGGTAGCTAATAAAAAGTGTTGAAGGAAGAGAACCTTTTGATGTACTAGTGGCAATACTAGTTGTTGCCTCAGAAGGCGTTTCTTCTACATCCAAATGATCAATGGACAGTGTATTAGTGTCACTATCAGTTGGAGAGTCAGATTCCAGCTTGAGCCGCTCTCGTAGATCTTTTTCCAAATCAAGAGGATCATGGGAAGTCAAGATTTTTGTAGGAGAACCATCTTGCAGAGGATTATCGTCAGAGAGGGACAGCTCTTCAGAATAGGCTGAGGGAAGTTCAAGGTCTGAGCGAAAGAGAGGAAGATTATTTGAGAGAAGGTTAAATCAAGTAATGAAAAAAAAAAAAAAAAGCAGAAAAGCTGTGGATCCAATTTATAGTAAGTCTTCGAAAAACAAGCATTTAAGATTAGTAATAAATGAAGATGATGATGATGATGATGAAGATAATTATGTTGCATTTTATATTCAAGGCAGACAGGTGGGAAACTCAACCTCCTGCAGCAAGGCTACCTGTTGTGACGTCTCATCATACCACTGGAAAACGACGTTGGAAGCCGAAATGACTCTCCCAATTAAAAAAAAAAAATCATTTACGGGTTGCTATGCAAATCTCTGCACGGCCTCAGACATCATTTGAGTTATGATTAAAAAAACACATTGCAAAGCCAACGAATTAAAAGCAAACGAAGACTTTGATTTTGAAGTCTGATTGCAGCATGCAGTTTTGTTAGCAAAAGACTGAAAAATAGGAAGCATCATGCAAAGGGGAATAGAATCATTAGGATCATAATCACAGGTACATGCCGTGTATTGAAGAAATTGTCTTACCATCTCTACTGGAATCTTTTTCTTCTTCCTCTTCAAAGAAATCAGTAGCTTCTATTGCACTTTCAGTAGAATCTGAACAGATAAATATATACTGTCTATAGTTATGAGAATGGCCTTCAACATTCAAAGAGTTTTTACAACGATTGAACTCCATGTTATTTGTGTTGTCAACAGGACGTTTTGGCTGATCTATTCTACAGCTTTCTTCACGTGAACTATCCTGATGTGATGGTGGTAAACAGAGGCTTCTACTACTCAACAGCAACATGGGAAGGAAGGGAAAACACCCGAATCCTGCGTTATAAGCTTTGCTACCAATGGAGAGAGAAGAATTTCCGTTTACCACCATCACTATTCGGATAGTATACCAGGAGAAGACTATAGAATGGGTCATTCAAAACATGTTTACAACACAAGCAAGGACTTCAATCATCAGAAAAAGTCTTTGGAAGTATATATATATAGTGTTCAACACAAGAAAAATTGATGAGTTTCTTTGTTAGTATGTTTCTATACACTAAAAAGATTGAATAAATCAGCTCACATGATTTGAAACAAACTGTTGTCCTCATTTTGGCTGTAATAGTCACATGTTTCGGATGCTGTCTGTTTCAGCTGCCTGTTGCTGAAGAAAGCTGGAGAGTAGCAGTGTATGAAATATCATGACTATAACAACCAAGATGAGGACAACAGTTTGAATTAATCAGTGTATAAGAATGATAATTCCTCATCTAAGAAATTCTGACAGAAAACTTGAATAGCTTGGAAAAAAAAAAAATTGGTAGAGGTCATCTTTTATAACATCTCACTAGAATAGAATAGAATGAACTTTAGATTTATTCAAAGGTGAAGTAAAAAGATCCGGTATGGCAGACCATATCTAAAAGGAAAAGGGATCACTATTTCATCTGAGACAAGGTCTATATTTTAGATAGGGAACATCACCGGAGGCTGAGAAAATTGAAAGGAATCATGTACATTAGTCCTGTAGAGAAATGTATAAATTACGCCAGAGTGGATTACAGTGGGACGTGGAAGGAGCTAACCCAAAGGAAATTGCTTGGGTTATATGTCTTGCTGTAGGGTTTGGCATGATTGGTTAATCTGATCAGTATATTTTCCACCATTTGTTTCCATGTTGGATACCATTTTCTGGTTTAATCTACCTCTCCCCACATTAAAAAAAAAAAAAAAAAAAAAAAAAAAGAAAAAAAGAAAAGAAAAAGATTCCTTTGTTTTCCATATGGATTGTCCACCTGAAGGTTGGCTGAAATATTGTGTTAACAACAAAGAGAATAAGATCATAAGTCCAAACAACTCTTGAAATATAATAACTCATCTTGAAATTACAGAAGGTATCTTAAGATTTGGACATTTCAATATTGTGTTATTTTTAGTATAAACCTTAAAATATATGAGATAAATTAATGTTTGGTTAGTCACACAATAGAAACACATCATCTAATCAACGAATTTTGGCAGCATGCCATGTTTGGGGTTATCAATTAAAAAAAAATGGAAAAAGGGGTGTTTAATGAATAAGTTATTTGTATCGTGTTTTGTTGGGCCTTGATCACCAAGAAGATCAGAATTTTCAAAAAATAATTTTGCATAAACTTATATATCTCGTTGAACTTCCCACTAAAAACCTGGGGTGTTTGTGTGTGTGTGCGTTAAAGAGACAAAACAAAAACGTTTTTTTCTAGACATGAGGGTATAAATACCTAAATTTTCATCACTCTAGTTATATTTGTGTGGCCTGTATGCACCATACATCGCCAGCCAGACCCACTTAAAAACCAAAGAAAACTGTAGACAGTTTTGTTTGGCAGTTTGCATCAGTGACAAAGCCCACAACATCAGTACAAAATTAGATTCAATATATAAGTTTATGGTTCCAGAAGTATCAAACATTTTCCAACATTGATACTTTGAATTCCTATTGATCATTCATGCTGAAGGTGAGGGTGTGGAGTGGCATAATGGTTATCAGCATTGAAAACAGAATCAGCAAACCCAATTGAAGTTTTGGCTGAGGTTGTTCACAATCTATTTGTAAATAGCATGGCAGTTGGGAGCCTTTTAGCCCTAGAAGGTAGTCTAAGAGAATGTTACTCTATCAGAAAAAAAAACCTACAGCTAGACAGTTGCCATAGCAGGTCTAAAGCCAGGTAAAGAAATAGGGCTTGGTGTGGGGCTTGCGGCTACATCCTGTGTAAAAAACTACTTGATAGTGAAATCAGAGCAGAGGGTGTCTACAGGTACAAATAAAAAATACACATTAAAGCTTAAGTAAAATTAAGTAACTTAATGAGAAGAATGCTAATCCGATGACTACCTACTCTCCAGGTTTTTTGATTTGCAATTACAGCTGATTGGTACATTGATTGTACACAGCTAGTGAAAGTTTTAACCATTATCATATACTTATTTGTGAGAAAGACATCTGATTTTGAAAACCTCTTCCATACGGTTTCTTATTCTCATAAAATATATGATACCTTTAAAGTATATATTCTGCTAATTCAAAGTAAATCTATAGTAGATAAGCAACACTAAGACCAAAATAAGAAAATTTTCCTTATTACTCTGTAATGGATATTGAGTAAATTTTAAATGACCCAAACCAACTTACCTTGACTGGACCTTATCTAATAATCTATTTTGAATTGGTTATGATGTATGACTTGAAAAGTAGATTTTTTTAAACAAATATTTTTGAGTAAATACAATCTGTAACCAACTGCCCATCCTATGTATATGATTTCATAATCCTCATACAAGAATAATCATTCAATCAAATCACACAGAGATTGCATGCAAAATAAAGTAGAATTTAAATACATTTTCATATCAATATACACAAAATTCAATCAGAATTATTCTTGTAAAAAAAACATTTTCAACATATACTGGGTGGCCAAAAAGTTTGTTTGGTTTACTGAGTAAAATAACAGAATTTTTAAAATATTATTTTCAGCATCAACTTTATTGTTCCACTATCTCCTCTCGTCTTTTAGCCAACTTCATAATTCTATTCTCCCAGAACATTTAATCTTTTTTGACAAAGAATTGCTCTAAGAGCTTTTTGCTATCTAAGAAATCAAAATTTTTCCTTTCATCTAGAGAATATTAAAACTAGAATATAGAGTAATCCAAAAATGTAATACCTGGCAAACATGGCAGATGAGTGAAAACCTCCTGGCTAAGCTATAAGAAGTTTTGCCTGGTCACAAAAGAAATATGCAGTCCAGCATTATTCTGATGGAATATTCCACCTTCTCTCTCAACTGTGGATGCTGTTTATCAACTGCTACCTTCAATTGGTCTAATTTGAAGTACTACTTGTTTGAATCAATTGGTTGGTTCTCTGGAAGGAGCTCATAATAGAGGACTCTCTTCCAATCACACCACACACATAGGATCATCTTCTTTGGATGAAGACCATCCTCTTTGAGCACAGTCAATGGTGGCTCAATTCACTCACTCCACAATCTTTTGCATTCCATATTATTGTAAAGTATTCACCGTTCATCGTCCATCACAATTTGTTTTGAAAATGGAATACTTTTATAATGTACAAGTACTGAATCACACATGGAAAATATGGTCCAGTAGGTTAATTTTTTTTATGTTATATGGAAGCTACATATCAAAGTGACTAACAGGACCAAGCTAGATGATTTTCAACACTGGATTCAGATATTTTGAGTATATCGTATAACATTGATTGTTCAAATAATATCTTGATCACGGTCAATCTCAACTGGTCAGCTTGACTGTGGAATATCATTCAATAAGAAATCTCCAGCACATAACTTTGTAAACCACTCTCAACATTTAATCATTTACAGTACCTCCTTCATAAACAGCACAAAAATTTTTGAGTCAGTTTTCCTTTTCATAAAATAATAAAAACTAAGAAGATAATACTGAAAATGTTGCTCATTTTCCTCCATCTTAAACAAAAATATACCAATCTTGATTATTCTTTTTATAAATGCACACTAATTTGACAGCTATCGAAGCGACCTTTCCAATCAAGGTTAGTTAAAATTGAACACCCCACCTAACAACACAGAATTAACTTTTTATGGTACTCAATAAAGACATAAATGAAGTATTAGAAGAACTCACATAGTAATCAACACTAATGAATGTGCAATGCAATTTTAAAAGTTCATACTTCAAAAATATTTATGAATAGATAATGCAAATAACATTATAGAAGCAGAAGCTTTTGCAGTTTAAGATAGCAGAGGTGCTTATCATTGCACTGCATACACACATATTCATGCAAGAAGTGCAATGAAAACGGGGAATGCAATGCTATTTTTTGTTGCAAAGATATTCGAATTGAAGTGTGGAGTGGACTAGCTGTTGATGGTATGGAAAATGGAATCTGCAAAATGAGTTCAACTTCCAGCTGAGGTAGTTTTACTTTCCACTAATATGCTTGGGAAAGGCATGGATCCACTATCCATGCCTCCAGCAACAGGGGAAAGTCAAGCAGATAGAGCTTGTCAGCCTTGTAAGGCAGTCTGTCTAAGAGAAGGCTGTTTCAACAAAATAGAAACAGCTTGACAGTCACTTTGGCTGTCTCAGCCGGCCAAACTTTTGGGGAAAGGCAACTAGTGGAAGTTAGCTGATCTTCATTAAAAAAAAAAAAAAATTGACCAGCGCAGGTGAGAAGAGAGCCATTCCCTGATCCTCAAAAGTGAGGAATAAGCAATACACATATTAGCTTAGTGTGTATGTGTATGTATGTGTGTGTGTGTATGAGGATTGGTTGTATGGGGAGATAACTCAGTTGAATCCCTGAAGTTATCATTTTTGGAATTGATACCAAGTTTCTGTTCGTCTGATTTATCAGCCCAGATCTCTATATTTGAGTGGAACATTTTCAAGAATCATTTCAACATTTACAAAAGAAACATGGCAAATGGAGTCTGGCACAAAATAAAGAGGAAGAATTAATCTTTGCACCAAGTACAATAAGCCAATGTTTGGATGTTGTCTAAATCAATCAAAGTGTCTCATTCTGGGAAAATGTCCTATTGAATCAATGCAAACAGTTCAAATGTTATAGTCTGCGAGATAAGATTTTCACCATATTCTCATTCCAATCTTCTATTGAACAGAATTTTCATATAACAGCACTATATCAAATCATATTTAATCATTTGCGAATTTTTGCATAAAGCCTTCTCAAAGAGCAAGGAAAAGAAAAAAATTGAACAAGTCACTAAACCAGATTTTTAATAAAATTTCTCTGTACATAAGAAGCATTATGGGACATTTTACAAACCGGGAACTTTTAATGATTAAGCAAAAAAGCTGTCAGGGCATTTTTATTATAGGTCACTACTATTCCATGCATTTTTGGTCTGTTTTTAAAAATAGCTGATTTATAGTTTGGCCTTCCTTATGTGTATGTTGCATGTGGGGGCTGTAGAAGTCACTCAATACTTTTCTTTCTTTATCCTCTTCATCCTTTCAATTAGAACACCAGAGTTCAAACAAGGTCACAGGATTGTGTGCCGAAGTCATGAGTTAACGCAAGAACAGATACATCTTAGTGCTTGATTAATTTATTCAAAATTTTCCTTACTATTCAAAACTATACTGTTCAAGGTCTTATAATTCAATGGGATTTTTTAGTAGCTTACACCTGGTTACATTAATTTGTACAGCAATACCTTACTCATACTATATCGAAATCCACACTTAACAAAACTGCACTAGTCAAGATATTCCTGTAATATTTTACAAAGTGTAGTTTAGCACACAGATACAAATACGGAGAATCCAGTGAGGATTGAACACACTACTCAGTATTAATGATCCGCAAGACTGGCTTGTTAACCATTACATCACAAGGTGAGAGAGAACGGATGATTATTTTATCTGTTCTCCTGTAAACACTAGACTTTGGCAGGAGTAAGGAAAAATACTAAGTGACTTCGAGAATCACCTTGTACAATTGAGGATGGCTGAAGGGTATATCAGCTGAGAAGAAAAAGAAAATAAAGATAAAAATCTGAAAAATGCATGGAAAAATACTGTATCTCAGGGGGAAAAAAAAAAGAAAGATTACTACTAACTGAAACAAAGCAAAGGAATAAAGATTTAGAGATGTGCAGGAAAAACTTTAATAGATTTACAACTTGCCATATATGTTGTAGATATTGTTGGGGAATAAATTCTCTGAAACATGTAAAAATTAATAGAGCTTAGCACATAGATTAAAACAGCTGAAATGAAATTTTTGTTACTGTATATGCCAGTATATGATAGAGACATTTAATCGAAAAACAGCCCCCCCCCCTACTGCAAACAAACAAATGCAGTAACCAATGTGCTGGTATCATGACTAGGGGGGCCATCTACTGAAGCTCGATGTGGACAGTTATGGAACTTGTAAGAACTGCAGGAAGCAGTAGTCCTCCAAATACCCTAATAAACCATTTGTCTTATAGTCCGGCATATACGGTAATGAAGTCATTATTTAAAGTGTTATTTCCTTATGGACTATTCAGAGGATAAGCGGATTTGATTGGAATAAAGTAAAAGAGATCCTTATAGCTATACATGACATGGAATACATTTTCCTTAACACACAACAAGCTAAACATTCATCTAAAAAGATTCGAGCTATGAACACATACTTCTCTTCAAACATCATTTGGTTACTTGCGCAATGGTTTAACGAATAGTGCAGAAATTTATTCAAACGAGACTAGAGAGACGAGATGAGAAAGATGCCTTGCTGATTGAATGATAAAATCAAAATTTCTGAAAATATGATCATTATCATATAACCATTTGAAAAAAGAAAAAAAAAAGAGAAGAAATCTGAAAATAGAAACTGGGGACAAAGATTAACAAATTCAAATCAATACTTGAAAGTTTAATGTAGATAGTATAACAACCTCAAGTTTTTAACCTGTTCGCAGCCAAGTATATCTTTCAATGTTAACTCCAGTACCAGGTTCTTCTCATAATAAAATTTGATGGAAATGAGAAATCTCCAGTCTAAATAAATATGTAAATTTCCTTTGTTTACACGAAGAGATGCTGTAATCTTACACAGAATTGTAAGATCTTGTCCATGGCACGGATTGAATAATACGTTATAGTAAGATTGCTCATCTTGTCCGTGGCAGTGAACAGGTTAAACTTTTACAATTAGAACCAAAAATCTACACTATGGCCAGATAAAGTGATAGTGACATCAACTTGGTAATAATCAAAGTTGAGAAATTCAAACAGGAATGAGAGAATAAACTAGAATAAAAACCAATCTTATAAAACAAGCAAATTTTCAAATATCATAAAAGGAATCTTTTTTTTATACAAAGAATCTATAAGTGATCTTAAATAAAGAGACATTTTTTTTTTTTTCAAATAGCAATCATTCTTTCCTCAAGCCCAGCTAGCCAATGAAACAAACATAATGCAGTATGATTCATGTGACACAAACATAATGCAGTATGATTCATATGTGATGCAACAAATATTTGCAAAAATAATGCTCACATGCTGGCAGTTAACAAAAAATAAAACAGAGCAACACAAAAGTATGGAAGACCTTATGTGACAATATTACCGAATGGCATGGTGAGCAAAGCAGACAGATTCATATTATAGTTATTTATTCATTAAAATGAATCTTTATACAGAAAGAAATGTAGGGTATCCTCATTGGAAACAGGGATAGAGAAGTTCAGCTCATAAGACAATCAGTTGAAAAAAACATCATATAAACGATCTATAAAGAAGCTGAGAAAATAATTTGTCTAACTGGAATTTAGAACATTGATTTTTAATAAATGAAGCTTTGTCAATCATTATTAATTTTTGTTTAGTATTCCTTTCATTTCAATTTTAGGTGATTTACATCGCAACTACTCAGACCATCAGTCTACAGCAGTGAGTGAACAGCTCAGATCAGAGATGAAGTGCACTAAGCCAGATATAGACTTGCATCCCTTTTGCCTCAAGAGCCTGGTTTTCAGTACCAGCAGCTCTACCATTTTGGCCAAGAGTGCCAGACAACCAACAAAATATCACAAAGAAACACTAGTCAAAAATTGATAATGGAATTTCAAAGTTGCTTTCTAAACAACTCACTAAATACTTGGAAAAAAATCAAAAAAATCTGAAAATAAAAATAAACTTGGTAGGAAAAACATTTACACTTCAGATGACAATAGTAAAAAGTATTGTATAGAAAGAGTAATACAACATGAATAGAGCTTTAATTCTTGTTTATCATATTATAAATATCATTTTCAATGTCAACTTGTATTTTCTTTCATCTTAATTTTCAAAAATTCCTTTCTATTGCAACTTGGTAAGTCCGTTAGTCTATAGCAAGGAGTAAAGAGCATTGATAGGAAATACATCAGAGAGATTCAAACTCCTGTCCTTTTTTACCTCAGGGAAACCTGATCGACTGAGCTACGAGAACCTTATTTTTACTTACCCTTCATTCTTCCTCTCTGCCATGTTATTGTTTTTACACTAGTATTATTAGTAGCAGCACTATCATTTTTATTTTTTGCACTTGAAATGGGCTTCCTTTTTTTTTTCGACAGAAGTCAATTACATCATTAAACCAGCTGCAGTTGAGATGGAGAGGGATTCAACTAATATGAGAATTTGTCAAATTTGGCAGATCATTTTTGAAAATATCAACATTCTCCGACGTGACATTTCATTTGGGCTATACCACGGATTCTCACTGATGGAAATTTCTTCTAATACTGGTTGATGTCTGAATTTGTAGTTTATGGATGTGTCCTCAGGTTTTACAGCATATTTCACATGTTACTGCACTAGATTTAAACTTTGAATATATTGATTTATAGGACACACGAATAGTTATAATTCGTAAAAATTTCTGGAAAGAAAATACAAATGGATGATTGAAAAGTTTTTTACTAAAGTTCCAGAGACTAGTAAAACATAAAACTATCAAAAATGTCATTTTCTTCGTATTTATAATATTAACTATTCCAATAGTCAGCATAGTTGGATTCCATTTTTCAAAGAATTTGTATGTATTCATAAGAAGATATAAATAACTTACCAGAATATGTAGATTTTGGGGTTTCTATTTCCAATGCTTCAGAACCAAGCAGAGCTGGTGGTTGGTGCAGCTGGTATAACAGTTTCAATCTGGCAGCTAATTCTCCTTTGCACACTACCCCCAATATCCAGACAAATTCTTTGAAATTGATCATATAATCCTTGTTTTCATCCAGGTACTGAGAGAAAAGAAGAAAAAAGAATTATCATTTGGATAGTACTTGCATACATTGCATCTTGATGTACAAGAACATGAAAGATGAACAAAAAGATTGAAATTTTTTTCTTTGTCTGTCGTATCTAACTAGGCATGTATTAAAGAAGAATTGCTGCCTATATATATATATATATATATATATGTACATACACACACAATTTTTACAAGGACATTTTATCATATATATATATATATATATATATATATATATATATATATATATATATATCTCAATCCTCATCAAGTTTAGGGGAGTAAACTCTTCACTGTCTGTCTTATCATGTTAAACCAAGCCTATACATAAGTTAACAATCTAGATTTAAAAAAAACAACTTTCAAACAAGAAACCATGACAAAACATTAGTAAGAAAATTAATTTCTTCTCCATTTGTGGCTTAATCCAATGATCTTTCATATGCTTACTGATATAACTCCACAACCCAAATGCCATTTGGTCACTTCTACCATGTTCCAGACCTTTGAACCCACATTGTGATTTGAAGATCCACAAAGGTTCAGTCACAAAGGGTTTGATTGAAATGTATCAATGAGCAGTGGCAGGGATAGGGCCGGTCTTAGACATGGAAGCTATCTTGGGGCTTTGTCAATTTCAAAACCAGAATCTTTCAAGTTGAGTTGTTGCAGGGAAGGCAGCGAGTTCACATAGCATTGGATCGCTCTACACAATTAGGTCAGCTGAGGACCTCTCACCGCCATCCAAAAAAGTGTTTCCATTTTTTTTACATCACAGGTCAGACCAATCAAAAGAGTCTATCATATCCAACTCTGTACTAATAAGTGGGACCACAGTACCTTTCCGGGATTGACTGTTTCTGTTTGATTTTTCAAACAAACAACAAAGAAAACAAATCAATATCTTTCTGATCTCAAGTACCAATAGACTTGACCAATTCTGTTTATATTGCAATTCTTTCAGGGTTGTTCTTATTCGTCTGCCCACATGGTTTGACCGGATAATGAAAATTCATCCTTTTCTAATTTTCCAAAGTGTTTTTGCTGCCTCTCCAGAACCTTCTCGGCTGACAATCCAGAATTAACTTACCGGCTATGAGTGGTATGGTTTTACCTCAGGTGGCCTGTGACTGATAGGAAAAGATCTTGATGAATCACTCAGCGAGACCACACAGTAATATATAAGAATTTTCCTGGGTGCTTTTGGCACATTTCTAGAATTTCTCCAGGCTGACAATCTAGGTTATCGTTCCAATTTTCTTAATAATTGACTCAGGATGTGATTTGTGTGGTTTAAAATTCCAGGTGGTCGGTGACCAGCTTTATCCTCAGAAAAAGATACATACCTCCTCGTATTAGGTCAGAAGAGACTTTTAGCATTGTCTATCAATAAGTCAAGTCTCAACGATTCACATTATCCTAAAGAAAAAACACCATTCGAAATCCAAACACTGGTAATTCTAACTTGTAAAATCCAAAATGCCAATTGTGTTTTTGTAGATTTATTTCATGAAGATAATCCTCCTCTGACCAATCATGGTATCACACTGGCAGGGAGGTGAGGGTGGCCTAATAGCAATCAGGATGAAATTAGCAAACTGAGTTCAAACTCAGGCTGGGAGAGTTTGCGTTTACTTTGCACTAATGCCTTGGAAAAGGCACAAATCCACTTCTCCTAGGTATGGCTAAATAGTGGAGCAGTAGGAGCCATTTGAGGTAGTCCATCTTTGGTGTCGGGCAGGCACTCCGGCCCTGTATGAACTCATACTTGCTACAAACGATTGGGTCTTGATGGATTGTTCAAGAAATAGGGAATGTCTCATGTGTTGCGCAACATGGGAGGCAATTTTTATTTGTTAAATAACAACTTCCCAATCTAATCCTCTTTCACGAATAAAAGATTTAGTCTTAAATCCTTGGACAATAGTGAAAAAGCTAACTAAGAAAATATATAAGAGACAGTTATTAGGTTAACCACAAAAAAATTAATGGTTCTAATAGTTTATAAATTTTAAATGTAATGAAAAATCTAGTTTTCTGCAAAATTTCCAACAAAATATGATAACTACTAACCCTGAATGCCCTTAATGCAAGAGTTTCTGCATGGATACCAGTTGCCCAAGGACACAATGACAGAAACATTGTCTTGAATTGGTCAAAATCTACTTTATATTGTTCATAATATGGCCGGGAAGGATCAAACTTGTCGATTGTATCTACTGGTTGTTGACTAGTGCGCCAATAACATGAGGTTAGGTACTCCTCCTGAAAGAGAAAAATAATATTCAGACTCAGGTGTGTTGCAGAATTTTATAGAACACAGAGTACAGAGAAAGTTACCTGGACTCAATGTACATTTAGTGCAGAGGACTACAGACAAAACTCCAACTTCGTTAGCAGAGGTAAAACATTAAATGGCAAAATATCAAGGATGATAAAAAAGCATTCATGCAGTGAAAAAAGAAAATGCTTCGTCTAATAATTAAATCAGAATAATTATTTGTTGACAAACCTTAACCCTCTCAGACTTTGTTTAAATTGATAGAGTTGAATGAACTGGATTTAAGTGGTCAGTTTAGAAAGTACTCTTTCATTAATATAAATATTTCTAATTGTGATACGCATGATCTTAAAGATAACTTTGAAAGTAATTAGCAAAAATGATTTTGACTGATTGGCTTATTTGGAGCTAATTTTCTATGCTAATGAAAATATTTTCAAAAGTTAAACATGAACTTTCCCCAAAAATGGTAATAGTGCCTTCAGTCAATGTTTACTGATTTTTCATTTTAAAATCACAGAAATAAAAAATAAAAGTTCAAGATTAAAAAGTCACTTATTAATTATCAGAATGAAATGCAATTATACTCACCCGGAAGAGAACATATAAATCTTCAAGTTCTTTGCCTTGGAAAGCTGTTTCTGTAGTCACACTACGAAGGATGTTTTTCATAGTGCTATCTTCAATATTCTTAAAAAAAAAAAAAAATCAAAATGAAATGCAAAAATGATAATACAGCACAAGACTGATCTTTATAGAAACATTTAAAAAAATCATTTTCATAAATCGAATGGATTAGTTGACAAAATATTATGGATCAAATCCAAATATAATTTGACTTTTAAACATCAAAGGTTTACATCAGAACTGATTTTAAAAGCTAGTTTTATCCAAATGGAAAAAAAATTGCCATACAATCAATGAGGATCATATCTGAACCATTGATGAGATGTCTGATGTATTTGGTTTGTTTAGGAATTCTTGCCAGAAAATGTTAACAGAAGATTTGAAAATAAAATGTGTTTCTATTGCTTGCTTACACAAGATATAAACATAAACAACCCCCAACAATCTTTGAATGTGTGCAATGATTTGAAGGAGCAAGTTCAAAATGACCGATAGTTTCCTCCCCAGGTTGGGACTGGGGAGGAGGCTATTATTCAAGTTATTTTAGGGTACCTTTCATATTATTTCTATTGATATTCAGACCATCCTTGTCTTGGTTGTTTTTCATACAACGTTTCGGCCGTTGCACTTTACGGCCTTCGTCAGGTATCATCTGGTAGATTTGGGGAAGTAACGAACCGAACCTTTTATTTATCCGACGGGGGTATATTGACCGTACTCCCCTCTTAGCGTTAGTAGTTTTGTTATATTGTCTCACACTAGGATCGAACCTAGAACCATCAGATTACTTAACAGTAATTTGTCTGATGCTGTAACCACTGCGCTATGTGTCCATGTGGACCGAGTATCAATAGAAATAATAATAATACCTCATCTCAAAAATTCCGAGATATACCTTTCATATGTTTCAATGATGTAATTATTAACATATCTCATGGACAAATATTGGGATGGATTTTTGCTGATATTATCATCAAAGTTGAAAAGTAACAATTTTGAAGTAAAGAACAGGAAAGATTGAAGTATAAATTCTTAATAGACCAACTGATATTCTATCAATATTTCAACACAAGCGGAGAGTTTTTATATCAGATAAAAATATGAACACATAAAATCTACGAAGATAGTAAATATTAATCAATAAAGTAAAATATGAGAAACTATTAATTTACCTGAACAACTTTTAAGCGATAATTCAATCGCAACTTCTCAATGTCTTGATTTGTTATGTGGCTATAGCGACGATAGCTTTCTTCTATCAGATCAGCAACATCTACCGAGGACTGTATAAAATGTAATAGTGCTTTGAATTAGTACACTAGATAAGATAGAAAAAAAAATTCCTTTACATTGTAATACAGAATTCACTTCAAAATAGCATTCTAGGAGTTTAATGGTAATATGAAGTTTACCGGTGTTGACGAAGAGGAGCTTGACATTGATGAAGTATGCATCACAATAGGCATCGTGGAGTCATGATTGCTGACATTTTCAAGATAATCTGTTAGGACAGTCATAGCTTCTCCATCTTCATGGCAATTCAGCAGCTCGTCACTTTTGTTTTCTAGAATTGTCAGAGCAATTTGGAAAATCACCTGCAAGAATAGGAAACCTTTCAGTAACAAAATGTTTGAGTGAGTATAAATGGTTATCCTTGTTCTGATGCGTTTAAAATGGAGTTAGCTATAAAATGGCTACTTTTGGTTATGTAAAGCAATAAAAATGACTTTTCACTTTTAACCCAGCAGACAGCATATTTGGATTTGGTAGTGGTGGGAGGATTATGATATATTGGGATTCAGGAGGGGATAATGCTTGTGACATATTGATTAGTGTTATGGTTATGACTTGGTTTTTTCAATTTATTACAAAAAATTTAATATCAAGAAGTGAGACGAAACAATCACAAGCATAACAAAAAAAAAATTTTTTTTATTTTCAGTCAAAAATGATGTAATTTTTATCTAATGAAAGAATTTTATTTTATGTCACAAAATAAGAAAACAATAAGAATATAGGGAAATATATGGATGCACCTCAAAACTTAATTAAAATGACATTGTGCTGAAAAAATGTTCACAATTTTGATTTAAAAATGAAATAATGTAATTCAATTTATTTTAATTATGTAATGAAAAAAACCCCAAAAGACTAAGTAGTATCGATAATTCTAAATAACATATTGATCATCTAATAATGTTATAGATAAATTAAAAGCTTGATTTTTGTTTTGAATCCCGTTTCTTAAATAACATGGAATTAGCCATTTCATAGTTAACTGTATTAAAACGCATGACAGAAAAAAATACTATATAAACATATTTGCAAGTTACAGCTATTTGTAACATTTATTCCATCAAGAGAAGAAAAAAACTAAAACAAATGGATCTATTGAAAGAGAATAAAAAGAAGAGAGAGTTTATTCATAAGGAAGTTAGTAAACATAATGAAGGAAAAAGGTAAATTAACAAGTAAAACCTTGGTTTTTTTCTCCCATCTTTTTGATGATATACTATAAACTTATATTTTACTGGGATTCACCAACAGATACATGCATAATATACCTTTACTTCACATTATGGGCATGTTCTAATACAGAATTTTATTTCTTTACATGCATTAATTCACATAAGCTTAGTTTCTATTCTGCATGCTTCTCATCTCCCAAGTTCAAACATGGATAATGCACATATATTCATGAGGTTGGTGTCAACTTTTTTCAACTTCATCTTTGAAAATCAACTTTAGATTCAAGTTTCCTTATATAATAAACCTTATAATTTGTTGATCAACAACAAAATAATAATATGTTTACAGCTGAACACTTGAGATTCCCACTCAAAACCTTTGACAAAAACTTCAAGTCAAAATAACTAAATAAAAAAAAAGAAATTCCATAATAAATTGCTTTGAACTTCAATCTTTCATAAAAGTTTGTATACTCGGGTACATGCAGAAATCATTGGAAAACCTAAATGGTCCATTATGTTGAGCAAATATAAGAAGCCAATGAGAAGCATTTATAATAACTGTTTAAATTGATTAGTAGTAATATAGAAAAAGGAGACAGTAATTATCCATCACTGAAAAGAAACATGATGGTTCAACAAACCTTTGCTCCATCATAGAAGAAACAGTCAAGGATGTTGACAGCACAATTGAAAGGCATGACACTACGAATAAAAAAACAGTTCATTAGAAAAGATTTGAGAAATAAAATTTATATATTACTCGGAAAAAGAAGCGTTTGTGTAAAATACTTCTAGTTTTAGTTTTTTAGTTCAAGGAAACAAAAAAATCTGGATGTCATCAATTGTCTTCACAAGAAAGGGATAAAAATCTTCTCATAATATTGAGGAAAAATTTAATTGAAATGGTTTCACTCACCTAAGAAATAGAGTAAGGAACCAGGCTAGAGATATCATTCCCAAGATTCCCATTGAATCAAGCCGCTGATGGAGGTCAGGCAAATTTTCTTTGAGGAGTTCTTCTAAAACACCTTTCAGAGAGAATATAATAAGCAGGATATTAGACACTGAAATAGCTTAATTCAGGTGAAATCTATAAAATATAAGAAAAAAGTGTTTGAAAAAGAAAAAAAAAAAGAGGAAAGGATGAATCAAAATAGTATATTCAAAAACTTGGAAAAAGGTTCAGTGCCGAAAGATGTCAATTATGTAATGTCCCCTATTTTGAAAATCACGCCTTGTCTTCACTTCTCTCTCATACTCTGCTGTGACTAATACCTGCTTTCCAACAAAACTATTCAATTCCATTGTTTCATTCTTGGCTTACACATGTCAGTGGAAAAAAAAACACGTTAGTACTACATACTAATGAGCGAATGATATTAGTAACCACTGAAAATTTGGTACTCATAGCATAACCCTAAGACAGCTAGAGCTAACACGGACAGACATTTGGTGAATTATTGTAATGATGTATATTAAGCAACTATAAAATGAATCAAGTAAAAAGTTGCTGGATGACCAATATATTTCCTATTAAAGTCAGATGCTAAACTTTTATTGCCAACTTGACAAAACTGAATGTCATCAGCAGAAAAGAGATGTACGTACACATGAAGAAGTAGCTGTAATCGAAGAAATATTCAGATGCACAAAAAAGGAAAAAATTATGTCTTTTAGTTTGACAAGGTTTCTGAATACACTACATGTGTTTCTACCATTAGGTGCAAGTATGAAAAGGTTGATTGGGGATCTGACACTAGAACTAATACAGAGCTATTCATTGAGAAAGTATGGAGAAGTCAGGCAAAGGCCAGCAATCTTCAAGGATTGTGCCCCGTTACAATTTCCTGAAATGGTCTCAGGTGATGTCTAGTTACCTCCAGCATCAACCTCACATAGCCTAGAACTTTTGTTGTCTAAGGATGTTACCACCCAGGCAAAATTTTCTGCATTCTACATCTAATATTGTGGCCATCAATTTAAAAAATTCACTAGAAATGACAGATGGTGACTTCAAATGACCCTAATGTCAAAATCACATTTCTAAATACTTTGATCATGAAAGGATCTTCTTCTATACTAAATTTCAGTTTCATAGGTACAAAATTGTGGCCAAGAACAAGGAAAATTTAGTAGAAATGACCAGAAATGACATCTAAGGTCAACATTGTTTAACTTGTTACCTTAGATGTGAGAAGATGTACTCATATGCTCAATTTCAGAATCCTTGGTACGAATTATGACCCACAACTCTTGAAATTGGTTAGAAATGACCAGGAATGATCTCTGGTGAGGTCTATTTTGCATAGCATAAGACCTTTGCTATGCCCTATTTCAATTTCATGCTAGATTGTGCCCCCCACCATTTTTTTTTTAAATGACCAAAAATGGCCGCTGATAATCTTGAATGACATCAAAAGTCAATGTCACATAGACTGCAATCTTTGTTGAGAAAAGATGTACCCTTATGCTAAATTTTAGCATCCTTGTTGGAAAACAATGGTTGAAAACTCTGAAAATTGCCTAAAGCATGATCAAGTGATGACTTCAAGTGACTTCATCTGACCTTCGAGTTCAACCTCACATAGGAGAGGTCAACTTGCCACATAGGCCTCGTAGTTTCAGCAGAGAAGAGATATTATTAAACGGACAAAAGGCTCAAACATTAGTATAGGAGATCATTTCTTGAAGATAAGTAATAAATATAAACACATTTACCTTGGTCAACCAAAGCACCGACTACTTTGGTATTATAATAATCTGGCAGCAGTCTTTCACAAAGGGAAGTGAGTAACCAAAAAGCTTCCTCTTCATTGGCATAAAGAAGCAAAACACTAGTAACAATATTCATTGCTTGGCAGTAACCTACAAATATAATTTTTTTTTTTTTAATAAAATTTTAATATAGAAAGCATAGAATGAAACCAAATACTGAACTCAACTTCATTCAGTATATTTCATATTGCTTTAAAGAAAGAAAGAAAAAAAAAGAAAAGAAAAAGGTAAAGCATCCTGTCTCTCAAGGTTAAGAGTATGGAGGCTGGTTACTGTTGTATGTGTCAATTTGGTGGCCTTTGCAAGTCTAAAGTCTGGTAGAGAACTTCATTCATTCAAGTTTTTTTGACTATCCACTTGGTTTGATACGAGCCCCTGAATACCTCTATTCAGTACACAAGGTTGCCACATTCTTTGCTCATACTGGGAATTGAACCCAGAAACTTCTGCATGTGAGGCAGATGTGCTAACCATTACACTATCTGAGCGGACTTCATAACCTTTGAATGTAATTTATCTTACACATGTCAAGCTCAATATAAAAGTCTCCTTCAGGAAAATTTCAGTGACATAAATGATCTATGTAAATGATTAGTCGCCAAATTATGTTGTAAATAAGAGTACTATTATTGGATTTTCAATAAAATCAATCAATCAAATGTTTCGGATTCATAAAGAAAAATTTGGTCATCTTATTGCAAACTGAGTAGTAATACAAAAATTAACTGGTATTTCCAGTTTTCAAACAAACTTGGAATAAATTTATATCAAATTGAATTGACAATGTTAAAAGCTGGAGTTTAAAAAGAGGAAAATTTTTCCTGGGAGTCATGTGAGATTTTAAGAGATATTTTCTATATGATTTAACCTCAACAGAACTAAAATATTTTAGATTTCAAAAAAAGTTCACTTGAGGATTTATACATATTAAATTTATAGACATCATTATCTTTTTCTTCACAGAAAATATAAATTCAAGAATGTTTAGTGGTCAGTAGGTTGTATTAGAAAAACATGTCATATTCCAAAACTTAGGTCAAGCAATTAGCAAGGATAGTCATTTTAGTAGCCAAGATTGATAGGTAAAAAGAATAAATCTATAGAAACTGAATGGATAGTACAAGAGATATTCTTACCAATGGTGGGATTTCTCCATGCATAAGCTGTCAACACGCGTCTTAAAGCTCCTATCCCCAAGTCTGTTTGAAATGCAGGGTGCTCAGGAAGTGATCTTTGAATGATAATCAATTTTCTCATTATTTTAAAGAATTTGGATACCATTGTTCTATTGAGTTCAATACTTTAATAACAAATAAGTTCAATACTTTTATAACTATAAATATGATAGCTCTTGTCTGATTATAAATATCATTTGCAACTAAATGATTTTATATTAGAAATTCTGCTGTTTGATTCAAAATTTCAAAGGTTGATAAACTCTAAAATTAAATCTATTATCAACTGAAAAAGTAAATAGATAACCAGATTGCCGTAATCAAAAATTAAATATTCAGCATATATCTCATCAATGTTCCATACAGTCATTTCTAACAGATTTGTACAACTCACATAAATGTGAGTTGTATGTGTGAGTCCAGGATTTTCTAAAAAAACTATAGGAGTTAGACCCATCAAGACAAATATTCTGAATCTTTATCACCTAGAGGAAGGTTATTTGGATTTACACATAAATAGGTGTACTACATTCATTAGTCTCAAATGTATGGATACATTTTCAAAGCGTTCAAAAATCTAATTTAGTATTTGAATTGATCCTCAAAAACAAGTTTATAAGAGGTAATTTTCCCATGTAGAATCTAATTGTAGGGTCAAAAATAGATTTCTCAAGGATTTTAATCTGATTTTACTAAGCATGGTTTAGTTTTTACTTTTTTTCATATAGTAATGTTTATGCTTGATGAGCGAGGTCCACATTATTGGTTTTTAAAAAATGTTTTCCATAAAGCAGGTTCAACTCCAACTGGTGGAAAATTCTGAGGTGACTCTAAATATATCTGATGCTTTAGTCTAGTACAATTTTCATTCCAACAATTTCAATAAGCTATAGTAGTCTTGATAAATATTTACAATGCTGAGATTTTTTTTGGAAGAGTTCAAAAATAGATTTGATATCAAAAGCTGACATCTGAAGTTGCCAAACACTCATCTTTCTCAAGTAATATTCCATTCAATACTTGGGCATTAATGGGTTTACAGATTGTATGGTATACTTCAAAAGTTCACTTTAGCACTCAGTGAATGGGATTCTAACAGTTAGAGATTGGGGAATTAGAAATAGCAACCAAAAACTCAAAAGAAAATTCAAGAAATATAAAATGCATTTTGATCAGTTAAAAAAAAAAGAAAGAAAAGGAAATGTTTACAGCAGATAAAAATAATATAGATAAAAAGTAGTTTTGCACCTGTGTAAGTCTCTTTCAATCTCTTCAGTAGCAATATTATTTTTGCCAGCACTCTGTTGTACCATACTTGCATAATAACCAGGATTCATTGCCATCTGTGAATAAAAAGTAACCATGATTTATCAATCATAAAATGTACCTTCTATCATAATACATTTAGGACTCAGCAATTTTTGAACAATGGGTGTAAAGTCAATTGTCATTACCCAGTGCGTAGGAATATGCCATACAAGAACATATATTCCAGGAAAAAAATTTGGTCTTCAGCTCAAACTTGTGTGCTATTATTTGCACTGACAAGCCAGTAAAAAATGCATTCTTGAAAAACACCAAATTGAACAGTTGGCCAATAGAGTACTTTTTCTGAAATTTCAAGTGAGTTCTACCATTTGAAGAGTCTTTTGAGACCAAGATTGTTATAGATGAATTGAAAACTAGATTTAAGGTAATTTTCTTCCAGTAGACTCCTTGTGAAGCATAGGGCCACTTCATATATTCGTTAGCAAAAAGTTTTTACTTGATGGAGTAGCTACCTTCATGCCAAAGATGGACTGCCCTATAGGGTCAAAGGACCCTGCTATTTAATCATAGCTGTGGGGGATGGTAGATTTGTGTGGATTCATGTCTTCTACAAGCTCATTAGTGAAAGGTTAATGTAAGCAGTCTTGGCTGAAACAATAACTTGGTGCACAGATTCTGTTTTCTGTGCCAGCAACAGCAATTCCACTCCACATCTCCAACTCAAAGTCATCACCTTACGATTATAATTTGAAAACCAGAAAAATTGTTTTTCTGTCATTTAACATTGACAAGTATTGAATAATTGTTGCCCCCAAAGGTGACTAAGGGTTCTACCCTTTTTTTGGATGTGTTTGTGTATTCCAACACTCCTGGCCATACCGTTTTGTAAAATTGGCATCAGTACTCCATTATACCTTTCTATAAATGCTCTTTTTGATTTTTGGAAAAGAAGCCTTTTCATCATTTTAGGGGGTTTATCAATAACATCTAGATGTTTCCTCAAACTATTTAAGAGGTTTTCCAGGGGAAAATGCCAGTAATGGAATTTTTTTCAGGACTTCAAATTCTGTCACTACATTTGTTCAATTATTGACTGTGATGGGGAGTTAACAATCACATACTTCATGTGAAAAAAATTTCTGTAGCTAACTTCTACAAGAACAATAGGAAAATCTCTTAGGATTCCTATCAGATTTCAACTAAATCTACATCTTATTTTTTTTTCTCTTAGGAGAAAGCATTCTCTAAAAACTAACTCTGAAAAATACACTTACATCATTAACAGCACCTGAGAATGTCATCCAAATTTCTCCTCGCAAATTATCTGGGACTCCTTTTAAGATTAATTCACGAGTTTTGTAAGTACGATACATACACACTCCCCTGTTAAAAAACAGAAATTGGAAGAAAAAGAAAAGAATGTAGTATCAAAATGTTTTTTAAAATACCGATAAAATGTTGGTGGAGTCCTTTGTTGACTCATGAAGAATACAGTCCACTTTTATAAGTTAAACTAAAGCAATTTATACATGAAGAATTAAATAATGAAGTAGATCTTTAGATTCACAATTTTTCTTTTTTTAATGGAAGTCACAGGAAATGAGTTTTTCAACATATTTACTAATAAGGCAGTCAATATGAGAATAGATTAACTGAAAGGAATATTCATAAATATATCACTTACTTTCCATATTCTGAGTAGTGGATTTTCCATAAATGTTGTTTGATGGTTTCCTTATTGGTCAACTCATCAGAATCCCTTCGATTAAACAAGCTAATAAGAGCAGGCTGCATTGTGAAATTGCTGTTTCCTTCTGGAGAAAATTGACAAAAATGGACATAGCCATGGATCATTTCATTAAGTGATACGTAAAAGACAATTTTATTATGAATCAACCCCAATTTTTTTTTTTTTTTTTCCCAACTCAGGAACTGCTTTTTTGAATCAGTTGGAAGATTTTTTTTAAAGATGTCCATAAAAAGACATTTAGAAATGAGAAAACAAAATAAAACAATGCAAATCATTGTTGAAAGAATTTATTTAGAGAAAAAAACTGATAATGAAGTAGGCCAAAAAAAACAATGGTTCATCTGGAATTTTTATTTTGGCAAATATTTTTTTATTGAAAATGACATCATTCTCAAGACACTGTGTCAAATTTCATTTGCCATAAAAGAAATAATTAGAACAGTGCATATAAGCAGATAATTTTTCTAAACTATCAATAAAGTTTGTAGTGCAATCATCAATATTCAAAAAGTTCCACTTATCTAATCTTTTTCAAAAAATAAACATGCATAGAAACAAATCAGACTTTAGACCAAACAAACTAAATAACTGAGCAGACTAGGAAGAAATTTAGTTAAATAAAACTTGATAAAAGAGAAAATGACAGAAGAATAATGGATTTAAAGTTTGAGTCCCATTTAGAGAATTTTTCTCAGAAACTATGATAGAAACAACAATTAAAAATAATCGTCTACTGCTGAACTAAGATGATATATCCTATTTTCTCAAAATATACATGGCAATTTTATAACCCAAATAAGTAGCTTTGGAAAAAATGAATATATGACACAGAAATGTGACTAAAGTAATAAAATTGATCTCATTATAAATGCACATACAGTATTTGACAGCTTATCAGACCTCAATTTTTTTTTCTCATCAAAAATGGCCCAAAATATGAATGTTACCTTCATTGTCTGGCCTTACAGTGTCTAGAACTTGGGGAGGAGGAGGGTCCTATATGCCATCAAAAATGGCAATTTTTTTCCATAAAGCATTGAAGATGGAAAATATTCAAATTGAAAAATGCTATACATTTTTTTAAAGGAATTTTGCCCATCAAACAATCTTGAAGCAAAATAAGTTTAAAAATTTACTTTTAGGAAATCAGTATGGAAATGGATTTTGTGGATAAATATTGACAAAAATCAACTTCATTAATCAAAAATCAATTAACTACATATGTTTTCATTTACTTTCAGTTTTTATATTTTCATAGAAAATAATTTTCAAAATGTAAGGATTGATCCTTACATGTGTTACGGATATTATGTTAATTCATGTGTCTTCAACACTGTTGTAAACTTATTTCTGCTGAAGTTCAAGTCTTAGAAACTAAACAGTAAGATGGTCAAACTGATCATTATCATAAACTTATTCGATTGCTAGTACTTCATTTTAACATCAACTTGTAAATTGTTACTTAGTAGTCATTTTTCTGTATGAATTAGCATTAAGTTTTTAGGCTTACTAATTACATTTTAGATATAAAAGTGTGCATAGCATCATAACTAGTTCAGTTAAAAAAAAAATTAATTGGGCTCAAAGAGATATTTTGTACTCCAACAGATAATGAGTGGTAGGAAGTCACAAGGGTAGTGAGAGTACTCAACTAATAAGAGTACCCAATATACACCCCTTTTTAGAGGAGTGTACTTCATTTATATTCTAAATGGAATTAATGATCAAAAATGATTAACACGTATTTTTCCCCCTTATTTTCAAAGTGAAAACTGAATCCTACAAACCTTTCTGTTGACCATTTTCAGAATTTCCCGCATCACTCACTCTGTAAATGAAAGGATCAACTATTAATTGGTGGGAATGAATACGCAGTAATAGATAGTTGAAATTTCTAATTTGACTATCATTCATAAAGTGCCTTTTACAGATTAGATTGGATATAAGTAAAATTAAACCTTGTATTTGAACAAAAATCAAATGCCAGAAAATACCTAGCATATAATAATCATAGAATATTCAACATAGGTTTTCCAGAACAAACAAGAGAAAATCTTACTCTTTGATGCCAGGCTGTTTGTAAAGGAAAAAGGAAATTTTGTCCAATATCACTCCTCGGTCTTGAAGTTGAGCAAATGTAAAATTCATCTGAAAATTGAAGCAAAACAGTGACAAAGGACAATAAACTATTAACAAATTTTTATTTTTCATATTCTCCATGAGTGGGGAGGTGGATGATTCGGTTTATTGGAAAGCAGAGATTTGAAACTAGCTCAGGTAATAAAGAAATCAGTCATAAAATACTGTAATGAATAGTATATATTGATGTATCAATATTATGCAAACCCTTAAAAGATTGATAAATTTTCTATATGAATGGCGATTCGAATAGAATATTTCACCAATAAATATTTACAAATCAATTTGAGACTATATCTACTTATATTCATTAGATTTATTTTGGGAAGAATTTTCATGAAATTGTTCTAAGCAAGTATTGCTTTGTATTAAATGGAATATTTCTCTCTATTCATATAAGCCAATAACAAAGAGCCTTTTGATGAATCTCTAGTATTAATAGAACTTTTTCAAGTTTGAAAAGTAGAAAATTTATCAAAACTGTTGGGAAGTTTTTGATAGATAAAATCATATTAGTAAACAATTTTTTAAAGTTATACTATCTTTTATTTCAAGGATTTTAGGGTCTCACAATAAGGTGTCAGTCAATACAGTCTGATTATTAATATCATTAAAACTATCATTGTTTTTTTTATAGCATTATCATTATGAGTTATAATTTGGAAAAATGGAAAAGAATTTTTTTCCTTTATTAATAATGAAAAAAAAAAAACAAACAACAGAACATTTTCTTTTAAGAGGAAATTTAGATTACAATACACGTTTTGTCTGCTATTCGAAAGAAAGCATACCTGTAAAACTTTTCATAAACTTGAGTGACGAAGTAAAGATGCAATCATCATTAATTTATATGGGATAAGTTTTTGAGCATTCCCAGACCAAAAAAATGGCGATGTTGACATGTTAGGCTGAGTTGTCAGAGGTTGGGGTGATTGAAGATTGTAGAGAGAGAGAGAGAGAGAGAGAGAGAGGAAGAGGGCACAAGCTACTTCTATAACAGCTTGCTGTAAAACTAATGCTGGATGTTATTTTTGCCACTCTTTTGAAAGAGCTAAAACATGGTCCAAAGTGAACTTTCTAAAAGGAGGGGATACCTGCATTACATTTGAAAAGAACTCTCTCCTTTGTTATGAATAAAGATTTAAATTGTATAAAAGAATCTTATTAAATTTACTTACTTTTCCCTTTGTAGTGATCAGCAAAGCATTGCTGATTACATTCCCAGAAGGTGAACTATCAATTTTCTCCACAACTAGGATTTCTCGGTTGGGAATTATCACAGATACTTGGTCACGGATCTAAAAAAACAAAACAAAAAAAAACAAACCATCAAAAAACAATCCAAAAAACTTGTAATAAAAAAAGTAACCTAAAATCTTCAACATTCAATGAGCTGCACAGACAGTTGTATATAAAGTTTACATCTATTGAATGCAAACTATTCATCTTTATACTAGCTTAGTACCCCTAGAAATAGCAAGATTATCTACAAATGAAATGGTATTTATGTCCAAGATTAGAGTATCTATACTGAGGATCAAAGTGTCATCCCTAGCCCTACTGTTTAGGATCAAAGTGTAGTATCTGTATGCTCATTGAAAGTGTTGCACATAAATATACATGTCTGGTTAGTCACTTATTAGAAACTGTCATGCGACTAACGTCTTTAGGCAGTATGCCATGTTTGAGGTGATCAATTGAAAAATTGGAAAAAAGGGATGATCAATGAATAAGTTCTCTCGCCTTTTGTTGGGCGTTGATATCTAAAAAATGTCTGAGTTTTCAAGAGAAAAGCATGAACACTGCTGGATACAAAATAAGGGACCAATTTACCATAAAGATATGGTAAACATAGTGAACTAACTCCCACTCACCCTGAGAAAGAAAAAAAAAAAAAACTATTCGAGGAGGGGTGAAAAAGAGAGAAAAAATTTTTTTTTTCTAGACATAAGGAGTAAATGTTGATATTTTCAACCCTCTAGCTCAATTGTTGTGACTGTACGCATGATAGCCAGCCAGCAGAACCAACTTGAAAATTGAAGAAACCAATGTTGACAGTTTCTAACATGGACACACATAACGTTTAACACACAATCAGAATAAAGAATAGTGTATTTTATTAAGTATCGGGTATACCTTCTTTTGAGCATTAATAATAAAATATTTTCTTATATTCTTAAGAATTAGATCAATGCAACATAAATGCTTATAACCTTGCATGATAAAAAAATTCTAGCATTATATATATATATATATATATATGCGCGTGTTTAGCAGAGAGATGCATGGTAATGTATATAAAGGCTGCTTTGAATGACTAGGAGAGCAGATAGTATTCTTATGTTTCGGGACCCTTGCAGTTCTTCTCAAATGAGAAAACCTCACCGAAAATACATCAATTTTAGTTCATATTGTCAAAATCATTCAGAGATTTTGATTGGTTGAGAGTACTTATGGAGAGAGTTGGAATTCCTTGATAACTGAATAGAAATTTGGGGTGTATTGGAGAGCTGGTCGTCATAAGGTTAATAACTCTCTGTTTCTCCCTTGATGGGAAAGAAGAGAAACTGAGTTATACTGGTCTATAAAAGGGCAAAGTGTGACTGGATACAAGTGAGAGGGTGTAAGATTTAGAAATTAACTAAGATCACAAAGTAGTAATGAACTAACTACAATCTTGGCTTTTGAAAAATCACTTCTCAGTCTGAATAAAGTAGCATTTTCCTCGCAGAGTTTTGTTCTGGTTCTTCATGCTGATGCATCAAAACTAAATAAACCAAATTATCTTTCAACAATGAAAAGAAATGAAAAGAAAGTGTTGTCATATTTACTTTTCTTTGAAGAAAGATATATTTCTACATGCACAAATCTTCAACTTTCTTCCCACAGACAGTTTGTAAGTTTGTAGTAAAATGTACATAAATGCAATTCATAATTTCTCCCCCCATGTTTTTGTCAATGTTGTGTTGATCTTCCCCATGGACTTGCTGTGTTTCTGAGATGGGTTTGCAGCCACCAGTGAATGAACAAGTGACATGTCGCAAAACTGCACACTTGCATTCAGAGTACCATACATGCATGCACTCAATGCAATCTTAAGAGTTGTTTTCATTCAACTATTCAACATATATTCTTTCTAAAGTTGCCTGAATTGTTAAACCAGTATGATTATATACTTATCAAGCTTGCCTGACTTCACCATGTAGGACACAGGATGATTTTGAGATTCAAAAGTTTGGAAAAAGTGTGTCTTATAGCCTCCAAAATACAGTGTATTCAGCATAAATTTATTAGGCAAAAAATCAGTTGGAACTTACCCTACTGGCGAAGCAAATGTAATTGAGAGAAAGATAGAGTCTTCCACTGACATGTTGTTTATTGTATGGAGTCCACAACATGCAGTCGGTATCCCCATCTAACTTTTCATGAGCAGGTAAATGGAAGGCAGCTCTGTTGGTTTAAAAGAGAAATTATATACTTATATAATTCAGCATATAGAAAGATTTTGTACAGACATTATATTTTTATCTTTATTATTTCATTTAGCTAGATTTGGTACCATTTGAAAGCATGCTCGGCGCTAGCATTTATTGGGCTGCAAGCAGAATTTGATCTCAGGACCTCCCCACCACTTTTAGAAAAGAACATTTAAGCTCTTTTGTAGGACATTTTAAGCACTCTTAATTTAATACACAGGTAATGGGGTATCTGTTAGGTATGGTAATTCTGTTGAGAGCTCTACTGGGTTGGAGAGTATCAACTCCCTATCAGAATAAGTGGTCTGCACAAAGCCCCGTGACTTCTTCCTGTAGGGGTGGGAGAAGGTGTACAGCACCATACTGCAAACTCTGGATCAACTAAAGGAGCATATTCGACAGGTTACGGCCACCATACTGGTGGATTTCATGCAAAGGTCTACTGGGGCCATACCAAAATAGGTGGACAATGCAAGTGTCCATGTAAAATTTTAATACAGCAGGCTAATTCTAGCATTATATGGTCAAAAGTGAAGCTAGTTTGACTACAATGACCAATAAATAATATAGTTATTACACATTTCTATGGGGGGTTCTTTTCACCCACTCTCTATAATCATCCCATGGTCATCAGTTTTGGCTGTTCTTTTTGGGAGCCATATGCAGACATGATGCCTCAGGACTGCTCCATGGATTAATTATATTCAATTGGAGCATTCTTTGGAATTCTACTTTGGCTATTTTGAGTTTTTCAGCTGATAGATGTCCAAGTACCACATAAACAGATTGACCTGTTGTAATGCTTTGATACCGCATTGTTTGTTGAATGTTTATATGATTATTGTACACGTTACAAATTTCTTATTATTTCATAGTATTTAGTCTTATATTTTTCTCATCATAAAACAAAATTATGTTAAAAAAAACAATATTAAATGAAGACCTACTGCAATAAGAATAGTTTTAGATTTGACTTTTTTAATCTTTTAATTCAAAAGATTGCAATTTTGTTTTTATTCTGCAAAGTGCATAACCTTTTAATATGTAACAAGAAAAATGGTTAGAAATTTCACTGACACATGAACAAAACATTTTTAGCAGAGTTTATCCTTCAAAGCAATTCTCTGTACTTTCAGGAAATTATTCAGGAACAATTTTCTTGGACACTATTTTAACAAAGTACGGGAGTTAATGTTATCATTTTAAGGTAACTTCTGTAATGAACAAGAGATGAAATATAGACTGACCTGAAAGCCTCACTTCGGGCTTTGGCATCTAAATCTCTTTTCAGCAGGGAAATCTTTTTGGAAGTTTTTTTTCTGTTAAAGACAGATAAAAGGAAAATATTAAAAATAATTACTTTTTGCATGTATATCATACCAATAAGCGTTTCATTTTTATCTGAACTGATTTATTTAGTACATCAATAGTCACATTTCTTTGATAAAGAATAGTGTGTGTTTGTAAATAGATAGTAAAAGTAAGAGACGAATGGAGTCAAAATTCGACACAAGCAGTTTTTCTTTACTTCTGGAGTGTAATTGGCATACTGGGATCGTGTTAAATTTTTTCAAAAACCAAAAAAAGAAATTTGATATGTATCTGACAAATAGTCATCAGTCTTATAACAATGAAGTGTTACCATTCTTTTTTACTTGCTATAACCATCTTTCATGTCACAGTTTGAGAGGTATTAAAAGAAAATAAACAAAAAAAAAAAATAAAACAAAAACAAACTCTACAACATAAGTACAGGAGAGTTATATTGGAATCACACTTAATTAGTTTGAAAATCATAAATGTACCCGCAGCAGTACATACAGTTGCAAATGTGTTAAATTAATTTAAATATGTAATCAAGTAAAATGATTGATTTTGAATCAGTTAAAAAATTATCCTGTTGATAGTGCTCATGGGAAATTTAAAAAGAATAATTAAATAAAACCTAAATAATGAATCCAACCCTCATCAATTTTTCTACAGAAAAGTTTCCATGAACAAATCTTGTCCAACATGATCTTCCATATTTTGTATTTGAAAGCATTCCCGTTCCAATGAAATATAATTGACAAGTTGATTTTGCTAATATTTTGAGTTCATTTGTTTGTTTACATAATCTCATGATCATTTGCTTTTGAAGTCCAAAAAGTGAACAAACATCAGGAATAAAATTTCAATAATTGAAAACAAAACTTCCAATACTGTCATTCATTTCTCATAATCCTATAAATAAACGGAAATAACTAGTGTTGCAACACAAATAGAACACTTAATATTGACAGCACAATAAAAACAACTATAGCTGGCAGTATGGCATAGAATTTTAAAAAACAATGCAAGTAGGAATAAATAAAAGTCAAAATAGAACAACCAACTCAAGGACAAACAATAAAAGTTCACAACTTTTAAAGGACAATTAAAACAAACAAACAAACAAACAAACATCTGGTACAGGATTTCTCTGATGCTCCCAAAAGTATAGGGTTTAATTCCACTCTTCCTGGCTGCACCTACCCATTGTACCAACAGGGGTAGAGGCAAGACATTCCCTAATACCTGTGGCATGCAAAAGGCAAGACTATTTTTTTCCCTTCCCACATGTATGTATTGGGGTCTCCACAATAAATTTCATCTTTATTTCATCTTATGTCACATTTTGCACTCGTTGGGAGGCAAATAAAACTCTGCTTTGCTTAACATCATTTTATCTTTTATTGTTTAGTATTACTATTGATGTTTATCATTGGTTCAAAAATTTTCAAGTACTATCAATTACCCCTAAAAGTTATATTACTGCATCATACTTTATTATTGTCAGTATAAGTAAATTCTATCAGTTTTGTAATTAGTATTATCATTAATAATAAAGACTAGCAGAAATATCATCACATAGGCAGGGCTTTCCAGCTAGTTTCTGCAGAAGGCTTAGATAGGACCTTTGGCCTTAATAATAGGCACAAACTGTTTTTCTTTCAATGGTGACTCAATTCTACACCTCTAGCTACAATACACCATTTTGGCTAATTAGAGGTCATTTACAGAGAAAGTGCGAGGTAATATTAGAAACCACAAAAAATTTGGTGGCCATAACTCCAGCTCTCCTTGAGTTATGCGAACACAGATGTACAGATAGACATTGGTTGAATTGAAGTAATTGTAAATTTTTAGGCGTGAATATTGCCGGACAAAAAAATAAGGGACCAATAATACTTACATTGTAAATCAATCTTATTTTGGAGGAGGGCTTCAAAAACCACCTCGCTAGAAACCTGCTCTGGGGTCCCATTACTAATCACATAAAATTTGTTGGTCATGGCTCCGACAATTCTTGAATTTTGCTATCACAAATGGACAGACATTTGATAAATTATATTGACTAACTGAAATATCTGTCCCATGGGCAGGTTCTCAACTATTTCCAGTGGAAGACCTGAGTAAGGGACCAATTTACTAAAATACTTAAATGATGAATCTAATTGCTCCACTAAACACTTGAGTGTTGGAATCTTTAAAAAAACCAAGTTGGTGAATTATAGTAAAGAAATAGTAAATTTTCAAGTAATCATGAATGTAGCCAGGTAAAGGACCAATTTAACAAAAATTTATATTTCTGTTCCCTACAGCCAAAATTTGCATTGCTACAATAAATGTAATCATTTGAGTAAATGAAAGTTTTGATATATTTATTGATAAATCTTATTTGTGATATCATGGGTTAAATATATCTCTAGTTTTATTTAAACAAATCATTGCTAGGAGTGAGCACTACCACCATCAGATTATCATGTTTTAGTATAGCAATTACCATTGTTATCATCACTGACCATAGTGGTATTATGTTTGATTTGATACTAGATAAGTATTGGTTGTTATCTTTCACTTGTATCTATGGAATTTGACTACAAATTCCTACTCACATTTTTCATTGTTAATTGAATCACTGTAGCCATGAACACTGATCCAACCAAAAAGCAAACATAAAAGCCCCCCCCCCCCAAAAAAAAACTAGAGGTATTCTTCCCTTTTCACTCCTGTGTCAATCACAGTGTTTATTTCAGTGTTCTTGGTCACATTTTTTTTTACATAGAGCTATGGAAATCTCCAGGTGCAGTCGAGTAGCCATCTAATAAAAACGGCATTTTCAGTTTTTGTAATTCGTCTTTTTTCACTTGTTTTTAGGGGTGCTATATTTACAATAATCATCCATCGTAAAATGGACACTTATTTCACCAAAGCCATGACCGAGCGTTTATGACGTTAAGTGCTCATGAAAGAGCTTGGTTGGAATGAGAGTGAAAGAGAGAGAGACAATAGATAGACGGAGAGAGAGAGGGACAGAGACAATAGAGGGACATAAACGATAGAGAGATATAGACAACAGACAGATGTAGACTATAGACAGGCAATAGAGAGACATAGACGATAGAGAGACATAGACAATAGACAGACAATAGAGAGAGATAGAGACAGTACATAGTTACATTTTAATTCAATATGTGAGAGAGTGTAAGTATAAGTATGTTGAGTGACAGAATCAGAGGGTTTATTCAATTTTGTATGTATTTGAGTATGAGGGAGAGAGTTAGACAGTCAAAGAAAAAGAGAGAGGGTTGCATTTTTTACACCTGTTCCCTAAAAACTGACGACCCCAGTTGGCTGGGCCCTATGATCTTGTAAAGTAACTTACAGAGAAGGACTACTGTAAGAAAAATGAAGTAGAACCTTGAAAAATTCCAAATGAAGTCTAACAGCCACCTTTTAAAAATGGCTTTTTCATTCAAAGAAAATTTGTCTTGACTTGTACTTAGTTAAACTCGGATTACAAAAATAATCCATCATAAAATGGACACATTCAATTTGCCACTGCTGAAACATGGTATTTATGACATTTAGGGGTTGTTGGAATGAGAGAGAGAGAATTAAATTAAAAAAAAAAAATTACATCTTTTGTTCTATGGGTTCTGTAACATCCATTCCCATTTGAAATTAACAATGATGATTGATGCCTTTGATCTTGCTAATCCAATGTATTGGTCTAAGTAACCTTCAATCATTGTCCAAAGAGTTGGGTAGGGTAGGTGGGTTAGTAAAGTCTAGGATGACAACAATCAAGCAACTAGGCCACAATGATCCAATTTTAGGCAGAGGTGGCAATATTTTTATTGTATCAATAAAAATTAGTCACTCCAAATCATATTTTCCTTAAGATACTGTGAATAAACATTTGAAATATTAATGAAATCGTTTTCACTTTTCTTTGTTGATCAAATATTGATTACCCAGAAGTAGGTTTTTTGGAATCAATTTCATCCTTTATAGTGAAGAATTTTATGATAAAGAATGTAGTGACATTTTTCTGATACTCAAATAAGAGAAATCATATTTTCTTAATTTACAGAAAATTGATTTTACATAGAAATAAAATGATAATACTCATAATGAATTACATACTTCGTTCTAAGCAAGAGGGATTTATCTTCTTCAAATCCACCTTCAGACATTAACCTGAAAAAGAAATAAAAAAAAGAAGATAGATTAAGAATAACAGTAAAATTTTGAAAACATTGTAAAGAGTTTGCACTTTTAAATTGTAATTCTTCAAATAAATTGTTTACATTCACTTTATACTAATGCCCTTGGGAAAGATATGATTCTCCTCCTCTCAGCTATAGGTAAATAGGAAGGCAGTTGAAGGCAGTCCAACTCAAGCCTGGGTAAAGGAGGAGGATTGGGTGTGTAACCCCAACCTTAAAACCTACTTGCAACTGAAACTGCAACAGCAGCAGTATGCATGGTGTAGTTATGGCCCTATGCTCCACAAGGAGTCAACAGGAAAGAACATGAACAGTAGCATATAGAAACTAAGTTTGTTGATTGATCACTATTTTGGAAAGTGATAAATTGTGCCAAATGTTAATGCTGACTAAATAATGAACAAATAGATTTCAAGAAATGCAAATGGGTCAAATAGAATGTTATCCTACAACCATTTGAATCAGGAGAAAAGAATCACTGTTCATTTGTTATTTGGAAACTCTATCTGACTGGGAGTGCACATATTTGTGCCTCAAATTTCATACCAAAAACAGTCTGCTGCAGAGCCATCAAATACAAATTAACTGCCTAGGAATGCATGGCTTGCTCTATTGTCGCCATTTTATACCAAGTGCAATTGAAAATATTGAAGATTTTGTGAAGGTTTTCTATTTATCAAGAAAACCTCATGAAAAGAAGGCATTAAAAAGGATGAGGTACTATGTGAATGACGTGCTGAAACTTTTAGATGTTGATTTTGAGTGAGATATTGGATGATGAATTTGACGATAGTCATATGATCATAGTAGCAAATAAGCTAGTACTAATGGTACTGCTGATATACAGCTCGGCATGCTTACTTAATAATTAGGACATGTGACCAATGAATTGACTAAAATCTTATATACTCACTAACTAGAGTACCCGGTGTTGTCCAGGATAGAAAACTTTGAATATTAAGAAAAAAATTTCTTAAGGATGAATAAGAATGAATTTCTGGCAGAGATTGTTTTTGCTTTTGTTACCTACGTGAAAGTGAATGTTTTTTTTGGGAAAAAAAAAATCTAGGTTTTATGGGGATTGGTTGAATTTGTGATGCAAAACCAAATCTGACCTGAACCCTTACTACAGCTGTAGTGAAGCAAAGTTTTTAAGAGGAGGATTTTTATTTGAATTTATGTGTTGAGTTTTGTGTTTTGGAAAAATGATTTTGAATGATCATACTATAGATAGAAAGAAAGCATTTCGTTCAGCACTATACTACACTGATGATAAAAATTCAAGAATTTTCATTTAATAACTGACTCTTTTCCAAAGGCAACAGAGGTGTGATTGAAAGCAGCAGAAATGTATTAATCAGAAAAGCTTTTTGGCTTTTACTGTTAAAATTAAAAGGGTAAGGGCAGGACTCATAGAATTTGACAACAGCTGTCTTACAACTACTTACACTGTTGATGATTTTTTCCGTGAACATGGAAGGAGTAAACTGCTGAAAACTTAGTAAAAAATTTATTTTATTGTAAGGAATGTTTGTGCCATTCATGAGGAATATTGAGAAAAATCCTTGTATGAAAACTGATCATTACATTTGTACGATTTTACCATAAATGAAATCCATATCTTAAAACTTTCAAAATGATATGACTTTCTAGAGTTTCTTAGAAAATTGTTTCTTAAATTCATCCATTATATCCTTGCCAACCTTACTTTGTAATGCTTGAAAACAAGAGGCCTGAATGAGTTGAGTGATAATTTAGAATATTGTTTCTGTAATGAAATATACAGCAATCTTGATTTTAAAAAAATTTTAAAAAAATCAATTTTATTTGAAAGTAAGAATTTTCTCTCAATGGAACAGTAAATTCTCTCTTCATACAAAATTGTATGCTTACAAAAATATTTAACTTGACATAAAGGACATAAGAAAACTTACTGCTTCATTGCCATATTTGTGAGCTGCTCCATTAACCTGAAAGTCTCCGAACTGTGTAACAACATTGAAAAGAAGTGCTGAAAGGGAAAAAAAGAAAAAGATAATTTGGAAAAAAAAAAAAAGAAAAAAAAAAGAGGCCTGTAGATATATCTACATTATCTTTTTAGAAGCTTCTCGTCTATTTTACCAGGGGATGGCTTTTGTGACTCGGTTTTGCCATTATAGTTCAATGATTCAAATCAACGAATGACCAATTCGAGATAATTAGTTTCTTCATACACCTACACGCTCCATTTGGTTCTCCGTACGCCTACACGGTCCGTTCGGTTCCTAATATGCCAATAGTCTATACATTGCTCATTGACTTTTCTACACTTAACTGGCTTTCTAAAGATTTAAAGGCACATGCTGACTTACAGCCATTAGCTATTATATATATTAAACATTCCTGAACTTAAAAATTTGATTGATCTATAAGATAGTCAAAATTTCTGGTAAATAACCATAAAACTATAATAAGACAAGCCTGGCTGCAGCAGGGTCAAAATATTGAAACTGAAAGGGATAATGGCAACTTTTGTATTTTATATATAATAAATGAAAAATCATGAAATTATATTTCTCAGTATGAATGTACGTATTTATTAGAATGAAATAAGCCCTGGTGTGTTTCTAACACAAATTTATGTAGATATGTAAGACTGGTCAGTTTGACCCAGTCAGTAAGTGAGCCACCTAGCAAATTACTAAGTTGTGATTTCAAACCATGGTAGGAAAATGTTATTTTTATACATTGGTTTGGTTTAATATGACTGGATACATAAACAGTGAAGTATTTACTCCCCTAAATTATTTATTACTGGGGGAGGGAAAAAGAAGGCTAAAATAAAAAAAAAGAAAAAACACTTTACTCCTATGACTGGAGTTTAACAAAAATAGTTAAGCACTGTTAAAAAAAAAGAAAAAATTACAAATAATAAAATTTTTTTAGTCTATTTAGAGGAAAAAAAGAAAAAAAAACACTTCCTGACAAAAAGAAAAAAGGAAAAAAGGAAAGAAAGAAAAAAGAAAAAGAAAAGAAAAAGAAAAAAAAGAAAAAGAAAAGAAAAAGAAAAAAAAGAAAAAGAAAAGAAAAAGAAAAAAAAAAAAGAAAAAGAAAAAAAAGAAAAAGAAAAAAAGAAAAGAAAGAAAAAGAAAAAAAGAAAAAGAAAAAAAGAAAAAGAAAAAGAAAAAAAGAAAAAAAGAAAAAGAAAAAGAAAAAAAGAAAAAAGAAAAAGAAAAAAAAAAGAAGAAGAAAAAGAAAAAAAAGGAGTCAAGCTTTTCAATCAAATTTTTTACGATTTTTCTTATTCTAACAATTCTAGGTGTAATATTCTACAATGTTATACAACAGAGCAGGTAATGCTTGCATGCAGAGTATGTTTTAGTATGGGATAACTTTTTCCTCATTTTTGTTTAGGAAATTGAACCATTTATTTGGTCTGATAGTTGTTTACAATGTTCATGGTTATCCATTCATCTGACTGCTTCCTACAGCTGGTCAGTGTTTCTAAATTTTCTCCCAACCAGTTTGACCCCAGTATGAGACTATTATGGTGCTCAGATCTTTCATATGATGGAAATTGCTTGGCTCATTTCTTTTGCATGGGATCACTGGAGTAAATTATAATATATCCACTGAATGCAGACGTATTGCTTTTAAAAAAAATGAAGAAAAAGCTCAATAAAGAAATAATGATCAAAGAACAATCAAAAGAAAAGGATGATATTCAAACAAATTACTTACGTTAGCTTCTCTCGTTGACACTTTGACGCTGTCAGGAAAAATCATGTTATTTCCGCGATCAAGTTTCTGTGGGGTGAAAAAGAAAAAGAGTTTAGAAAAATCCTTTATAAATACTGTATTTGCCAGACTATAAGACAAATGGTTTAAAAGTGTATTTAAAAGATAATTGCAAAGTGCATTTCATACACTGGCATATATGGTACATCCATAAGATACAAGGATGGATCAATAAATCCAAAGCCTGACAGTTATTAGTGGAATTTTTTCACTGTATAATATTCAATTAATGTGATTAATGGTGAAGTCTTGGGTTAGCTCATTCCTTGTCAATGTACTTATATTGATTTTTTTCATCATTAGACTTACTGACATACCAATGTATTGCCACTATAAGAATGCTATTTGCTATATATGCATTTTGTTGTCATGAAACTTTATATAAACACAAGAATTGTAATGTCTCTGCATGTATCCTATTAACAATGACCCAGAAACCATTATCTTTTATCTCTTTCTCTTTTTATAACAATATTAGTTGTTGCTGTTTTATCCCCTATCTCTTGAACTACGATGTCTCTTCTCATTAACCACATCAAAGAGAACATTTTCAGTTTTGAATCGAATCTAACTATACGATCCAAAAGTTTTGGCTCAGTCTAGTGATCTCTTAATCAATTCCTTCAGAAATTTTATTATCATTAATCAAATGATTATTAAATTAAAACTATCTTTTATAGAAGAAAAAAAAAATATCCCTACTTTTACTTGCATACTTTGTCCTGATAGCAAAATTTTACTGTTTTCCAATTTCTGTTATCTTCAGAAAATAATTGTTGAAAGGCTTCAAGAATTATTTCAAAGAGATCTACCCATGGTTTATGCTTAAAAAGATTTACTATCAAGTTGTTCAGCTAGAGTTTTAAAGCTTATCCTTTGGTTTTCATATTCTTTACACAGATTTAAACAGATATCATTATTTGGTTGTTTTGAATGTTGTATTTGATTTGTCCTCTTGATGCCTGCTGTATATGTATCAATTTATTCAGGAAAGAAATCAATTCCTTGTTAATTTCATGAATAATTGAGAGTTTAAAAAAAGTCAAGATCCCTTTTGGCTTTTGATAGTAAAGTAGTTGATCCAATAAGAAAAAAAAATCCCTATCAAAGGATCATTGGGGAGGACATTTGCAAATATGACGACTGAAGGAAGTGGCACACTTAGTTCAGTCAAACTGATTAGCTAACTGAGCATCAATCTGAATAACATCTTATATAGTATAAATGGGCTAAACTGCAATTTAAAAACCTTCCAAAAGATTAATATTTGAGAGAGAAACTAGTATATTGTTGAAAGTGTCAAATACCAGTCAGAATATGGTATATATGTGTGTATTAATTGTTTAGAATATATGTATATAATGCAGTTAACTTTGCATTAGATGTTCATTGTGAAATTCCAATTCTTCAGTTTTTCCCTCTGAGATCCCAAATGTAATGTTTTTTTGTATGTAAGTAAAAATATAGGCATAAACTTAAATATGACACACAACCAAAGTTGAGAGAGAAAAAAAAAACCCCAGAAAACATACAGACCCCAATTTGAAACCCTCAAATACACAGACTCAATGAAAAAACAAAATGCTAATATTTTCAGAAATTTGTCAATTTACCAATATATCCTAGATTGGAATAATAGTATGATCATTCTCTAAAACAGAAATTGCTACTAATATATATTGAAGAAAAAAGAAAAATGGAAGTATTACACTTACAGTGACGTCAGTCCATCGGATAATCAATTTTGCTTCTTTACCCATCAGGTAGGAGTAGAAACAAATATGGTTAACGCTAAGGTACATCCAGCCTTGTCTAGGAACTTTGCCTTTCCAATAACTGCAGGAATAGTCTAAAGTTAAAGATAAATTTGACAATAAAGATACAATTGGGAATGCCACTTTTCTACTGAGAAAGGGCAGTGGAAAATCATTAAAAAAAAAATCAGATAATTCAAAGACTATTGCAAAATAGATTAAATTTTTTTTTCTTGAACTTTATAGAGTAGCTGAAAAACCTGATTTTTCAGCTGAATTCACTGGGTGCTGATAAAAAACTGCTCAATCATAGAGCAAATGGGGGCTTTGAATTGTTCATAAACGGGGGGGGGGAAGAGGGAGATACCTTATTAACTGTTTGGTATTGTTCATAGAGAGGGGCTGAGAGTAAGAAGAAGAATGTTCATTTCCTGTTAAGCTGTATGCATGTACACTGGACATTTTTTTCCGATATCATAAAAAATAACTTCTAGAATATCGTTTTTAAAAACAAATCAAATTAAACACCATCAGATTTCCATCAATTGATTTTATTAATTCTTCTTTGATAGCAATTTCCTCCACCCATTAGGTCAGATATTCAGTTTTTAGAATTAAATATGGGAGAGCACTGATGATAAATTTACAACATGAATCAGCTTTCAAAATCAATTTCCATATGTATGATAAACAGAAACAAAAAATTCAGAAATACTTACAATTAACAAGTTTTTCTTCCTTAGGCATATTAAAAAGCTTATGAAATTTTCTGGTGGCAGCCTTGAATCTTTCTGTTTCATCGTCAACTAAAAATAAGAGGATTTTGGAAATATAAGATTGAACTCAAATTTTATGTAGAAAATGCATAAAGATGTTAACATTAACAGTTAAGAATATCTGTATGACTTTTTGAAAAGCTTTTTGTTGGTCATATCAAAAGGAGAACTAAACCCCCAAAAGACCAAATAGTCACAGCAAATATAAAGTAAAAGTTTGTCAGTGTAAAGATCATATAAAATATGAAGTTAAAATCTTTGTTTTTTAAAGAAAATAACTAGATACACACACACACACACACGTGTGTGTGTGTGTGTGTGTGTGTGTGTATCTAGTTATTTTCTTTAAAAATGTGTGTGTGTGTGCATAGCGTTTTATATATTTTGTGCATGTAACACTTTTCAATGAGAGCACAGATACTACACTGTGATCATTGGCAGATCAATAAACAATATTTGTTATTAAAATATGACACATCCTTCACTATAAAGAAACGGAAGTATTTTTGATACTATGTGTTATATCTTGACAAGACAAAATAAACATCAGATTATAGAAAACAAAATTTAAAGTAAATTTCAAAGAATTACAACAATAATATACAGAGTAGCTTGGGATGGCCTTGTCTTTAAAAATAGTGATTTTATACATTTAAGTGATACATGATTGAAATAAAAACTATATTGAATTTAACTGAAAATAAATCAAGATAAATTGTAGTACAATTAAACTGTTGCCAATGATTTCTTTCCTCTTTTAGAAATTCACATGTAGATTTTTTTCCCAGGTAACCATTTATTTTATTTACCAATGAAGTTAATATTAAATGATTTATTGACCATCATTTGAGACTATAAGATATAAAGATTACGTAAAGTACAAACCATCTTTTGAGGTTTCTCGATTTGCCAAGATACTCTCAACTTTGCATTTCACGAATTCCGTTGCATCTTCTTCAGTTTCAAATGAACCTAGAATAAAAATAACATAGTGATTATTCGTGTACTTACAATAAAGGAGTGTTATTTCTAAAGCTCTTACAAAGTATAATCTAAGATTTATTCAATTATCTGATCTTAAAATCCAACAACATCATGCGAAAAATTCATTTTGATTGTATACAGGTTTCCCCTGCTTTTCAGAATCAGTGTCCCTATAAAAACTTTTTATAAACCAAAATAGCACAAAGCAAAAAGCAATTACTATTATGTGGGAAAATATTGTCGGAAGTTGGGGTGATGTAAGGTACAGGTGGAAGAGGATGTGTGCTGCCACCATAATGACTGGCTGCAGAACAAACAATGAATGCTATTTTTGTCTTTTTGTCTTTCTATGAAAGCACAGAATTGGCGTAAAATGAGCTGTTGAAAATTGGGTGATAACCTGGATACATCTTCCACTTTGTAATTTTGAGATGTGTCATTCAGACTACTGATCTCATTCTTTTTATTGCTGCCACAACATTTCAGCTGAACCATCCCATAGCCTTCCTCACACATACAAGTTGTAAAACAGTATTGATGGGCATTATCTGTGAATGAATGAAAAAGAAAGAGGGAAAGAGAGACAACCCTTCTTCCATTAAGATTGCACACCTGATGAAGGCTGTAGAATGGATCAACCAAAACACTGTGGTAATGACAAGAATCAGATCGATAGTTCAAAACAACTCTTGGAATTTTCATTCATTTTTCTCAAACAAAATTCACACATAAAATGGCTAGAAAGATGCTCACACTAGAAAATAATTTTTGTTGCGTTTAGTTAGGGCTCCATCTGTGTCTTACATACCAGCAAATATGGTAAATGTTTGAAAATCATTGTGAACATTTTGAAATTCTACACCTTTTCCCAAGATAAATAAAAATCAGAGAGAGCAAATTAAAAACAACACAGGAAAACTGAATAGATGAGAAGGAATGATCAGATCATTACATTTACTGCTTCAATCACTTTAAAAAATTAATTTTGATAAAATTCATGGCCTTTTTTTTAAAGCTCAGACTATAATCTTAATTGAAATAAATAAATAAATAAATGAGAACACTTATAAATGTTGAAAAAAAAATAAAAAACAAAACCAAGAAAAATATTTTTTACTGAAGAAAGAAAAAACTTTTATTTTTTCGAAGCAACAAAAATTAAACTGAATTTGAAAGAAAAAATCTTCTATCAATTTGTTCCAGCAAATGAAATTCATGAAAGCTTTACGATTCAATTTATATTCCGAATGTAGTTGTTAGAATAGACAGTGTTAGGTAGAGATGTTGTTCATCCTGTGTTTTGAGGAGAATGAGATTAGAGGAAGCCAATTTCTATAATATTTGATGACTTTACTTAAAATGAATTAAAACTTATTTGAAATTAATAAAATTTGTATGAAATACATTTAAAATCATTTTCATCATCTCAAGTTGTTTAAAACAATGAATTTACAAACCTGACAATAAATTTATAATAATGAATGTAAATTCATGACAACAAATGTGAATTGACCTAATTTTTATAACCCTTGCTTAATGTTATGAGTTGGTTATTAAAAATTGTTAAACATATCTGCCCAAATATGTATACGAGAAGAATGACTTTGTAAACAGAACTTTTGGTCTCTGAAATATTGATCTGAATTTATATGGGGCAACAAAATATTTTTTCAACGCAGGCTTTTTTCTTTATTCCTGCGTGCATCAATATTGTGGATTTTTTTTCAGTGGGGAATCTTTGAGCAGGCTGTTATCATGTGAGCCTTTTTCATGGAACCATATGATAATTAGCGAAATGCATTTGTTGTCTGTCATGCTTATGTCATTTGTGACGCCTGATGACAAAACAATAGAAATGGAATTTTGTTATATTAAATTTGATAAACTGTATCTTTACTTAGATTAATATAATATTCAGGATATATTGAACATAAAGAAAAAATGTTTTTGGTATTTTAGATACAATGTAATTACAAAATTACTTAATAATTGCCATCTTTTTTGACAACAGGGGATAAAAGTTATCAATAATTTCACAAATATTTTCTTCAGACAAAACACAACCAGAATTTACTGGTTTCTTCAAAATAAATCCAACACCAGTTGCTGGTATACATGCCATCAACATTTATTTTCTAATATAAGACAAATTTTAGATTCTATTTAAATAGCAATAATCTTAGCCTAAATCACTCGATATTTTCAAGATATTTCAATTAGTTTTTTCAAGTAAGCAACCCTTCCAACAAGAAATATTAGTAGTAATCAGGAACAAATAACTATGTAACTCAACTAATAATGTTATACAAATCTTGTACAAGGAACTTACCAAGGGTGACCATCATGTTCTGTTCCAGCCATTCCCAATCTCTATGTATTTCTTTTTTGTTATTAGCAATAGCAACAGCTGAAATGAAAGGAAAAAAATGTCACAAAACCTCAAGAAACTCTACAAACTTATTCAGTTAGTGAAGAACCATGCCAACTTTAAAAATTAACACATAAGTTCATTGGTATCTATTTATTTCTAGATTTCAAACTGGATGTAGTACAGAAGAGTAACAAATATTTCCAGCATGAGTTTATATCTTTAAAATACGTCTGTTTAGTATTAGCTTTAGGAAAAGAAGCAGTAGACAAATCAGACTGAGCATTATTGCAAAAGAGATAGGGATCCTGCCGTAGAGCAATGATTAGCAAGCTAGTTTCACTGAATTTACGTGAGTTTGATCCCTGTGGGCATCATAATACTGTGGCTTATACTAGACTAAGCTGAGCTTTGTAAATATCATTATTAAAGTAAGAATGTCAGTCACATAATAAATTTGATAGAAAAATAACCAGTTTGTTACCAAGCCATATAATTGAAATTTTCAGTGAAATTTATGAGTATTAAATAATTGCAGAAAGTTCCCCGATTAATTCTTGATGTTTTTCATGCCAAAGGATGGTAGACATTGCTGTTCTGGAAGAAGTTTTTGTGAGCAATGACCATCTCATTGCACTGAGGGTAAATAGGCTTGATCACACCCAGAGACACATCAGCATTTTCATTCTCGTAAGGTGAGTTTTAAAATGATGGAATCTTCTTTGTTCTGAATTCTCCATGCTTTGTTCTCAATAACCATAGGTTATATTTGTATGTGTATTTTACTTTGTGTAATGCAATTCATATTTCACAAGTGAAATAACCAATGAATAAAACTTACAGGATTGCCTAACAGATTGCTTTCAAATCTAATGTTTTAAGCAATATCATAAAGTTATTTGAGAAATTTAGGATCCAAAAGTTTTGAGTAAACTGACTGAATCTTACTGGTTTGATGTCTATTTAGCTCTTTTGGAGCTATATGTAGATCCAGAACTATACTATAAAAGTAAAAAAATCTAAAGCAATGAAAGGGAATGAAATGATTAGATAACAAAAATTGAAAAAAAATATATCTTTAATTTTAGGATAGTTACCATACAAATAAGTTATTGATAAGGTAAGAACTTACTTTACTTTTATCCAAATATATGAGAAAACCCCAAGTACACACATTTGTATAAGTGATTAAAACTTGCTTTAAAAAGGAATGCCTAGCATAGTGTGCTGAATTGTAACATTCCCGTAAGAGAAGAGAAAAGGAGAGAAAAAAAGAGAAGAGAAAAGGAGAGAAAAAAAGAGAAGAGAAAAGGAGAGAAAAAAAGAAAGAGAAAAAGAGAAGAGAAAAAGAGAAGAGAAAAAAGAGAAAAAAGAAAGAGAAAAAGAGAAGAGAAAAAAGAAAGAGAAAAAGAGAAGAGAAAAAAGAAAGAGAAAAAGAGAAGAGAAAAAAGAAAGAGAAAAAGAGAAGTGAAAAAAGAAAGAGAAAAAGAGAAGAGAAAAAAGAAAGAGAAAAAGAGAAGAGAAAAAAGAAAGAGAAAAAGAGAAGAGAAAAAAGAAAGAGAAAAAGAGAAGAGAAAAAGAAAGAGAAAAAGAGAAGAGAAAAAAGAAAGAGAAAAAGAGAAGAGAAAAAAGAAAGAGAAAAAGAGAAGAGAAAAAAGAAAGAGAAAAAGAGAAGAGAAAAAAGAAAGAGAAAAAGAGAAGAGAAAAAAGAAAGAGAAAAAGAGAAGAGAAAAAAAAGAGAAAAAAGAAAGAGAAATAGAAGAGAAAAAAGAAAGAGAAATAGAAGAGAAAAAAGAAAGAGAAATAGAAGAGAAAAAAGAAAGAGAAATAGAAGAGAAAAAAGAAAGAGAAATAGAAGAGAAAAAAGAAAGAGAAAAAGAAGAGAAAAAAGAAAAAGAAAAAAGGAAAAGAAGAAAAAAGCAAAAAAGGAAAAAAGCAAAGAAAAAGGCGAAAAGGAGAAAAAAAGAAAAAAGAGAGAAAGAAAAAGAGAAAAAAACAAGAGAAAAAAAGCAAAAAACAAGAGAGAAAAGAAAAGAATTTAAATTCAACTGTATACTCCTTTATATATATATATATATATATATATCACATTCAGACCAGGCTTTTTCACAAATGCCAAAACATCATAAAAGCTATGTCACAGCTGTGGCGAAATAAAAGTGTCCATTTTATAATGGATTACATCCAGCACTCCCTAGGAACAATTGAAAAAGAGACAAGTTTCAAAAAATGAAAAGAGCTGTCTTTAGGAGGTGGCTTTTGGACTATACACAGAAATTCTCGAGGTTCTATACCAAAAAGTATGAACAGAGGCAACCCCCCCACCCCAAAAAGGACAGACTCACAGACAAGTGAAAAGGAAAGAATACCTCTAGTCTGATGTTTTTTTTGTTGTTTGGTCATGTCAGCAGTCATGGCTACAGTGATTCAAAATACTTCTAGCCTATGTTTTTTGCCATTTGGTTGGATTAGTGATCAAACTCTAGCTACTATGAAGCAAGAAAAAAAAAGAAGGTACTTACTGAAGCTGACTTCAGAACTTGGTGTCTGATGCAAAATCCTGTATGGTGGTGTCTGAGAAATGAATAAAGAAAGATTATATAAATTTGCACTTATTACATGCATGCACACATTAGAAATGTTTTACTTATATAATGAGCAGTTTTTTTTTTTAATTTCTTTCGTAAAAAAATCATCCAATAGAATACAAATACAGGTAGTCCTTAGTTTTTCGAGATATCATCTAATATAACTTTTTCACTTCTACAAAAATGGCAAAAAGCAAAAGTAGTATTCAACTTTGGTTTAGCAATAAATCATTATAGAGGCAGTGAACACTCTCTTCTAAACCCAAGTTTCCTGTACTTCCCTCCACTACAACCTCAGATGACTCAGGCTGACATATCATCCTCACCTTTTTGGGGTCTGGGAACCTTAAAACATTTCCCCCCTATAAATTAATTGTATTTGCTTCTTCGCTTTATGCCAATTTGGCTTACAAATGGCTTTTAAAAGGAATGCTCTGTTTCATCTGGGCCCCGTGGAAGAGAAAGTCAGGTACGAGTGACAGTTAAATATTGCGGCAAATAACATTAAAAAGAGATAAAGTCGACATGTGTGGACAGTAAAAAAGTATTTATCAAACAGTGTATCAGGTACAACTAATATCTTTCCACAGATGTACTCTGCAATTGCACTATATGTCCCATGTCCCATTAAGAGTCTTTGACATCTTAAGAGTACAAGTAGCTTGTTATCTGTGAGAAGTTTGAACAATCTAAGTCCAGCAATGTATCCATCAAATTTTTCACATGCCTATACAGCTGTTGAGTGTTCTTTTTCAATTTGAGTGTATTTCCTTTCAGCACTATTGAGTGTACAAGAGGCAAATGCTACCGCTCTCATTTCACCAATTTCTTGAAATAATGCGGCTCCAAGATGCTCACATCTGAGCCTACAACCGTTGTTTTTGTTCGATTGTAATAAGACAAAACTTGTCCTGGTGTTAATTTTTTTAACTTTTTCAAACCTTTTTTCTTGCGGATGATCCCTCAACCATGCAGTGTCCTTTTACAATAATTCCTGCATGGGTTGAATCATTTCTGATAGATTTGGTGAAAGTCTTCTTATGTACCTCATCATGTCCATAATACATCTCAATTCTGTTAGGGATGTAAGGGCAGGTAATTTCTGTATTGTCCTTAGTTTTTCCTGACTAGGTTGAACACCATCTCTCCCTCTATTACATGTCCGAAGTATTCTAATTGAGTTTTTCTGAATTCGCATTTTTTTTTGTTCAATTTGATACTTGCTTTCTGTAATGTTTCCAAAGTGGTTTCAAGTCTCCTGCGTTCTTCAACAGTTTTTCCATAAATAAATATTTTGGGAGTTGATAATATACTAAAGGTTGGTCTTCTAAAACAGTATCTCCCAATGGTTGTAGTGAAAGTTGATGGAAGACGACCATCTTCCTTTAGTTGAATCTGATGAAATTCACCAGTAGCATCTAGCTTAGCAAAATATCATCTAGATTTGGCAGCCTAAAATGTTCACGTTTACCTGCTAGATTCAATTTTTTCAAATCCACACAAAAACAAACTTATCTGTTTTTCTTTTGGACAGATATGATTGGAGCATACCAATATGTAGGCTTCAATTTTCTATAATTCTCTCTCAAGTTAGTTCAATTCTTCCTCAACCATAGGAAGTATTGGGAATGGTATCCTCTTCACTGCTGTGATACAGTAAGTTTTAGCATTATTTTCACCAAGTCTCCTCTTATAGATCTGCTGAATCAAAAACACTGGCTGTATATTCCTAAGTTGTAATACGAGTCCCATCTGCAGTATGTTATCCCGAGGTTTTTTGCTCTGTTACAGTTCATTATGTTCTTTCCAAAGTGTAATATTTCTCTTTAGTTTCTGTTGTAGAGGTAAATTTTCCTTTGCACCATACAATTCCTCCTGGGCTAGTAAAAATGCCTTTTGCATGTTTTTAGAAGGTTTCCTTCGAATTTTCACATATGTTTGAATGTCCATTTGAAATTTGACTGTCGACAAATAATCAGATCCATGCAGCTTTTGTCATTAGTATACTAATCATCTTTTCTTTCTGTTACCTCACCCCCCAAAATATTCGTTCCCTCTGTCTATTTTTATGGCCTGGATTTTATTCATCTTTGTCTTTCAGACTACTGCAAAGCGATTCAACTTAGCACATTTTTTGCATTTTTTTCTCTAGCTGGACATTTTTTGAATTTGTGTATTCTATCACTCACCACATCTGTTGTTCCCGTGTTTTCTGGTATCATTTTACCCTCGTTTTCTTTCCCAGTTGATGACAATGGCTTCCATGTAGTTTTAACCTCATCAACTGCTTTCGCTTGTATATCCTCCACCTGGGATTTTATTTGCTCATTACTTCTGACCATCTCTGAAGCTTTTTCTAGTTTTAAGTTGGGAATTATTTGTAATCTTTCTGACAGTTTTTTTTTCCTTCAAATTCTTAAAAATAAGAATCCAAATTCTCCAACTCCAAGTTTTTCAAAGATCTAACTTCTGACACAGTTTCATCTGGGCTAAGATGAAAAGAAAGTCAGATCCAAGTGACGGTTAGATAATGGCAGCAAATAATATTAGGGAAATTCAGAGTCGACACTTGCAATTAGTACAGAAGTATTTATTGAACTGTGTAGAATGACCATTACAGACAATCCAATAATGTACTTCACCAGAAGTCAACAACAATACTATTGTTTATATCTAACAGGAACAACAATGAATAAACATCATAATAATACGATATGTAACATGCTCTACTTTTGGGTAGCACAGCAACTTGTATATCCGTGATTTTTTTCACAAGGATTAACTAGTTGATGAGAATAAAGCAAGGTTTTATTTAGCTTTCTCTATAATTGTAGAATACAATTTCCAAATTAAAATGTTTGGAAAAAATATACCTTATTCAATAGTGAAGTTATCAAAATAAAATTTTCAAATAATATATAACTACCATGTTATATAGATCCAAGGATATTCTTGCAAATTTTTCCAGTATCAGAAAAAACAAACAAACATATTTTAATGCACAAATGGGCAAACAAGGGCCTGTGGGCAGATTTGGTCAAAGGTAACATTTTTTGTGGCCTGTGGCTAATCGAAGCATTTATCTAAAATTTGATGTTTTCTCAGAACGTTAATTTTGACAATTTGTCCTTATTATAATGAGAAATCTCTGCATAGATATTTTATGTCTAAATTGGCAACACTGAAAAGAAGTAACTGAAATACTTTGAAGCTGTTTCATACGACGAACATAAAATTATTTTACATGACAATTATGGCAGGCAGCTCCACACACCATGAAGTCTGAGCCCTTCCTAATATGTACTTTTTGAATGGGTATGCCCCAGTATTGTAAACTTACAATGCTTTGGTGTCATAAATCAATAATATAATAATTGTAATTCATATGTTTGTATAAGATAGAAATTGATTTAGGTTTCTGTAGCACTAACTACATGTTTCAAGTCAATATGTTGCCTAAAAAAAAAGATGAAAAAGTTTGCCCATGCTGTTTTTAATGTGTCAACTTGTCTTAAAAGAAAATCTTGACATTTGTCATAGCTATTGATTCATGGTTAAAGCTAGTTTTGTGGGGATGACAGTGAAACCATGATAAATCAATTTAAAACTAGAAAAACCTCCAGAGAGTACACTCCTGTACCAATGCCATTGTCACTATAAAAACTGAATGAAAACCCATTCCATGAATAGCTACGAAGCAGGGGAGGTAATTGTGAAAAATAAATTCCCAGATTTACCTAATTTTATCTATTCTTTCTTATCGCACGCCCTCCCACAAAATGTCATTGAATGTTTGAAAAAGACAAAACAAAAAAAACAAAACACTCGAATGAAAATAAATATTTCTGGATCCACCACAAAATTTGATCTATTCTTCCTCGCCCCATAGCCTAGCCTTCCAGAAAATTTCATATAAATTCGCTGAGAACTTTTTGGAGATATGGTGTGAAGAGGCATATAACTACGATGCAGGGGAGGTGACTGTAAAATTTCCCAGATCTGACCTAAAATTCAACCAATTCTCTTTTAGCCTACCCCTCCACAGAATGTCCTTAAAAACTCATTGAGAACTGTGAATACATATACCTCTTCCAACTTTGTTGGCTGAGATAAAAAAAAATGGATAAACATTTTTGACCCATGTTGAGTTTGATCAACTAAAGTTCCAAGAATGATAATATCCAATGCTGAAAAATGAGATTTCAGTTTTAGATTTATATGTAGATTATGTGAGACCAATGCTTTAGCTCTGGTTGCTGTGAAATCAATATTCAATGAAGAGGTGGATTCATAGTACTTTCAATGTGTTGTTATTTTTAACCATTACGTTATTGAATTTCACTCAAATGTCAAATGAAAACAAGATATCTTGCTCTGGTCTGCTCCGATTAGACATGCATTAGATCATCCAGTTCGTGAGTTTATCTACTGGCTTTTTCAAGATTTTTTCATCATTGTATTCATAGTAGGTTCAAATAGTGATCCCAAAAAGAAGATAAGGTTCCTCCTGCAGAAGTAGTAGTGTTACTTGATTTTCACATCCCATTATTGAATGACTGCAGTCCAGAATTAGAAGTTGTAATTATCAATTCATTTTGAAACAATTGGAGGAATAGCAAAAATGAATTCCAAGCAGTAATTATTAGATTGTCCCACATGAAATGGCCAATTATGAAAGGTAAAATAAAACAACTTGAAAATGTAAACAAGCCTGGTTTATTAATAAAAAGATTTCATAATTAAGTTGTAGCAACTATGTTTTGGTTGGATTGCTGATGTGATGTCTGACACATTGTTGAGCAACAAAATGGTCCCATGTCTGCTTACCAATGCCGGATATATTCTGGCTAATTTTGAATGCATTTCATCAATTTGGTGGCAGTGTGATGGAGCTTTCAAACGTGAAATTGATGTTTTTGTGAGCTTGAAGATCATTTTCACTGAGTTTGAATTCATACTAAAATAATACTGTGATTTTCCTTTGAGTACAGGATGTGGGAGATGATCTTGTTAAAACTGATATGATAGACCGTAAGTTGAAAATTTGAAAGAAAGCTAATGTTGTACAATTAAATATGTAAAACTATACTTTTTGCTTCAGAATTTGTCGTAATTGTAATCATAAAGACAAATGCAAAAAAAAAAAGAAGTCCATTTTGTATGGGGCAGCCTAACATTTATTCATTTTAATACAATTCAAGACATAATGTTCTCTTGAAAAATGTACAACAGTACATGGTCCATACTTTACTTCTGTCATCTACACATCACAAGTGCTACATCAATGAATTTCATGGCAAAGAATGTCCTTATGAAAAGTTTTAGTCATTTTTATGATAGTGTGTATAAGAAAATAAGTATCTATTATTAGGTCTGTAGCTGGGACCACTGATAAATAACTATCAATAGAATTTAAGTTAACATTCTTGGTTTTTTATCTAAATTTTTTTAACATCTCTCAAGTAGCAATATGTTTTGGGGAGTTGGCCAGAAAAATATCTTCATGGTAAGATCACATTCCCTTCAAAGTGCGTACGTTTTGAATGTATGTTATTTCTTAAATAGGTTTTCCTTTTCAATATCTCTGTAGTGGGGATTACACACCCAGAATATGAAAATGAAGCAATACCTCAGGCTTTGTAGGAGGGACCACACATCACTTTGGAGTGGGGGGGGGGCGCAATACTAAACTTGTACCTTCTAGCTTAACTGCTGATATTATATGGATATAATCTAAATCCTAGATGCTTGGAGCAAATGAAAATGCATCTCAAGAGAAAATCATGAATATTTTTGCTTTCCCACCCATCTATGAGTTAGTTCAACAGAGGACCACAAACAGCTTTCAAGAAAACAATAGTTGTCCAAGAGATAAAACAGAATTTTGTGCAACCTTATCTATACCTGGTATGCACTACTAATCCAGTAAATTTAAACGTTCGCTTAGAGTACAACCAATGAATAAATATTGAATAAAAAAATTAGCAAAATGGATGAAGCTACAAAAATGAAAAAAGCTTGGCTTCAGTTGTAGCTGAATGACATTTTAGTTATGAGGTCTCTCTACAACATTGGTTTCCCACCATTTCAAGCCTATGATTCATGTTATGGATTTCATTTATGAATGAGAGTAACTTACCTTGTTATCCAAGACTGTATCAAGAGTTCCAACTAGAAGGCCGGTAATACCTCCGCCTCCATATCCTTTTCTTCGCTGAAGCACGAAGAAAGGATTTGCACGTTCTGTCACCCTAAAATAAAAAGATAAAAAAAAGATAATTAGTAAACCTCAAATATATGACTCAGGTTTGGATCTCGGGGAGGGGATCCATCCCTATAGGTCAAACCATAATTTAAAAAAAAAAAAAAAAGAAGAAAAGATATTTGAAAAAATTATTTAAATCAAAGAACAAAAAAAAAATCTTAATAATAAATTAACCTGAAAAAATTTTTTTTTGTTTACTGGTTCTGTGGCAAATTTTTTTATTATTTTTTTTTCCTTCACCCTTTTATCAATTCAAGTGCTGCAAAGCTATGTCTCTAATGTAACAGAAAAATGTCCGATCATATAACTTTCTTGTTTCTGATGTCCTTAATTTATTTCCTCCTATATCTATTTGTATAAACAAATTTTTCCATCAAAATTCAAAATCTTGGATACATCCCCATGAAGACTGACAAAATTGCCGAAAGTACCAAAACATTTATTATAGAACTCTTTTTAAATTTCTACAAATTAAACTTCTAAATTCTGCTTTATTGACAGATATAAACACAAAAACCATTATGAAGTCAAATGAAAACTAATCCTTGTATGGTATCTTATGGGTTTTCTTGACAGCAGCTACTACTTATTGTCTTCAAGTTCAATACATAGGTACTTGGACATTCTCTTGACTGGAGCCAGTGGTTTCCCATGTCCTAGAAACTTTCCGTGGGAATGAATAATATTCTATAGTTTTCAGACAGATATTATCTTTTTCTATCATTCAAACTTTCCCAGCTTACTAGTGTATCCATTCTGTAACAAGATAATAAGTACAATCAATTACTGAAACATTCACTATCCAGCCTTACTTTTGGCATAAAATCTTAGGGAAAACTTTTGATTTGTTTTATTGCATGTTCTAACCTAGCAAAATTTCTTCCCAGGGGTTTAAATGTTATAAGATAAGAAATCATGCTTTTAGTAATTATTAACAATAGTTGTTTTTTTTTTCAATACTTCTAAATGTACATAGGCATATTCACCCATGAATTCAAAACTGTTACTCCTGAAGTCATGAATTTTTTGCTCTTCATTGCACTAAATTATCTCACTAGCACCAGATAAGATGCAAACTTATGTTGAAGCTTTATATCCACTTCACTACAAACCCAGCACAAAATGTACCACAAAACAGGCAAAGGGAAATGGGAAGTTGTACAGATAGGACACATGAACTGGCAAAAAACAGGGTACCCCATATATCTGGTAAAAGTATTGCTTCAAGTTGCATGAAAACCAACTTCTGTTGGTTTAACAATAAAGATTTTGGATGTATTTCAGTTATATGGTCAATTTAGGACTAATGGAACTGTATGCAAAAGACAAAGTTTTAGACTTAACATACGGTCAATTTAGGCCAAATGAAGCTGGCCAACTAGTATGCAAAAGACAAAGTTTTGGGCTCAACATTTCATTATTTAGCTGTGGTGTGGCTAAAGAGTACTAATCAAAACTTGCTTATACTCTGTGCACTGTAGCCAAATCACTAAGGATCTTTGTCCTCAACTGTAAATTCATTATATACTTTGCACTTCGAGAGTGTTGGAAGGCAACGAATTGCCACGTTGATCAACATACAGACGTACCATGTACCGGAAGGCCCAAGTTCAGAATAGCTCAGCAGCTGATCCATAATTACAATGGAAATAAAAAAAAAAAAAAGCCTCTGACGGAAATCTCTGGTCTCTTGACAGATCTGATACTTTTGCTGAAACAGCTGACAAAATCAGCCACCCAATTCATACAAGATTTTGAATCAAAGGACGGAAAGGATAAAATCAATATGCTCAAGTCAATTAAAGAACAGAGGGAGCAAAAGATGAAATTAAAAGAGAACCAGATGAAAAGTAAGATGAACAGATTTCCACTACTGGTGGAGCAACTGTGTCTGCAAAGAAGATAGTGTCTTGCTTCTAGATTAGAAGATTGTCCATGTCAAATCAATATGCAGCAAAGCTGGTTGTAAAGTAAATGGCAAGAAACCAGAGATGATACCCCCAGTAGCAGTCATGAAGTGAAGAAGAGAACATTGAAACAGTTCTTTCCCAGCACCTCATCAGAGCAGTGAAGAGGAAAAATCTGACTAGGATCAAGAATCTTCTGATGAATCTGAAAGAGACACAGATGGAGATCACTGAGCATGAAATCAATGAACCAATGAATCTGAACATGCAGTATCACAGCTCAAGATAGGATGGAAGAGCCTCGAGTCATCGACCCCAGAAGAACAGATAGTGGGTAAATGATACGGAGCAGTGCATGCAGAGAAGAAGTCAATGATACTGTATGTTGTCAAAGTACTCAGAAGATTCCTTGTTGATGCGAATGGCTCTGTGGACAGCATCTTAATGAGGTACTTGAAGGCAAAGACTGGCTCCAGCACATGACTACAATCTATATCTGACTACAATTTATATCTGACTGCAATCTATATCTGACTACAATCTATATCTGACTGTCTATTACATAGATCATACTCTTTTCAAATCGGAAGATATAACACCCCCCACCCTGAAATGACTCTTGTAGGCAGAAGCTCAATGAAGGATGAAGCATTCAAGAAAAATGAGCTGAGGGATCACTTTGAGGTTATCAACAAGATTGATCGAAAGCAGCTTCTTCAAAAAGTTGTTAGAAAAACAGAAAACTAGATTTCAGAATAACTGCTAGTGTAGCACTATGCAGTTAGTTATTTTTTTTTAATACACTATATCTGTTCTGAGTATATTTTTGTTCATGTTAAAAATCATAATCTTACATAGACAAGTTTTCCGTTTTGCATACCTCAGATCATACAAAGATACCATTGAAATACTATGAATTATCAGGTTCTGAGTAGATTTTCTGTGTAGCAATGATATAAAATTCTGAACTTTCTAATTCAAATCTATATTTATAAGTTTTAGGAGCTGTTCTGTGAAAAATTGTATTGTTTTCGCCCACCAGCAATCACCATCCCCCTTCCTGAGTTGCAACAGTATATGGAAACAATGTAATTGTTTTAGCAGTTTTCCTGACAGAGGTGAATAACAACAGTTTTGGATTTTATGTTATTTTCAATAAATTATGGAGCAAAAAGTGTCTAAGTATATTTTGGGCTACTTGTTTTTCTGAAGTACACATACCTGTATTTTTAAGAAGATAAATTGGTTAATCATAAAGATATTATCATTTGCTATATTTTGTTTCATGATGTTCTTTTTCACTTGAAACTGTTTCATGTGTAACATACCAAGTGGATTATAGTGCGAATACACTATATGTTTACAATAGGAATTGCAGTGCTCATGAGTGGACTAATGTCTCCTTGTGAAAATGAGTCAGGGTAGCTGAAAATAGGTTGTGGGTCTATGCCATTGACTGTTGGGAAGTGATAAGAATATATAATACTAGTCCATGACCCACCGCCACTCTGACAGTCATCATAAGTGTATAACAACAGGCTCAGCTGATGGCTGCTAGTGCTAATGATACTATAAGTGTGACAAACGTGGTAGGATAGGAGAGGGGGGGGGAAAAGAGAGTTAGGCAGTTTAATAAAAGGGTATGAAGGGAGAGTGGTGACCGTGGGACAGTAAAAACAGTCTGGTAAGACCTGACAAGATGGAGAGACGAAATTGAGGGGTTTGCCTGTATGACATGGCAGAGATCAGTGACATCACACTTATCATGGACGGAGATGGGAAAGGCCTTAGTCCAGCAGTAAACTTATTATGTAGAGAAAACATTTACATAGTTGGATTTTCTTCCTTCAAAACAGATATTATCCCAACAATTCTATCAGATATTATTTAAAAAGTGAATTTATAAACTAGAATCTTGAAGGGATATTTGATTTTTCTTGACCTTTTTATGCTTGGAGTCAGATTTTTCAACTGATTTTGGTATAATTGGAAATATGGGGTAAATGAAAGCATATTGTCATGGAAATACAAATTTATTTGAGAGAAAAAAAAAATGAAGGCATATTTCCTATCTGGAGAGTGTTCATATGTAATTGGATCTACTTTCTTTCATGATTATATTTTCTACAGCGATTCTTTTTAGAGTGGACTAAATGTAAGCCTATAGGCATATATGGATTAATTCAAAACTTTCATGATAATCATAAAAAGAATTTTGTACTAAACTGCTCAACACTTTCAACAAACTGGGTCAATGCACACAATGATTGGTCAAACTTGGTAATAGAATGAATTACACATTCCTGAGTTACTGACTTTTTTTCATAAAAGTAATTGAAGCATTTTATTATGAAAAACACAAAGAAAAATAATTGTTTTTGCAATTGAATAAAATGTTTAAAAAGGAAGAGTATTAATTCTAATATTTTGGTATTTTCATCATACAGTACACCAATTTACAAAGGACTAGTGCCCTCATTGTGGTTGTTATATAGTCACAATGTTTTGGCCTTCCACAGATGGAATTTCAAACTGAACCCTTTATTCAATCAAAAAGTCATGTACTCAGGTTCAATAGGAGATAGTAATTGCAAGAAAGAATTAACTGCAGAAAAAAGATCCTCTAGCATGAATTGTGGAATAAAAACAATATACCCAGTGCATTTTATAAATGGTTTGGTTCAAAATTCCTAGGTTACCAACTACGACATCTGAAGGTTGGAGGGTATAATAGCTGGAACACTATGATGATAACATACAAGATGGGGACGTTAGTCTGAGTGAATCAGTGTATGATAATGATAATTTCTCTTCTCAGAGATTCAAACAAAAATATTGGTATTTGTTTTTTTAATATTAGCTGAAATTTTGAAATTATCCACCAAATTTGGTTCATACACCTATATTTACAGAAATCTGGCTAGTTTTGGTATCAAATAGTGAGCTATAACAAAATACCAGTATTTCATACTTGGACCATATATCATCATGATTTGTCTCTGAACATCTGTCGTTGGACATAGACCTTCCCCAGGATTCACCACACTTCTCTATCGTGGAGCCAGTACTTTCTGAATTTGTCTAGCACGTCTCTCCATCTAATACTCTGCCAGACTCGGTTGCACATGTGATCTCTGGGGATCCATGTTCTGAGTTGCAATGTCCATCGGTTGCCTGCCTTTCTTGCGACATGGCCAGCCCATTGCCATTTTACTTTTTTTAATGGATTCTATGATGTCCCTGACTCTTGTCTTCTCTGGATGTATTGTGCTGTCTTGTGGTCAAGCATAATTACTTCATGCGCACATTGCATGCTTCTCAATTAGTAGGTCTGTCTCTTGGTTAGGTTCTATGTTTCAGCTCCTTCTTTTTAGGATTAATGGGTCTTCTCGTTTTTGAGGCATACAGTATTTGGATCTCAATATAATCATTTAAATACCTAGCCCCCTTCAAAATAGTCAGGGATACCCTCTCATCATAACTAAATGCGTATATTTAGTTAACTAGCTTGAGAGTAAAAGGGTGGAAGTGAGCAAAGCTTAGGTATCAATCTAGACCTATACTTTTTCAGCTGAACCACAGAACTGAAATTTACAATAAATATTCATGTAAATATAACACAACCCAATGGATGTTATAGGCAAAAAATCCCCCCAAACAAAACAGGATTCCCCCCATTTAGTTAAAAAGAAAAAGACAGTTAAAATCATAAACACCTAATTTATTTCATGACCATTAGCAATAGCAGCAGTTGAAGTGTTATTCAAGGATGCATGTTATTATGAACAAGAAATTTGAGTGAGGCATAAAAAAGTTTACCGCCAAGGAATTTTCATTTCGTTGCTTTAAAAAAAAAAAAAAAAATTTCATTTCAATATGTCAACCCCCTTCAAAAGTGAAACCCTGTCTAAAACTTGTGGTCTATCATTTTTATTGTAATAACCTTTGAGCTATTGATGAGAAGATAGTAGAAAAAAAAAAAAAAAAAAAAATTGAGATTGTTTACAATTGTGATTTGGTAAAGCATGAAAATTTGCAAATGAAAAGTTAGCCCATATAAATAATCATAAAGATTGGTCCTCAGTGATCGGTTGAAATTTCAATCTATACTGCATAATTTTATTATTTGGAACAATTTTAAAACTTCATAACTTTCATTTCATGTTCTTATAACTCTAAATTGACAATGGATGCACAAGAGGGCAAGAATACTCAAGTGTCTGTAAAAAGCAAGACATTAAAAGCTATTTTGGTATAATAAAGGGAAGATTGTTCCAAATGAAAATTGTACACTTTCATAACCTTGCTCAATTGATATTACAAATAGTGCAGAAATACAAAGAATTGAGACAGTTAATGAAAGAAAAATAAATTGGGGATAGGGCACTATTATCTGCTGTAAACATGATATTTAATAAATATAAATATGTTAATAAATGAATAGAAATATTATTAATTAAATGGACGTGCACTTGAACTGGTGCTTGTGAGTGGCCAAGTGAAATCCTTCTGTGCATCCATAGTCATTTTCAACAATAGGTAAAAGTTATGGACACAAAACTATGCTTCCTTTTCAGCAAATGATTTTATTCAGATTATAGTTTTATGATAATAATTTAGGTGAATGTTTCTATGCCAGTTTTTTTTTTTTTCGATAAGATTCGAATGAAAGAATAAAGCTGAAAATTGTATTAAAAATATTTGTCCTGCATTCATCCAAACCCTTATCTTATCTGCTTTTTCAAATTTTTTTTCCCATAGCAAATGATATTCAGCTGATAGTGGTTGAAACAAGTTCAGTACTTTTAAAATCTTCTTGCACTGTGAAGATTGAAACAAACTGTTCAAGTTTTACTTCCAAACAAATTCGATTGAGTTCGGGAATGAGCAGGTCATTTGCTACCTCAAACCATATCAAATTTCATGTCTTGCCAGAAGAATTTCACTTGGCCACTTACAAACACCAGTTCAACTTAATTTTTAGTATCTAATGTTACATTGAAACAGGAATAAAATACTCATCTTGAAGATAAGCTAATAATATCTATGAAAACACTGGTTGCACAGAGCAAAATCTGACTCCACTTATAGTACTTGTTCCATAGAAAGAAGATAAAGCAAGAAAGATGGGTGAATCTTTTCATATACGTAAAGATCTTGTTTCAGTGGTATAGTTGATCAACAACTTTCCAACAAGCATTCCTTCCCTTTTTTTAAAAAATTCTTTGTTATTAGTTTGTTTTTCTTAGGAGTTAAGTGTGCTTGAACAAGTGACAGGCAAATCAAGAAAATTAATACCTTTGTTATAAGGTGGAAAAATAAGAAAAAAAAAATTAAAAAAAAAAAAGAAAAGAAAAAAGCTCATTAAAAAAAAAATCATTTGAAAAGTAATCATTTGAACAAAGCTTAATTTTGGCACATGGCCACCACAAGTATGAGACCAGTGAAGATTGAACTCACTCAGTAATAGTAATGATCTACCAGACTCTTGTTAATCAATATTTTCCCCCTAACACACGGCAATCTGCCAAAGACTAAGTAAAGTGTATAGAGAAGACAAAACAGGTCAGGTTAGTCACTCAAACAAAACCATCATATGACAAATGTCTTTTGGCAGCATGCCTTGTTGGGAGTGATCAATTAGAAATAAATTAGTTCTCTTGGCTTTTGTTGGATCACTAAGAAATTGGAAATTTTAAAAAACAAGCTTGAATGCAGCCTGGAACAAACTAGGGGCCAATTTAGCATAAACTTACATTGTAAATTGCCTCACATCTTGTTTATTATTAGAAAGCCCTCTAGCTCCATTAATGTGTCCTGTATGTATGATATAGATATACATATCTAGCTAGCTAACCAGATCAACTTAAAAACTGAAGAAACATGATGGCAGTTTTGGTTCATGCTGACATTTGAAGCTTTTCTTTTACAAGTCTAATAATGCAAACATTTCTATTGCAGTTCATAAGCACACATTGGCAATATTTTAGGCTGGTGCGAAAACTTTCGAAGTTTTTCACCAACTTCAAAGCAAAATATCTCAGCTTAGAATAAAAGTTACACATTTTTGCCAACTAGAAGTCCATTTATTCCAGAGACACAGAATTCTTGAGTTGTGAAACCAATGAATTCTTCAAAGGAATTTTGAGCAGCTGCCTGGTTATTGGAGACCTTTCCCTGCAGGAAGTGATTGAAATGCTTGAAAAAGTGGTAGTCGATCAGAGAGAAATCTGGTAGGTAAGTTGGGTGAGGTAGAGTTTTGTAGCCTAGTTCATTCAATTTCTGCATGGTCTTTGGCACAACTGGTCAAGCTTTTTTGGCTTTTCATTCAGGGTCATTTGCGCAACATGTCAAGCCTTTTTGCTTTTGTTGGAAATGTCAAACAACTGTTGAATGGTGAACGTTTAGTTCTTGTGCAACTTATCGATTTGTCTGGCAAGAGTGCCCCTCATTTGGATCTTGTCAATCACAGAAAGATGTATGTCTACATCTTCAAGGCTCTTATCACCATTTCAAAATGGTGAGCAGTACATTCGTTGACAGTCTCCAGACCAAATACTAGGTTGATATTGTGAGCAGTTTCTGCTACCTTCCATCCCATTTTGAATACATACAACAAAATTGCTTGAATTTGCTTTTTTTCTGTCTTTGATTTGACAGCTTCAAATAAACCAGAATAAATAGTGAAAAGAGAATGTTCAGTTTAAATAAATAGTGAAATCAATACTTTAAAATGGTATATGTGAACCAAGTTGAAAAAAATAGTTTATCAAAAAAAAATTTAAATAAACATCAAAGTTTAAAATAACAAAAAACGCCATTATTTTTGCATCAACCTAATAGCAATGTTATTTCATGTGAAGGTGTATGTATCCTAAACTGTACATGTGTCATATAAAATACAGGAACGGGTGAGTATTTCCATTTTTTTCTGTTTGTGTTCATAGATTTTTACGCTGTCTTTCAAGTGTGTATCATGTGACTGTACACAGCACATACCCCTGCTTGTTTAAATATCTGTATACTCTCATAGGTGTATATATCTTGTTGTAGCCAAATAATTACAAGTTTGCAACTCCTAATCATGTATTTGTTGATACAACCATCACAAATGACACTTGAATATTTATGTCATGTGAAAATAGTGCAAAAAAAAATGTTCATAGCTTTTTGAATGGTTTGTAGTAAGAGTTATCAGTGAGTAATAATTAGATTTAACAAAGATACATCAGCATACTCATCCATTTGAATTTGACCCTAATGATAGTAATATCCTGTGTACTTCATTTGTTATACTATTTTTTTCTTCTACTTTTTATGAAGACAGTAACAGCTGGATGAAATGCAAATAATAGTGGTTTACACTTTTTGACAGTCCTTTTCTGATCAATAAAAAGAGCAGTAAATATAGACTTTGTGGGCGATTAAACTGTTTTGTTATTTAGCTTTGTTATTTTTGGGCTTTGTTTTGTTTTTGTCCTCATTTTATCATTAGATATAATCCAGTTAGTAAGATATCCATGCCTAATGTAAAACATTGCTGCATTTTTTTGGTAAAAATGTGGTCCTGTTTCAGAGAAAAACTCTTTTGTTGTCTTTACTGACGTCACTAATTTGCACCAAGATATTCAAAATATTTATTTGTCAATCAGCAAACTTTGTAATTTAGTAAATATGAAATTAATCTCTACTTTCATTTACCTCTGACAATGAAATTTTCTGGAAGGGTAGGCCCGGGGGGGGGGGAACGAATTGGTTGAATCTAAAAGTGGATCCAAAAATTTTCTGATTGAGAGATATTTTTTCATACATTCATGAATTCACTTGCTTATCCACACAATATCTCCAAAAGTTCATTGAATTTCAATGACATTTTGTGAAAGCTATGGGTTAAGAAAGAATTGACAAAATTCTTGGGTGGATCCAGGAATTTTTACTGTCACCTCCCCTGCATTGTAGCTAAATACATGAACTAATTTACATTCAGTTTTTTTGTGATGACAGCGTTGACAGAGTTATGCTCTTTCTGGGTGCCTAGTAGTTTTTAATATTTTCTTTTTAAGGTAAACTTGAAAAAAAAAAAATCTCAACAATTAAATAATGCTATTGAATATTTTAAAATTTGATTAGCGCATCTAAAATCAATTCGTTGGTCATTTCTATGAGGCAGGGACGACCTTTCATCCTATTATAACTCACCCAATGCCCGTCTGTGTATGACGGATTATCACAAGAGACCCGTGAAATTTTCTGGGTAAACAATATGACCCAGGGTAAGGTTTTTAGCAAATTGGTTTTCAAAACTCACCCCACCCCTGATATGCTTTAAAAGAAGTGTTGTTCGATTTAGAATGTTAATTCATCCTCATACGGACATTTTTTTGTGTCTCCGTCGTGACGCTCTTGGCGTCTCTAACCGGGGTTTAGGAATAAAATAATGTGCAAATGTGAGAGAATTTTGAATTTTACAGGGATAGCCAGTTAGAAATACTATTCAAATAGATACACACTTGGATACAATCGAAATATGTAGCAAGTGAGAGTCCATTTTCAGGGTCATTAAAAAATTAATCCAACTGACAGCATTATTATTTAAAGAAAAAAATCAATTGGAAAATCACCAACATCACTATTAGCCCCTTTTTTTCCAACAGTATAAAGAAAGAGTAGTAATAAATCACTTTTTAAAAGCAACCCCAAAATTAATCTGATTATCTCCATCTCATCTACCTATTTTTTTTTCTAGACAATAATTTACACCGCCTGTTGGGGCGATATTTAGTCTACTAATATTTATTTGTTTACTTCACAAAATGTGTTCAAAAATTTACTGTTGTTAGTGTTCCAGCAGAAGAAGCGTAATTTTGTGATTGATAATATTCTACAGCAAATTCAATTTACTCATTTGTCTTTGAGCATATTAATGTCTGGTGAAAAAAGATATTGAAAAATGACAACATCATTAGTAAAAGAGTTATAAGAAATTTAATCTGATAAAAATGAACACTTTTTTGTCAACTACGCCATAGTTTGTTTTCTTTGAGAAATGAAAACATCCCTTAGTCTTTCCTAATAAAAAGGTCGTATCTTTGAGATTTATAACCATCAGCTTTTATAGGGAAGGGTTTTCTTAGGGGAAAAAAATAAACACAAAAAAACAAACAAACAAAAACCAAACTGAATTGAATGTTCAAGAAGGGTTTAGGGTTAGGGTATTAGAGTTATCGGAAGGGCTTGGAAAATTCAATGTGTCACGAAATAATAAAACAAATCACAGGATATAGAAGACAAATCAATGTGGAGGCAGAACTGATGGTAAGTAATAAGTAGCAAAGGGAGTGATGAAAAAGAAAAAAAGTTGAAGCAAACTAGGGTAGTCCGTTCGTTGGTATCCTGTGTCCTAGAAGCTAGAGAGAATCATGCGATATTTTCAGGACGTGTCAGGGGGGCGTTAATCTGTTTTATTTTCAGCGATGATAAAACTATGACAACAATAGATGCTAACACTTGACAGTGGTTTGTTTGCAATCTTTTCGTAATGAGAACATTAAATGTTAATTATTTTTTTTCTCCAGTTTTAAATGACATGATAGAAATTGAACCAATCAGGTTTGTAATGTAAGCGGTGAATGAAAAAAAGCTGAACATGTTAAACAAAAATAAAACAGACAACTGTTCTAGTGTTAAATGATCAACTGAACTGTTTTTTTTTAGTTGTTTTTCCTTTTTCTTTTCTAAACCTTTCGAGCAGTTTGATTTCTGACCATCATCCCAAGGGGTGATTTCGATAAGATATATATTTATTGCCTTATATGTAATGCCCCCTTAGTTTGTGCTTTAATGTGGGTCGGGAGAAGAAAAACAAAAACAAAGCAACAGTACAACATTTGGAGAGAGTGATAGAGAGAGATATCTCATAATGGTAAAATGTCTGTAAGTTCCATCCTAAAATGCCAAAGTTGATGTACAAAAAAACAAGGAATTCATTTCAATATTTTCATGTTAAAAGCAGGAAATGAACTAGAACTAATAATTATTACAGGGAAATTAAATTTTGTCAGTAAACAAATTGATCTCATAATAAACAATATGATTTATGTATCATAAACATAAAAGCAGGACAAAAACAGAGAGAGATTTCATCAAATCGTCTTGAAACTTGTTAATTGACTAAAGAAAATAAATGAACCATCTGATGATACCAATCAATGTCACTTGTCAGGGAAAAGTTTTCAACGCCCAAAATTACATAATAATGCAAACAATCGTATTCCTTTCTTCGATTAAAATTACAGAAAATATGAAAAGACAATTATTGCTATATCATCGTTATTTCGAATCGAAATTCAACTTCTGAAGTTAAAACCCACAGAAATTGAAATTCTTTAAAATTCAGTCCTGCTTAAGGGGTTTAACGAAAAGATTAACAACAAAAATAAAAACAAACACTTGGAGTTGAAATAAAATGGAGACAGTTTGGAAAATAAATGATAGATTAACATATGCATGAAAAAGACATTAAAGTAATTTAGTATGCTCCGACTTCCTGATTTATTTTGGGTTGTTACTTCATTTCACCAACAAAAACATTAGGTTTGAACAATGACGAAGTATTGAAGGGGACTACTGGGCTTATTTTACGATGCATCACACGTAGAAGAGATCATCTGATTTTATTGTTGATAAGATATATCTAGTTCGTTTTTCAAGATGCTATACGATGCGATTATATAGAATTTGATAACTGTATCTCCTGTTGGGTAACAACAGGAACAAACATGCCTTTGGTTTCATCATCTCAGCAGACATTTGAAGGAATTTAGGTTGAAGAAAAACAAAGCAAAATTCACGTAAAAATCAAGGAAATCTTCAAAAAACCTACCATAGCGCATTTGCCAGCAGTACTTCTTCAAACTTTACCCACATCTTCAGTTTTCATGCTTAAAAACACTCGCTGTCATAAAAGATAACTACTCTATAAATTCTCCTGCCAACACCGATTGCAGGAAAACAGGCGAAGACGAATTCATCAGCAGTAATATCAATAGATCACCAGCACTCGGAGAGGAGTAAGAGCAAAATCTCGTAATGACGATAAATCGGAGAAAGGTGTTTATTTATATTTGTTTACTTATTGTCGAAACATATCATATAAAATCACTAAATTCATATGTAAAACCTTTTTTTCAATAAATTAAATTAATATCTACATGAACGAGATTTGGTTAGGGTTGTCAACAAATATACCGGAAACACATGTTGGCATCCACAGATCTTACGAAATGGTTGTTTTTTTTTAAACTGTAAAGAAAACCAGATTTCTCATCAGTGATGTAAATTTTGCTTTATCTTAATTTATATCCTTTTTTGATTATTCTAAATGTCGCGTATTTTTTACTCGTGGAAGATGATGTGATGGCGTTCAAGAATATTTCTTCACGTTTGCATTTTAAACTTTACAAAAAAAATTGCTTTTCGTTTTCACCTTTTGCTTCAGGTATGAACAAACAAAATACAAAAAACCAAAATAGTCGTGACAGTGAGTGACGTTGTTTCATTTTAAATGATTTGAATTTGCCGTAATTAATGTCAAAAATGAGCTTTTTTCTTTCGTTTTATAGTACACCTGTCTTGTGAAATATGCGATTAGATATTTAACATTAGATTCAACCGAGTTGTACATTGGTGCATATATTGGTTCCACCCGTTTTCAATCAAAACTGCATCAAAGAATCAATTTTACAAATCATTTGCAGAAAACACCCCCAAAGAAATTTTTTTTGCTACTTGGTTATAATCAAAAATATTTATGGTGAGATACTAGTAATTTCTTCGCAAAATAACGAAGATAATAGCAACAACAAATAGTTGTTGAAAAAAATAGTGCACACATATTGTTCTTTTCAGTCACTACACCTGAAAAAAGTAAACGTATCCATTAATAAGTGCAAATGTCTTTCATTCATTTTATTTATTAATTCCTTTTATGGGTGAACCATAACTTCTGAAATGTCTACATTATTGAAAGAATATGAATTATGAAACTTGACTCGAGTTTTCGTTTAAATGATTACAAATAAACGCTTTGGGCCACAAAAATGACCATTTTGAGGTGGCAATTGACACTCAAACCCAAGTAATTCTGGAAGAAACTAACAGTGAGAGGCTTGCTGTTTTCTGATTTGAAATGTTAATTCTTTTTTGGTTTTGAGGTCTCACAAAGATTGTATTTGGTAGGAAAATGACCTTCAGATTTCACCAAAGATTCAACTCAATATCAGTTAATTTTGTGTTTGTGTGTATGTGTGTGAGAGATCCTTTTTTCAAGGAGGTTTTTGTAATGTATCATAAATTTGAAAGGATGAAAATAAAAAAAAGGTTTTTGAATTTTTTTTTATTTGTCTTCCTTTTGAATTTACATTATCTTGAGACGTCCAAGTTGATTTCGTAAAATGACTGGATATTTTCAAAGGTGTTTATCTTCAAACTTCCAAGTTGTTTTTAAGCTTTAAAAACAAACGCATATTGAATTTAATTTTTTTTTCCGAAAACAGAAATGAGAAAAAAATGGTAACGAGAGGGAAAGCGGTCCCAATTGTTAAGTTTCGTATCCACGGTGTTAAAAACGATGCATAAATAGAAAGAAATAAGAGAATTCATAAGAGAAAAAAAACGCGCGTACATCATGTTATTGCTTTGTTGGATAAATTGAATTGTTTTTATTAATGTGCCGTTTTTAACATCGGGTGTACAAGGTTGGGAAACTTTACATTCAAGACTACCTTCCCTACATTGAACTATATATATATATATATATATATATATATATATATATATAAGATTATAGGTATTTAAATTTTGCCTATCACAAGTTGCAAGGTCGAAAAAAATCAAGATAATTTTTCTTTTTCCTTTTTGCAATTTATAACGATTTAAATTTTCTGAACCCTGTGCTATTTGAAAATTATTGTTAGATGTGAGCCACTTTCATGTGAGAATGGCTACATCAATTTTGATGTAAAAAAAAAAAGCAAGTATATACAGCTGTAAGTGAAATATAAATTCTAGGTAGTCCTTGATCGTAAAACACCTCAACATAAAGATTGTCAAAAGTTATGCCCCTTGATTCCAAAAAATGACAAGTTCAAAATCTTTTTCATATCCAGCTAACTTCATGACTATAAATGTGGTGTACGCTCAAATTTATATGAAGGCTCCAAAAAGTATAGTTCTAAAACATTGATTAGATATTAACACAATAACGAAAATAAAAGCCATTAGTGTTTTTTTTGTACTTTTATTTTCAAACTATGTATTGATCAAATATCAAAGCTAATATGATACTAAATAATTGTGTTTTTTATTAGAATATTTCTGACCATGAACACGTCCAGATATGATGGAAAGTGTATATATGACGTGTCAAACTGTTTTTCGAATTTTTGATTGAGGTTCACACAGATTTTCTATATTCTTCCTCCACAGGATCCACAAAGTTCCTTTTGTAGACTACCACGTCATGCTGGTACATGCCTGCATTAATATTTTCTATTTCCTGATAAGCCTTTCATCTGTCCATCACCACACATATGCCAGGGAGAATGATCTCCCTTTTCCACAGTATTTTTGTCTCAACAAGAAATTCTTACTATAAAGCTGTGACCTATAGAATGTTCCAGGCCACTAAATATCAAATGACCAGGGCAATTTTTGCTTCTGTGGTTTTTTTTCTTTTGAAAAACATTGACATGTCGACTTCCACAATGGCAGTCCCCCAATTTCATTAGCCTCGTTTTGCACCCAGTTTGTACATATTTTCCTTAAATAGTTGACTGAGTCGTTGTTGGTGCTAATTTCCTTCACTTTTTTATCAAATGAATTGTGAGCCCAACCATAGATAATAAGCAAACTGTTACACTGAGGCAAATTTGATTGTAGAAAATGAACCAATGCAAATGCTTTTTTTGCTGGCATATCTTGCATTTTCATATTCTTCCATCTGAAATATCCTTCATTTGTTGCAGGACATCACCATATGGCAATTACTTCAGTCCAGAAAATTCTAGACATTGGTGCTTTGACCAGCCACTCAATGAGCTTTTCATGGTCTTCTGCAAAGACTAAAATAGTTGAGTGATATATAGATTCTTTGTCAATAAATGAATCCTTAGAAAATATTTCATTAGGTTGTGACATGTAGTGTGCAGCTGCAGATAGACCATGACTTATATTTGATTTTTCGTGCTTTTCAAGAACAATATCTTGGATTTGAAGAACTATCTTATAGTAGGAGCACCATTTGCAGTTTTTAGCCATTCAAGGTGGTCTTCTAGCCATCTCCATGCTATGGTATCTCAGGACCAAATAAACGAGGGTTAATTCTGCTAGGTTTAGGGAAAATTTTTCTAAGAAAAAAATCTTGTATACATTTTTTAATTAACTGTGGCAAAAAGCATATGTTATTGATTGCAGGAAAAGCCTTTACGAGTTATCCATTGCAAGATAAAAGTCCTGACTGACAGAATTGAATTGCTATCAATCACAATAAAATAGAAATTCTACTGAATTAACCTTAAAATTGCAATGATAGAAATTTCTGTTAGTCACAGTTGATGGGTTTTAATTATTAGAAGTTGAAAGAAAAAATTCCTTGAAAAAGACTGAAACATTACATCTGTTCTCAGCATGTGGCTAATCACATTAAAAATATGTCTGAAGTGAAAAATAAGTGTGACAATAATTAAAGGATCTAACAAATTCCCGCCCTTGAAGATAAAGTGAATAAAGATGTTGTACATCATTCTAAATCTTTTCACTCTTAAGGAGTAGAAGAAAGCAATTATTTGAAGATTTATAATTAGATGCATTCACATATTAAACATTTGTTAGTAATTTCACCTTAAAGGCTTCATACTTCACATTTACTGATAAAAAATGCCATAAATTAAAAAAAACTCAAACTCAGGATGTTTCAGTGATGATGATTTGCATATTACCTAGACTGTTGTTATAAAATCCAATCTTTTCTCCAGCATTTAGAAACAAACAACAAAACAAACAATTAGTGTATGATATGAATTTGTTACATGTAAAAACAATGAAACACTTGATAAAAATGATGCTATTCACTTTATTGATGTAGACTGTTAATTATGATATATTAGGTTTTCTTTGAAAAATCTTGCAAAATCCCTGATTGAGGTGTTAGCCATACTTGACCTTCACTCTCTTTTTGACTTGATTTTCCAGCTTCTTTTTCATTTGTCTGATTTTTTTCATGAATATTTTTTTTCTTATTTTTAAATATTGCACATTTTTTTCTTAGACTTTCTTTGTATCTGGTTGAGATTTTAATATGCAATTCTTTTTTTTCTTCTGTATAATTTCAGAAACTGCTTTGAAAGTTTTATTGATTTCTTTTTGTTTTTGTAATGAAATCCTCAAAATTTGAGTTATGGTGTTTACAATTTTGTTAGCATATTTTAATGAGATTTTTTCATTTTCATATTTTTATTCTAGTTCAAAACATGGGCAACTCAGCTACAAGCATTGATCAAGCTCAGTTCGTGGAAGAGACAATAAAAAGCAATTGTGTGACTGTCTTTTCGAAAAGTTACTGTCCTTCTTGTAGAGTTGCTAAGAGAAATCTTGATCAACATGGAATTACCTACAAAGTTGTGGAACTAGACAAACGAGAGGATGGGGATAGAATCATGTCAGTTTTACATGAAATGACTCAGAAGCGAACAGTAAGCTTTTCTCTTTTTTTCTTTTTCTCTTTAATTACCTACTTTTTCGACAAGCCTGAACTAAGTATTCTCTTCGAGTGGATATGTTAGATGGATCAATAAGTCCGTAGCCTGATAGTTATTAGCTGAATTTTAATCTGAAATTTTCACTGTATAAAGTTGGATCTGTCATCAATTGGGAAGAATTATGTTAAGTGCATTGACATGGAAGGAAATGATGTTGGAAAATAAATATTTCTTGTGTAAAATGAGTACTTTTTCATTTTTACTTATTGACATAGACTCTGTACTTTTTTTTTTTTTTAGTGATTACTGCCTAACAAAAATTTTCTATTGAGTGTCTAGCCAGACCTGTTGTTATTGCATGTTTGGAATTATTTTGTTTTTTTGTTTTTTATCTTTATAAATTGCAAAAGTCACTAGTTTGTGGTAAATATAATCTCATGTCAATAGCTAAAAGTACTCATTATTTCTGAGCAGAGTTATCTTATCTGGCCTGAATTGAATTAGTTTTGATAATGTTTCAAGCAAAAACATAAGCTCAATTCTTTCATTTATACATCTTGAAAACTAAAAACCTTTATCTAATAATTTTTGAAAAAATAATATTCAAATATAAAAATGGTCATTTCACAGAGTGAAGGCTTTAAAAATAAGAAGACTATTTTTAGCAGAAAACATCGCTTATATTAACTAATTCAAGATATGCTCAGTACCTAACAAAAGTTCAAAATTTAAAAAATCGTTTTTTAAAATCATTCTACCTAAGTTATTGTATTTTTTGTTTTTCTACCAGAATTCGATGATACCTTATTTTTAAAAAAAATAAGGTATTGAATATCATATTGTGCTTGTTACAAAGATTTTGACATTTACTAAAATTAATGTAAGTTTCCTATTAGACAGTGTATCTTACTAAAATGATAAAGACTGAAGAACCCTCTGTCTAATCATGTAGGTATATCAAATTATCTTTGTACTAAATTTCCATTGAAATATATTGTGAATATAACACCATAAGTGAGTACCATATTAATAAGTGCTAAAGGATTAAAATTATTTAGCCAGTAAATGCCTTTTCCATAGTTGCCTCTCGGGAATTATAAAGTCCGGCAACTTTATGGTGTGTGGAGCAGCCTGCCATAATTGTCATGTAAAATAATTTTGAATAAGATGCTTGTGTGAATGGGCAAACAACTAACACATTCTTACAAGGACTTGAACCTAGAATTTCTCACCCATCAGATAGATGTGTTATTATTACTCCACAAGATTTTTTTTTCTTTGCTGATGCCCACTGAGGTCTATTAGCATTTTCTATTGATGTGTTTGTGCTCTAATAAAGCAAAAAATACAATCTCTTGAATGTAAAACTGAAGACATTATTTTGCAATAAGAAAAATTAACACTCATTCTGAAAATATGGGTATTTATGATCAGAAAATACGCATATTGCCAGGGTTCAAGATAGTCAGTAGGATAATGTTTTCTGGAAAAATCAAAGGACATGCAGACAACCATACATACAGAGGGATTCCTTCTATTTAGCCCGCTGAATCCCAACCATTACGTCATACTTCATTTGAGAAAAGAGACAAAACTGTAAGATTTTAAATAAACCAAATTTTCTTATTGAATTGAATTTTAAAAGAGACATTAGTAGCAATCAAGGGAAAGATTATTCTGAACAGCTAAAGTCAAGTGAACTGATTTATAGAAACTATGAAATAATATTGGTAATCTTCAATTTTTTAATTTTGTTTTTATTAGATTTTATGAACTGCTGATCCACGCGACTTCAAACTTGACATATCACTGCCTTATTTACTAATATGTCTGGCAAATGTCAACTTTGTACAATGGCTAGTTGTTAAGTAATTTTGGTGCACACACATAGATATTTTTGATTGAAGTGAGATGTTTCTTAATCTTTGATTTAACGGTCTAACATCTGTCTAGCATTATTTTACTACTCTTGGAAATCTTTATAATTAAGATTAAAAGTTGATTTAAAAAATAAATGTATATAAAGAAAACCCATGCCAAGTGCATGATGTGGATACCTTTTCTTAGGCCGTGATCACTAAAAATGTCTTAATTTTCAGAAAGCAAGCATGGATGCTGCTGGACACAAAGTAGGGGATCAATTCAGTGTAAACTCTCATTGCAAATTGAACCTCCCACTAAGAACCTATTCAGGAGGTGAATTCTGGAAAAAAAGAAACCTTTTTCTAGACATTCAGTTGATGTTTAAACTTACAGCCCTCTAGCTACATAAATGTATAAATAGACTGCCAGCCAGCCAGACCAGATAAAAAACTGAAGAAAACTCTTTGGATAGTTTTGGTGATGGTTTCTAATATGTGTTCCATTTGCTTAATTATTCTAAATACATTTATATTTTAATGAACACAAAATAAAATACAAAATGCTGTTGGTAAGTTCCTCTATCATTTGCTAAGATAAAGTTGGACCCTATTAAGATGATAGCAATTTTTGATTTTGGCAGGTAAATTTCTATTCCAACATTTACTTGTACCTAACGGCTATTCTACAATAGACCCCAAACTCTTACAGAACATTGATAAGTACAGAGTCTATGTTAATGTCTATCATGTGTATATGTAGTCCATAACCTAATGATATTTATTTTCCAACATCATTCCTTTCCATGTCAATGCACTTGACATAGTACTTCCTCATTAATAACATAGATCCAACTCCATTGATATGACTTGTATGTGTGATATAAACCAACTTAGACACAAAAGAAACCTCTATTGACAGTTTTCGTTGATGGTGTCTTACAGACATTGGTCAATTCAATGCATTTTTATAATTTTCTTTTTAATGCTACGTATGTGTATCAAATAATCTGTTACAGTAAAGATTCAATATTCCGTTAAGTATATTGACCACCTTTGTGTTATCAACCTTAATTGTTTTATTATTTGTCTTACATCTGTATTGGAATTTTTGAAAGTTTGTAATTAAGTACTTACTGATCATTGATTTTATTTTCCAGTTTATGATTTTGAAAAAAAAAAGCATCAAAATAGGTCATTTGACTGAGTAAAATGCATATCAGAAACGTTTTGTTGTGTTAATGTATTTATCCCAGAGAAATGTTGGGTCGTTAAATCTTTTTGCATATCTATTTAACTTTACAAATAATTTAACCTTTTGCTCTTTAAAATTACATTTTCAAATGTCATTTCTTTTACGTTTAGGTTCCCCGTGTGTTTGTTGATGGTCATTGCATTGGAGGCTCAGAGGACACCCAGCAATATCTAAAGAATGGCAAATTATTTGAAATGCTTGATCAATGTATGAAATCAAAAATGTAATGAGTTATCTGATGAAATTATATCAACGAATGATTGATTTTTATGTTTTGTGTCGAATGTTTCCCTGAATTATACAATGTGTGTGTTGTCTTGAAGGGGACAGCAAAATGCTATACGGGTTTTAGCTGAAAATATCCTCATTTATGTAATACATGCCAGTGTATGAAATGCAGTATTGTGTCAGAAGAAATTGGATTAATGATTCCAATGATTTTTATTTTAAATACTATCATAGTAACTGTAATCATGGGATTATTTATGTTCGGATTGGCTCTTCCCTGGAATAAAGCAAAGCTCCCTGGCCCTGAATTAAATATAATATTTCTCGATTTATTTTAGAATACTAAGAATGAGCAACTTCGAATGAACCTCAATTTTATAAATTTCAAATATCTGAATATTTTTTAAGGGAATGCACAAATAGGAATGTGATAAATAAATGTTCTATATCTGAAGTTTGTTTTGATGTATATTAATCATTGTATGTGGTTTGTTTGGACTAATTTCTATGTCTTTGTTTTGTTTTTTCACAATGTTTTAGCTGTATGCTTTCTTGCACATCTTGTTGAGAGAGCATGTGCATCCCTTGTCAGACACATCACATCCAGTGCTTGAGTCTGTGTATTCTCAGAAGAATGCATGACCAAGAACTGTATATACAACATGCCATGCAGTTGTGGCAGAGAGTACAGGGGTGAGACAAGCCACCCCTAAAAGTTAGTCTTGAAGACACCAAAAAGCTGTAATTCAAGGAGATACATTTAAGTCAGGTATGGCTGACTATGTGAGGAGGGAGAATAGGTTGCACCAATCTATTATAGATTGGAAGCAGCATTGGATAATTAGTAGGTGGAAAGGAACTGCACATAATGTGCTCCGATATCTTGATCAGCAGTCTGAGCATAGACGTTTATAGTTTAAGCAACACGAAAGAACAAGTAATGATATTGGAATTCTAAAGATGGGAGTGTGTGAAAAGTACAAAGAGGGATTATGAGCTTACGACCATCCCAAGAACAAACAGATGCAAGCACTGAAGGTGATGTGTATGAGTGGGGATGTGCATTCCCTCTCAGAACAAGATTCAGCAACATTTCAGAACTTAACAGACTACCTAGGAAGGCCAGAGAGTAGATGACTGAATCGTGAAAAATCAAAACAAAGAGGGAATTAGTTCAAACCAACCAAACACAAAAATGTTCTATATTTTTTTTTTTTTTTTTGTCCTTGGAATTTTAATGATTCAAAAATACTTGTTGAAGATATCAATTACATTCTCTTTGAACATTTGAAATAAACTGGGCCCCAATTGTAGGGTGCTTGTGAGAATTGAACTCAGTGTAGTGAAAGTCACTTGCTAACACCCAGTATGTACCTTGATGAGAATGCAATTGTCATAAAATTCATTATTTCTGCTACTTATATGTTTTTACATGGTTTAAAAAGTTGCAACATTTAATCTACAAAATGGGTGAAAAGAAAATCTCTATTTGAAATAGGTGATAACTTCATTATGTTTTGGTCGATAATTGTTGAACTATCTTTACTTTGAATGATAAAATGGTAGAATCTGCCTGCTGTATTAGAATTCAATGTTGGCACTGATTTCTGTTAGCATTTCAGGATGGCCTCAATTGCAGAAAATCCAGTGGTATGTTGGCCATAACATGTTTAGTGTGCTCCTCCAGTTGATCCTGAGTTTGTGGTTCATTGCTGTACATCTCTGCTCATCCCTAAAAGAAGAAATCACGGGGCGTAGAGTCTGGGCTTCATGAAGGCCATACATTTCTAATAGGGAGTTAATTCTCACCCACAATGTATAAGCTTAAAACACTTTCATCTTTCAGTAGTGTAAGAAATAAATGACTTCCATAAGAATTGCTCACATTATTCATACAACTGCAATTCAAATTTTTACTATCAGATCTTTGATAATGCTTAATTCATACCATCAGCTGAATACTAATTCCATGCAAACTTGAAATTTCTCTAAACGACTGAGTATCTTTCCCCGCTCTTCTACCGACAAAATTTGATGTGTCATTACATACGTAATTATTAGGGTGGATGAAAGTTTTTATGTATGAGGTGCTACTCAAAAGTTCATGTAATTGGGATATTGCTGGGAAATAACCTACCTTAGCTCTTAATTCCTAATGTCACCTTCGAAGTAGTCCCCTTAGGCATGTATGTGGTAGTCTCGACCCCCCCCCCCTGATTCTATGCATTCCTAGAAGGTTTCGAGTGTGATTGTATTGAGCACCTTCTGCAATTCTTTCTGGATCTCTTCAATCGAGTTGAAGCAACATCCTTTCAGTCAGAATTTCAGCTTGGGGAAACAGGAAAGAAATCATGGAGGCAAGGTCAGGCAACTGGGTGGGTGGGTGGGTGTTTATTGACTCTTGTGTTATTGGAAGCCAGGAACTGCCTGACCACAAGTGATTGGTGTCAGCATGAATTTTGTGCCCAACACGTCTGACAAAATACGTTGAACACTTCAACAATCCTACAATATCACAAACATCATGGATAGTGCATTCCCAATCTGCAAGGATAGCCTGGTGCAATTTTTTGACTTTTCCTGGTGTTGTGCTCATGGTTGGTTGATTCAGAACAGTCATGGTCTTTGATGGATGTTTGTTCTTCCTTGAAATGCTTGGACCAGAAAAAAATGATCTGCTTTGAGACGCGGCATTGTCGCTGAAGGCTTCCTAAAAGAAAAAAGAAGAGTTTCTGCAGCCATTGCGTCCATCTTGAAGCAGAACTTGATGCAAGTTTTTAGCTCCGTGAGATCAGCCATTGCAAAAACTGCCAAAATACCTAAGCAAGAGGTTACAAAAGTAAGCATAACTCAGCAATGTGTCCTATCTCAGGCACAGCTGTTGGCACACAGATGCACAAAGGGTGCTGCTGGTTCCCCCTAACAGCAGAAGGCCTAAGTGCTTACAGTTGGCTCCTACCATTCAAATTACTGGAATTTTTTGTTAGCACCTTTTAATTGTAAAACAAGTTACATGAAGAACTAATATATAGATATGAGACACTATGCAAAGTTGAGAAAATTCATTGAAGATATAAATAAATTATTAATGAATAATTTCTTTTGTAAATGTTTGTTCTGTCTGTTTATTTTTGATGAAGAAAAAATCTTAGCTGCTGCACAAGAATTTTATAAACACTCTGTATATTACTAGAAGATAAAATCATTTTGTATTGATTGATAAGACATGAAGTGCAAGAGATTAAACAAAAAAAGTTTGGATTTAAAGGATTCCACAGAAGACTAATACATTGGAATTTGGATGAAGACACCCATTATGGGATGCAGAGAATCATACTTCGTGAGCAACTACTTGTTGGTGAGAGGAACCGTATAACAATACATTAAGGGCCTTAAGTAACCTATTGACAAAGGTACTGACAAGGAAAAGTGATTCCTCTAGCTAGTAGAAGCAAATATTGATACCAAAGCAAGAAGTTGTGAGAATGAAGAGAGCATGGGCTACCATGATTTTAGGTTTATTAAAATAACAGTCCTAAATCTCAAACATTTGGAATATCCAGTAAAGATTAGTTGCGCTAGTCTGAAAGCATGCGTGTATGGGAACCTTTTGGTTAACAGAGACAAAAAGCTTGAATTTCCCAAAATTTTACACTGTTTTGCCCCAATTTGGGGTCATTTGTACCCCTGCCTCATACACCTATGTCTGCAACACCAGCCTGCTAACTCCCATTCCATGGTGGGATTAACAAGAATGTGCAAAGTGAAGGAAAAATGACTATTAATGCTTACAAAAAATGTGTGTCAGACAACTTGACAGCCCCATCTCAAATATGATTTACTTAAGCTTGCTATAGGAGTGGGACACTAGTGGGAATGGTCTGTGAGACAATCTTGATGGCTATTACTCCATGGCAAAGCGTTCCTTAAACACATCTTAATGCTGCTCACTGAAGTTCCAATAAGCGACAATAAGTAGATTATGGTATGGATTTAAGTAAAATTGAAAACTGAGGATGACAGGAATAAGTTTGCAATTCTAACACTATTGTTAATTGAATATTTTCAAAATTATTTTCATCTTATAGGTTCTAAATTGTTCTAAGGCAAAGATTTTGATGAGGTTAGCAGTGATACTTATTGAGCTCATTACATACAAGGCCAAATGAAATTGTGACAAAAAAACTGTTGGACTAATCTTTTGAGTTGGAAGGTCCTGCCTGACATGAAAATCAGCATTTGAAATCCAGGCATTTAACACAGCTTGAACACTGATCTCAGACACTGATAGAAAAAATGTGACTAAGAAGCAGGCCCTAGTTTTTTTGTTTTTTTTAACAATCCTAGCTTAGTCTGGCACAAGGCCTCAGTAGGAGGTCACCCAGTAAAGCTCAAACTTGCTACACAAGTAAATTAATCTGTTAGTGCAATGGATAGCTTGTCTAGGTAAGATGAGGGTTATATTGTTTCAAACGTTTGAACCGTAACAAGGTTGACTAAGGGGGTATCAGCTTTGCCGCTGCTGCTGCCTAAGCACGTGAAAATAAATATGGGGCACTTAGTAAGGAACAAACTCACTACGTAAATAATGATCTGTAAGACTAGCTTTCCAACCATTACTTCATGGCAAGGTGCCCAAAAAGTAAGTCTTTCAAAATATCACAATGGTTCAATACTGCAACATTGTCATTCAACTGGATTCATCTGTAGCAACTCATATTCCCTTGACTAAAACAAAACAAAATTGTATATTATTGCTTGTTATCATGAATTACTGTATTTCCTGATGTCAAAGATGCTACTATTTCCGTGAAATAAGTCTTGGAAATTTACATAAAGGTTATTTTTTTCACAAGCTTTTCTTAACCCTAAAGGGAGGTCATCTATGCTAGACAGTAATGTGAGCATCTGTGTATGACCTTTGAACCAAGTGTAATAATTATACATAGTATAATATAACAAATAAACAAAAGTATCCACAAGTCTGGCTGCTGCAGGGTCAAACAGTACTCCACTTCTATTCTGACCAAAGATGATTACTGCAACTTTTTGTATTGTGTATAAAATCAATGGAAAAAATATTTTAAAAAATGTATTTTGTAATATAAATGTATTTATTTATTAGAATGATTGTGTTGTTGGAACATAAATTTTCGTAGATATAAAAGGCTTGTCAGTTTGGCTCAGTTGGCAAGTGAGCGGCCAGCCGATCACTTGTTCGTGATTCCAAATCATGGCAGGAAAATTTATGTATATATATATATATTCGTTTGGTGCAACATGATGGGATAGACAAACAATGAAGAGTTAACTCCCTTCAAATTAGTGGGGATTGGTAGTTGTTATCACTGGGGAAAAAGGGAAAAATGAACTCTTGTCTCCGACTTGGACTGGAGCGTGACAATAATAAATAAAACATGCATAACCAAAAAAAATCAATTCCTGTATCAGTATACTATGGTAGATAACCCAACCTAGGCTAGGTGTAAACTTACCGTGCCTTTTTAAAATAACACTATGAGTGGTCAGAAAGATCAATATGTAGCTGTGCCACCCAGAAACAAGTGCTGAGACCTTAGTTTCATGTTTAGTCTTTATTTTCAACGTTTTGGAAGTCAAAATTGGGGTGCATCTATGAGGCCAGAAAATATGTGAAATTTTGTTACATGCAAAGTTAATTTTAGGTTTATTTAAATGTACTGAAAGAAGGATTTGGTAATGATAAGCGCATTTTTTAGTTATTCCAAGAGTTGCTTTGACTACAAAACTCGTTCTTCATATTGCTTCTGTGGTGGTCGTTCGATCCATGGTGTACAACCTGTAAGCAAAGAGAGAGAGGTCTCTTTTCCCTAGAAAATGGTAATGAACAGAAAATTAATTTGTGGGCATCACAACCTCCAGGTGGTTTTCAATAGTCTGGGATATATCCATGCTGGAAAGTGAACTGTTTGTTGAAATTAGGTTCTGGATAGTTCTGGTTGAAGAATAGGAGCTCACTGTATTAGCGGACATCAGTGGAAAAGTGGAGAAAGGAAGGGAGATGTATGAAAAGAATGCGCACCAAGTATGAACATGGGCACAGAGATGAAACAAAGTAAAAAAGACACATATAAGTAATTGGATGGACAAATAAAATTTACATTTAATACAGGAATGGTTAATGACAAATGAAAAATGAAAATGAAATATATATAATGGTAACATCAATACGATTGATCATGTAAAGAGTAGAGAAGAGATAGCGAAAGGTGGGGGCTTTGTTGTCATTGATAATACAGGCGTTGGAGTCGAAGTGGAGGTATCTGAACTGCTTTTGAATCCATAAGGCTTAGAGCGTACCAAGGACTGGTTATGGAGACTAGGTTCAGTACATGTGCCAAACTGTCTAGTTGCATGTGCAACTTAGGGCTCTTCTCTGACACTAGTAGACACTTGATGGACTGACTATGAAAGACAGTGAACATAGAGTTTTATCTATGTGTGTTTCCCCAAAGTAAGGAGAATTAGGAGAGATTGTTGTGACTATCAGATAGTTAAAAGCATTGCCATTTCATTCATGAGAGTGAGAGGTGTATACGCGTTTGGATCATGTGGTAAGGACATGGTTGAGTAGCTATGTAGCTGTGCGTGTGTGAGATGCCTCAACATCGGTGAACTGAAATGGGCAAAGTTAGTACTGAGATACTAACCTCTCTACTAACTTTGGTGGAAAAATGGTTAGGATCGGTTTGGCTGGGAGGCTGGCAAAATGATACCAATCTTAGAGAAAAGAGTAACCGGCAAGTGCTGAGGCTATAGGGCATAACCAACTATAGGTACCGGCACCAATAAGCATTTGACCATGTGTGTCCAGGGCTTTTATAGGGGTTGTCATAGTAAGTTATGTTTTCGATATCTAGCTAAAAGAAGGGTTTTGTATTTCATTCCTAACTAAAAGTATGGGGAGAGCTACAATAACACTCTAACTCTACCAAGTAGAGTTGGCCAAGGCTGCCAGCGCTGGGTTTTGAAACCCAGATCTGGCTTTTCCCACACTTGTCTTGGTTTTGGTATTTTTATTTTAAAATTTAATGAAATTCAAGTTTTCCCATACATTACATTTTCTTGGGTTTTTTATCATTCAAATCTTTAGAGCATTGGAATCAAAAACTAGTCAACTTGATGGAGTGAATTTTTGAAATCGCAAATAAAATCTGAATTTCCTGTTAAACCTGTTTGCCAGATATTTAGTGCTGAGTGCTACTTAACTACGCCCTAAGCCCATTTGATGACAAAGGTGACATAAATCCTACCCCAGCCCCACTAAGAAATATATTTGACTTACATTGGCTAACAAACTGCAAAAATGTATCTCGAGGCACAGCAGCTTACTGGTTTAAAAGATCAAGTCATTAATGTAAATATGTAAATATTTTGTTTTTAAATATTGAAATTTGGCATACTCTGTAATATATTTTATTTATTTTTATGGTATTATTTGATAAAATTTGATGCCTTTGTTTACCATTATGATAGACAATGATTAGCACCTTTCATCTATCTACCACCCTTGAATATCAGCCATACTTACCATGCAGTTATTGTGGTCTGATTATAATGTGGTTAGCTTTCATTGACCCAAAGACCAATTTTATAATAGGAGAAACCAGTATAAGGTGAAAAAAAACAGCTGTCCCCTGACAGTCAGACTTGAGGAACATAAAGCCATATCTGGTATGGCAGACCATATTTAGAGGGATAAGGTTCACATTACTCTCTCTCTCTGAGATAATGTCAAAATAAAAGATAGGGAACATTGTTGAAGGGTGTGGAAATTGTATACATTGACCTGATGGACAGTTGTATTAGTCAGGATAGTGTGGAATTCTTTGTTTAGTGGATAAAGAATTGACAGTATCTAAGAATATGGTAGCACCTTTGTGACACAGTTCTTAGTCTCCTGTCTCGGGAAACAATGGAATATGTACCAAGGATCAGTCTGTGATTGAGTTGCAGTTCCTGCTGTGACTGTACAGCCTGGAACTTGGGCAGCAAAATCTGTTGCAGTTTCTGCTGGGGTAGTCCGCCCTTCCATACTGTTTCTGATGCTGTGAACAGTAGCACTGAAATTATATCACAATTTCCAATTTTCTGACTTTAAAAGCAATCTGCTGACTAAACAATTTTCAATCTTCTGACTCTGAATGTAATTGTTTGACTAAACATATACTATACTCTTACTAGCTGAAGTACCAATCTACCCCATTTTTAACTGCTTCGGGGGGGGGGGGATCCTTTCATTTTTTTACCCCTTAAATTGGAAAAAGTTTCTCATCACCTTTTCCCTACACTTTTGGCCCCTTAAAAAACCAAACATAAGCTTATGAAATAAGATATGTATATGCATACATGTATATTGAATGGAAAGTAGGGTTCAGTTTAGCATTATAGTCACATTGTAAATAGAACATCCCCTTTAAAACCTTTGAACATTCTTTCTCAAAACTTTTCACATTAAAACCTAGGTCCATTGAATATGCATACCAAATTCAGTTGGGGTGTGCCCATGTTTAAGTGGTATCTATATCGTGATAGGCAAACAGGTAATTTAACCCCTCTCACTGATATATACATAGGTTGTGATTCCTTGGTTTATTTTCTGATGTTCTTTATTGCAAAAAAAATTACTATGACAATTTATAGTCTTTGTTTTTAAGAAGATTTCAGCAAAAAATATTAGTTTCTAACTGCATTGACGTTATTCAATAAAAAACAAAATTATTTTTAGTTTAATGTCATTAATTAAATCAGATAACATGAAGAAAAAAAAATGAAAATCAGTGAAAAACTTTTTCATAATATTTTAATTTGGAGAGCTTGTGCAAACATCAAATTTTTAGGCTAATACTACGTGAATTATTGATACAGTATTTAAATTGTCTCTATTAGCAAACTACGAAGTTTCGGACTTGCAGCCACTAATACAGTGATTATAATAGAAAGAGTAATAAATTTAGAAATAAATAACTAGAGTTACCTCCCCTCCGCTGTAAATTATTTTCCACCTGTTCCTTACAAAGTTACGAAACGTATAGTAAATATATTTTCTGTGGTTGGATTAGTTTGTTTCTTATTTCTTAGTGTTCAGAATTAAAAATATTTTATATCATGAAAATACTTTTAGGGTTACAAAATTGAATTGATAAACTGGCAGGTAAAAATAATTGGATAAAAGCTAGCTTTACAGGTCGTTCCTTCGCAACGGTGTCAATAAAAAATGGCGCAAGTTGGTGATTTGAAAAATGGTGAGTTTTTGTTTTGAATTGAAAAGTCTGGTATGTGTATTTTGTTACTTCGTTTTCTCTTTTAGAAAATTGTCCATTGTATGTTTATTCTTAATGAATGCTGGTTAATGGTACCTGTAGACAGAGGAAAGTCACCAGTTGCTGCCTTCATTGATCGGGAGATTATAGAAAAAAAATGAACTTATGTGTATTTAACAACACTTAGTTTGGTTACAAACACTTGGCACTTGGTTAGATTTTTTTCTTTCCCTCTGTGGACGTTATTTTTTTTTCTTCCCCTCTGTGGACGTTATTTTTTTTTTCTTCAGCTGTTATGATAAATAAAAAATAAAATAATCTATAATATGCTGTCAGCGCAAATTGTTGCTATTGTATTGTTGATTTGTTGATTTTGGAAAAAAAAAACGTCTGTGACAATTAATCTTCAAAATAAAATGTGTTTTTGAAATTTTTCTAATTTCTAAAAAAAAAAGAATAAGATAAAAAAAGCTGAGTCTATCTCGGATTATTTGTGAAAGTTAATGAACAGGTAATTGTGTTCATGTGACTCAATACAGCTGAGAGTTCTAGCCCTTAGGGTTTTCCATAGATAAGATAGCTCTGGGCTTTCTTTTTTTAGTCCTATCGAAAGCTAACGTCCTCAATTTTCAAGTACAGAAGCCTAAAAAGTAGGAAAATTGAGTTGTATTTTCTTCCACTCATCGTAAAAGACTCAAAATACTGGGTCCCTTTTGCTACCCCCTCCCCCAACGAAGGTGAACGGTTAAAAGATATCAGAACATATGCAAGTAATGTAGTAAAGATTACTGCTAATTAATGTTGATCGGTAAAAAGGCGTCTGTCAAGAATGCCAACTTTTCAGTATGAGTATTTTCAACTGAATTCGTACCAAGTGATGTAATGTAGAATCTTTTTTGTTGTAAATTTGAATGAATAAAGGTCTTATTGCGACCTTATTTCTAAAATTTCGCACCAAGAATAGAATATGTAGTAATTTGATTTTTCAAATTTTTAGTGATAAAATGATACTTTTATAATGAAATAAGTTTATATCTTATGACAATTTTTTTTTTTTTTTACTACTAAAATGAGAATAATTCTATTGATCATCGCTCTGACTAGGTTCAGTCTTTGAAAAGTATAATTTCTAATTAAAAGGTATAATTATACAACATACTCTTCAGAAATTAATGCGATTATGAAATTAAAATCTTGTCTTCATATCGAAAGTTCAGTGAACAAACCAATAGAATGAATCTTGCTATTATGTACTTCAAAGCAAAGAGATCCTAATATCTTAATGAATGAGATATATTCCTAATCAGATCAGTAATATTTTAATGATCTATCTAGTGTGTACCAATGAACTAATTTTTGAATGGAGTAACATTTTAACAAAGTGAGTTAGATGAAAAAAATTATATTTGTCTTCAAAAATATTCCCAAAGCAGGAGTTTTGGTTAAAGCTTGGTTTGAAAGAAAATTAAATTGGCCAATTTAAAAAAAAAAAAAATTATTGACAGGTTTTATTCTATTTCAAAAGATCAATAAACCAAGCTCAAATTGGTGTTAAAATTTGACCCCTAACTAACATGACAAATTGAGTTTCTTGTCGTTGAAAAAAAAAAGTGCAACCGTATGTATGTATGTATATATATATATATATATATATATATATATATATATATATGTGTATGTGTGTGTAATCGTGAAATGCTACCCAAAAGTTTGGATATTTGATTGTGAAAAAATTATTTATCATAACATCTAGTTTCTAATATCACTTTCAAAGCAGTATCCTTGAGAGCTAAACATTGGCTCACAAAAGCTTACTGCTCACAAAAAGTTGTTGCTAAAGTCTATACAATTTTCAGTTTACACAAACTCTTGGGTAGCACCTCATATGTATACATGCATATCAGTGTTTTTGTATTCGCATAAAGAGACACTCTCGTGTAGATTCACTCAGTTGGCGATGAGATGCCATTGAGTGAGCTTGTGTACCGTACCACCATCACATTTACAATTGACTGAGTGAGTAGATCATCGAATATGCATCAAGATTTTCTTGACTTATTCACTCCCACAAAGTATTTTTTTCTTTTTCCTTTTTTTTTTTTCAGCTATCTCAGAAAGTCTGCAGAAAAGGGGAGTTTTAGACAGAATCAAATCCCAGATCCGAGCTGAAATGTTCAGTGTTTTGGATGAGTGTTCCAACCCAAAGCCTCCAATTTGTAATGAAAACCTGATAATCAATGAACTGATCCAAGAATATCTGGAATTCAACAAATACAAACACACAGCTTCAGTTTTTATGGCTGGTAATTTCTTTGTTCATATTTTTCCAATTCTTATTTCTTTTGCTGTATTTTTTTCATTGGGAGATCTGCATTTTCACTTTCCAATCAAGTGTTGACATTTAGTTCTCGGTGATAGATTCATTCTTTAATTATGTAAATCCACTTCTACCTGAAGAAGGCTGTAAAATGGATCCATTGAAACATTGTGGTAACAACAAAAGCAACAAAAAGAATGAATTTAATTGTCCAAACAACTCTAACTGATAATGAATCATTTTAAAATGGTAGATGATAATTTTATATTTGTTAAACATGCTAATATCCCACATTTATTAATTGTATTCTATTTCATGAAGTATCATTACACATTTCGTTCATTAATTTTGTCAGAATGAATGTCATGTCTATGAAATAAGTTCTATTATTGATAAATTAGGGAAAAGGTTTCATGCTTGTTGATGACTAAAATTCCTCTCAAATTGCAGATTTTTCATTTGTAATGGAATGGAGAATGCACACAAAATAGTTGTAATGCATTTATTCATCTTAGTTTTTAGTGTTTTATCCGAAGATGTTACTCAAGTTTTCTGCATTAACTGTTTAATTCTTCTTTAAAGAGTCTGGCCAATCTGAGATGCGTCTTAAACGGCCTTTCCTGGAGAATGAGCTCAACATTATTGAAAACAAGGAAACAAGTTCCGTGTAAGTATATGTGAGCTTTCATAAGAAGCTTTGAATTTAAAAAAAGGATTGGCCAAATGATAGTGTCAGAACAAAAATAATTTAATCAAAAAAACTTTGTATATCTGCCAAAATTAATATAATAAAACCAAAAAGGATCATAACATTTTAAAAATAATAGTTATAGCATTGATAACCATTTAATAAGGTAGGCAGCCAAGTCTAGTTTTTCCTAATGAATAGGTATTAAGTAGAATCTAAACATATAATTGACTTTCATTATAATCTTTTAGCTGTTTAACTTTGCAACATACAGTCCAGAATGAATTTGCGATCATTTTGGAATGTGATAAAATTATTTAATAATTAGATGGCCCGGATTGGTTACATTTTTTTTTTTCTTTATATAAATAAAACTCTTGAAGGAAAGACATCTTGGATTACATAAGAAACTAATATATCCCATACCATACCAAATACTCAGGAGCATTTAGTTTAAAGGAAGGCATCTTTTAAAGAGAGGAGATATTTTGAGATGTTCTCATCTATAAGACAAGACTATTACCTCATCATCTTTTACAATCTGCTTTTGACCGCATCGTTTGTAACGACTCAATGTTACCTTATCAGTTCTCTATTATGTTGACTGCAGTTTGTTTTGGTGTCTCTAAGTTCTACCAATTTCATTGCATCAAGACTCGGTTAAACACGGCACAAAGAATCAATGAAAAAACATTAAAATTGGATGAAATAATTTCATTTGGGTAGAGAAAGTTTGTTTGAAATGAATAAATGAACACACTCACTCACATATATCAGCATCATCATCAATCTTTTATTTTCCGTTGAAATTGGCAAAGTTTTAACTCTTTTTACTAAAAATAGATCAATATGTAGTTTTAATTTGATCAAAAGTTTATTGAATCAAAAGAAGGTTATAAAACAGCTATCTTTTTGTAAATAAAAGTTTATGTAACCAAAGTGAAATCAAACTCTTTTGTACAAAAAATAAGTAAGTTTTCCCAATACGTGATTTCATTGATTCATTGTAATATGTGTGTATATATATGTATATATATATATATATACATACACACACACACACATGCTGTGTATGGCAGACTAAAGATGATTGGTTTATTTGGAGGACTACTGCTCACTGCAATTTATTCAAGTCTAATAACACATTATTTCATTGATTCATCGTGATGTGCCTGTGTATATATATATATGTATGTATATATATATATGTATATATATATATATATATATGTCTGCATATATTTTTTCTTTAATTGTTTATTCTATTTACATTGCCAAGTGATATATTTACTGTATAATGACGGCAGATGATTTCAAATAAGAGTTTCAATATAACACAATTCCTAATCATTTTGTTGGATCAAATATCCATTTCTCAATTCATAACTCATGTTGAAAGAGACCAGTAGAACAGATAAAGATCATGAATGAGCAAAAAAAATGTGTGTTTGGAGTTGAAACAGTTATTTGGGCCTTCGCAGTATGAAAACTGTTTAGCTCAATTGTAAGAGCAACACTACGTTGAAGCAGCTACAAAATATGATATGTATATGTATATGTATACACACATTGTATATGGTAAAAGAAAGATGAATGATTCATAAGGTTATTTAGAGGACTACTTCTTACTGCAATTCATCTTTACCCAAAAACTTTCCTTATTGACCTTTGATAGTGGATACCCTAGTCATAACTGCAGCAGATTGGATGCAATGTAATATTTGAATACTTAATTTAAAAAATTGAATTTCTCTCTATCTCTCTCTCTTTTATTTGTATATATATATATATATATATATATATATATATATGTGTGTGTGTGTGTGTATATATAAAGAACTGTGATTATACAGTAGCTTTGCTGTTAGTTTAATAAAAATAAATATTATTCCAGAATAACAAATTGTCTCTTCTCCAATCATCTTTTTATTTCATATATTTATTTGAGACTATAAAATTTTTTATAGTCTTTTCTAACATATTAAATATATTTAAGAATTACAGATGAAAATAAAAAGCCAACCTAAAATTGTTTTTGTTGTTTTATTTCAGCCCTCTGCTTTATTCTTTGGTCAATAGTTTTTTAGAACAAGGACGTGCGAGCAACAAAAGCTGACACCTTTCCCTCACTCACAGTTTTTGAATAAACCTGAGGAAATTTCAAATCATCCGAATTTATTATGATGTGCCAAGTTTATATTCAAGACAATTGATCTGACTGTATTTCATTTCACAAAAACATGGAAAAACAATGTTTTTTTAGAAATTTCATTTTTAGAGGTAATTTTCATATTAATGATATGTGTCAAATGATGATTTGATTGATGAAATTTAATGAAAAAAAAACTGAACCGTGAGTGAGAAAAAAGTTGGAAGAAGTATGTCAGGGTTGGTAGAGAGAACAAAGAATATATATTTAGACTGTTCTGTGAATTTCTAAGATATTCAATTTCATTTTCTTTATATGTATTTTAAAGATATAATGAGGCAGGAATCTTTCATCCACATATACATTATCGGAAAAAAACTGACAAACTCTGCCTATTTAATTTTAAGGTCAATTTTTCTTGTTTACACACAAACCTATTATAAACATGATCAAATTTTTGTAAAAATGATGCAAAGTAGGAAGGTTCTATAGTTATAGATCTTTTATCTATTGTCGATCATTATGATAGAAATGTTATTTAAAGTGTAATTACTATTTTTTATCATTTTATATTTATACTTTGAGTGTTTTCAATTATTTTCAGTAATGTATGTTTCAATATATGTATACATGTATATCAAACCATAAAATCTATCAATATAAACAAGAATTATAACACTTCTCACCGAAACAAAAATGCTTAATAATCTCACATCACATACTAATGTAACTAAATGCACCCTTATTTCCAAAAAGATGAAAAAGCCATTCAAAATATAACCAGCCGATATATATCCACCAATCCAAATAAACATCTAAAACTAAGAATTTATTATAAAACATTTAAAACTTCAAACCTTATTGAAAAAATACAAATGTTTCATATCAATTTAAATGCCCATTGAGAGATTGCAACTCCAACAATACAACACACATTGGATATACTACCAAAGCCATATCCAGAAGATTAACATTCCACCTATCCGACACTAGCTCCATTTGTCAACAACAACAAAAATATAATTGCCTCCCCGCCAATATCTGTAAAATACTCACCAAAAATACAAATCCTCAAAAACTGTTACAACTTGAGAAGACTCCAAATATTATATGCAATCCTAATTAAAACAATACAATGCAAAATCAATGAAATATGTGCAAACATTCTGAAATGCATATAAATAGAAAAAACAACCTTATCACATTATGTATATAAACAATAAACTGACAACATAGCAACATGCCAATATTACTACTTCCAAAAAGGACTTCCATAACCGTGAAAATGATTTGAGAAGAGTTGGAAGTATTAGATCTACAATACAATCAACTATGAATTTAAAAAATTCAAACACTCCCATGAACCAGGAATAATGAATAACATTTGTAAACAGGAGAAGCTAACCTGTTAGTTAAACCAACAAAAAAATGTCTATATTATCCAATGAAACATGCCTTGAAGAGAAATTGCTGCCAGAATATACAAATATATCTGTATATTTATCAGTTGGATATGGTGCTTTGTATCTTGCGTTGGCTGTGTGCTACATATGCACAAAAGCTTAAAAATTTTGTAGCGTCTAAAAAGCCATTGACGGTTGAATCTTTTTGGCACCATGTAGTAGGACTGCAACAATACGTTTTTTTCACAAAACTATACGTAACTCATGATACAATATGTATCATGATACAAGATTTATTTATATAAATGCCAAAATAATCCCAATGAGGGCTAATTAATGCACTGATTGGAAAATAGAAACTGCAATGTACACTGAATTACTGTGTAGTTCGGACATTTTTTCATTTAGTATGTTTCGAATGTATTTTACTTTTGAAATTATGTAAAACAAAAAATCTTTTCATGTGAATTTCTCTTGAGCAAATTCAATCTATTTAAAATATTCTTTCTTATTGTTGGGGATGGAGAATTGTGGATTTTGACGCAAGCATGGTGACTGTGAAATTTTTTTAATGCTATGATATTTTCAAAACTTGGAAATATTTGATTGAATAAAAATTGAAATCTTGCTGTATTTTTTTGTTTATTAAATAATTCAAGTTTAAATGTATGGATACCCAAAAGCATTACTCCCTTTCCCTCCAGCCCCTTACTGCTCTGATCGATGATTACTAGTGTCTGTTTCCATTTTGCTTTTTTGTAAAATAGTAAATTAGGCTTTGAAACAATTTCTAATACTGTTATTTATAAAAATTAGTTTTCATGTACACATGAATTTGTGGCGTCCAAGAATTGATACAAAAATGAATCAAAAAACAACATCCATGAAAATAATCCCTTGAAATTTTATATCTGCTTGAAAAATATGAACATCGGATACAAACTGTTCTAAAATTTCATCAATGTATCATATTTACAAGCAATAGTAACTAAAAAGGAGCTTGGAGCATGTTCTTGAAGTTGAAATAGGCTATGTTTGAATATATTGCTCTACGCTTATATAAGTAATGTAGTGAAATGTGTTTGCACATTGAACAAAGGAAAAGACATCATTAGTTTTAGCAGGAATTAGTTGTGGGACCAATCTATCAAATCAGTTTCCCTTATGAATATTTTTCACACACCTTGCCAATTAGCCTACAGCTTCAATGTGTCTCTCCCTTCTTACTGGTTGATTCTTCAAACAGAGACGCCATGATAACAGTGTCAGCTAGATGGGGAATCCAATTGTTGTGGCAGTTTGATAAAGACACTGTAAGCAGTCACATCTCATGCCATCCAATCAGCTGGCTGGCAAGGAGCACTAGATGAAGTAGTGAGTTGGTAATTGTCCAAGTATGTATAAGTAGGAATTTTGTTGAAAAAAAAATTCTGTTGACTGTTCCTACTTCTGTCTAATTTGAATTGAATATTTCATCTCCCTCGTCAAATCTTTGGCAGTTGTTATGGCATGTTGTTTTTTTTCCTCTGGTTTCTGGAAGCTGATCTTGTGACTTCAATGAGCTGTTTGATTCACAATGGCATCTCTTTGGTTTTTTGGGTTATGTGCAAATACAATTATAGCTGGATTTGATACTGGTGAACATGTTCAGACCCACAGTCTAAATAATTGAATTTGGAATGTTATCATGGCAAGCAAACTCTCAACATGAAAATAAATACCTGACCATACTGCTGAACAAGAAAAGAAAAATTACCATGGGTAAGTCATTGTGGAACAAGCAACATGGAAGAAACAGATAAAGAAGTGAAAAAAGAAAGAAAAAATGTGACAAATAAGAGACTCTCTTTCTTTTTAATAAAAAAAAGAAAAAACATAAACAAGGGAACCATAAACTTTTTTCTGTAGAAAAAGAAAATTGTGTTTCCTTGAAAGATGATTTTTTTCTCATTGGAAGACATAGATTTTCTCCTTTAAGTACTAAAAAAGACCATGAACAAATTTTCTTTGTAGGAAGAACTGAACTCTGTTTTCTCTTTTTTTTTCAAGGAACTATGAACATTAATATCTTCCTGTTCTAATAAAAATTAAAGACATTTTTTTGCCAGCATTTTTTCTCTATTAGGTAACAAATTTCCGATCATACCAGTAAGAGTTTAGTCTATTTCATTCTCTATAATTCATCAGTGTTTGTTAATTGTTTCATGTCTATTCCTATGAAATTATTTGATTTTATTTTAAAAAGATTAGAAAAATGTGTAACAGAATTCAACAAACACACCATTTGTTCACATTTGTTTTTTCCAAAGACAAAATTGGTAGTCCTGGTGAGATGAGATTTTTCACCTCGTCTTCTCAACAACGCTGTATTTTGTTTGTAAATATTCTATTCTTCACGTCACGCATGTAATTGTTGAAATGTGTTTTTCCGCTGATTTTGTGTGGAAGCATTTTTCTGTTTGATTTATTGAGTGCCTTGACAATGAAATATTATAAAAGGGTTCATTTGTATAGGGGCAGAAATCTTGAATGGATAATTCAGACTTAAGCAAATATATTGCATGTATATGTAGAGATAGATCTTGCAAAACATATGCAGAGATAAACCATTATCATGCGAAGCTATGGTTCTTATAATTAATACAGTCATATCAGATTAATGAAATAGTTATGCAGGCAAATTTTTTTTTCAGATTTAATGTTTAGGAAAATATTTGGTTAGTTTTCCGAGAAAAATATTGGATATTTTTCTTTGTAATGGAGGTCTTTAGTGATATATGTTTGCACAGTCAAAGCAGTTTCCCTTATAAAGATTTGTTACTCACCTAGTCAATCAGCCTACTGCTTAAATGTATTACTCTTACAAAGAATTCTAATTTGCCGATCTACGTACAGCTTGAAAGTATCCCCCTCATTGGTTGACTCTTCAAACGAAGTCGCCCTGATGACAGTGGCAGCAGCATTTGAATTGTAGTGAAAGTTAGAGAACCTGGAAGCATTCACATATCTCACCAGCCAGCAGACTGGCTAATTGAGGTTGAGGTTGAGGGGAACATCAGTTAGTGTCCAACTAAATAGAAGTGGGAATTTTGTTAGAGAAAAATTCTGTTGAACCTTTCTACAAATGTCTAATTTGAACCCCTCCATTTCCGTCTTCATTACTTCGGCTGTTGTCTTCGCTTATTGTTTTCATGTGTTTTTTCCCCCGGAAGCTATTCTTGTGACTTCAACAAGCTGTTCAATTCACGAGTTTTTCCCTGACATTTTCCTCCGACCTACACGTGTGCCACAATGCAAATACGTTTCCTATGTACTTATACTTCATTAACCCAAAAGGAACCGGACAAATCAAAACCAAAAACAGCGATGTTCGATCTCGCAATACAAGGTTAGAAAACAGCAAAAAAGAGGCGGACCAAAGTGCGTGTCAATTGATGAAAAAAAAACTTCATATAGCTCATCGCAAATGAATTTTCTTTTATTTCATTTAAGACTGATTTAAAGATAAAACCAAGTGACATCGTAGAGTAAACATAATCAAGACAAACATATCTCTTGTGTTCCGACAATTTTGTGTCACATGACTAATTGCCCTAAAATTAATTTGATACAATTTTATACAATGTTATTTCATAATTCATTTTAATACATTATAGCAAGTAAATATAACCAGCCTCAGACTGTTCAACAAAAACATCAGAAATTCAAGAGAAAGAATTTAAAAAAAAATTCGTAAGAGGTTTTTGCGTGTATGTCCATCCTCGGAAATTGAAAAAATAATTTAACGGGAATAACCTTTTTTGTTATTGTTGTGCTGTCTTGTAATATCTCCATGTGAGGTTGAGCATGATTCTTTCATTTTGGTTACGTTCCATGTTGTAGCTCCATAGGTGACTATTCGGAGGATGCATTGGTTGTATACCCTTCTTTTTAGTATTAACACGCACCCCGAGCCGGTCTCCGCAGTCTTCGCCGATTGGTTAGTGTGACACTGGTCAGGCCGTAATTGACTGGTCGCTGTATCTCTGCCTCAAGTCGTCTCTACCTCGCCCATGTTAGGTCCAGATCCGAGGGGGCTGCAGTTGTTGGCTAAAAGACTCTGCATCACAGAAATAAAGACACCTAGAGGCGTCACACGTAGTAAAAGAACAATCCACATAGGGTGTAAATATTTAACAAGATTTATGTCAGTATTATTACAGGTTGACTGGTCAAAATATACGCTGATGCAGATGAGGACACTATGGAATGACTATCAGTCAGTCTTTCGGGTTATCTACTTGATATCTCTCGGTATGTCTGTTGGTATAGCTTCAACAAAGTTCTCGAGTTGAAATTACAAGTCGTTCGGGGAATCCACTTGATTCGTCCAAGGTAGATGCAATGGTCTACTTTCTTTAGTTTTGCGTTTTCGATTTAGGTCGGTGTACGTTATTTTCCACGTGTCTGTTGCTCATAACCTTTGTTTTGCTGAAGTTCATGCGTAGGCCGACTTTCTTGCTTTCTACTTTCAGTCCGTCTAGCATTTGTTGGAGATTGTGAAGATTCTCTGCAAAAGGACGATGTCTACAGATCTGAGGTCGTTTAACTATTCGCCGTCTATTCTGATTCCTTCAATTTCTTTGTCTAGGTTTCAGAAGATCGTCTCGGGGCAGGCTGTAAAGAGTTTAGGTGAGCTGGTATCATCTCATCTGACCCTTTTTTGAAACTGGAAAGGCTCTGTGTTTCAATGTAGCCTGATAAAGGAGCTGCTGTGACGATATATATATATATATATATTATATATATATATATATATATACATATATATATTGTAGCACTCTGAAGTATACGGGGTTACACTCTGTAGAGTGATAACCCCAATGACTTTGAGAAGTTCCACTGAGTCGAAGGCCTTCTTGAAGTCGACAAATGCTACAGCAAGTGGCATTCTATACTCTTGCTTTCCCTTTTTGTTGATTTATCGAATGGGGATGGTTCACGGTCGAGTAGCTTCTTGTAAACCCAGCCTGTTCTTGTGTCTTGTAGATTCAGTTGTTGATGACTTTAGTGAAGAGATTGTAGATGCAGTTGAGTAGACTTATTAGTCTGCAGTTGTTGAGGTCTTTCGGGATTCCTCTTTTATATAACAGCATTATGATTGCGGTGTTCCAATCTTCTGGGACTACACCTCGTTTTAGGCATAAGTTGAATAGAATAGCCAGATTTCTAGTGATGATCTTACCTTATCTTTTTGAGTAAGTCGATGGTGATGTTATCTGGTCCAGGTACCTTTCTTTTCTTTGTTTGATAGCTTGTTTCTACTCCCATGATATAACTTCTGGGAAATTCTTGAATTGATTGTCCGTGTCTTGCACATCCTGTTCGTTGTTTTGTGGTCCTTGCTTAGAGGAGTAGAGCTTTTGGTAATATTCTTGGGCATGTTCGACAATCCAGTCTCTGTTGTTAGGTTTCTATTTTCTTCGAGTATACTAGTTATTAATTGGATAATTATTATGATTATGTAATGTCATTTTTTTGCATAATTGTTTGGAAGTAAAGGGGTGAAGTGGAATTGCTTTCTTTGATGAGTTGAGGATTTTTTATTTTTGTATTCAATTTTGAATTGTGCTGAGGAGATGATTTAAAAAAAAAATTTTTTCCAATCCACTTTGGTTGTGTCTTGTTTATGGCGTTATTTTATGTCCTTTGCTAAGTCAGTTATTCATGGCATGTTGCAGGGGGGGGGCAGTGATATGTGAATCTGAGTATTTTCACCCACACGTCACGGCACCAAGATGAGTATCTGATGCATCACCGAGGGGTCTTATGTGCACACGGTGCAGGCTTGATCGAAAAGTCTGTTGCTTTGAACTGGTTGCAGAGGGAACAGAGAAAAACAGAAACAAGGAGTCAGGTGATGTTCGAAAATGATTGAGTCAAGAACGAGAAAAGGTCCGACCATGGCCAGATGGTAGAAGAAGAGAAAAGGTCCAGATAAGGAACGATGCAGATCTTTTTATAAGTCGACTTCCGCTGTGCAATACTCCATCGGAAAAAAATAACTGTGAACAAAATCGTAATTTGCATTCTTGCATTAGTACAATAACACCACGAGGACAAGTTATTTTTTGATAAAAAAAAGAATTCGTTTATTTGCTATCATTTTCTTAAATAATCGAGGGTGACTTTTTAACTTCTAGGCTATTGTGTGACTTCCTCATTCTATTTACTATTTGACCTTCCTTTTTCTCCGTGGTCTCTCTTCCTCTCAAACAGCATCAAAAAAATCAACCAGCCAAATCTTTAATTTTGATTGGTCAACTATATCATGTGACCAAATGTTTATACTAAGTCTGTAAGGTTTAATTGATTCTATGTGCTCCGAAGCCCCGAAAAAAATCAGATTGAAAACCACTGGGGTTCAGTTATAGCTGGTTAGAAACGGAGTGGCCGTCTCCGACCCCTGATAAGGCCCAGAAAACTGCTCCGGCTAATTACTATATCGGTGTATCATCTCGCCCCAATACACGACCGTTCTGGCTACTGGTATGCGTATACACACATGCATGCATATCCATGCATGTAGTAAAACGTTGGTCAGCTTATGATTCTAGCCGAGTCCAGTAACAACCAAGCCTACCACATTCTAATGGTTTATTTTTCGTCCGCTGTGTGTTCTTGCTTCTTGATTTGTTGGTTGGAATTGCCGATATTGATCTGCCACAATCGTTGCGGATCTGGAATCAATTGGTATGATATTTTCATAGTCGAAGTCTGGTGTTATTTGTATGCATTTTTCTTTTTTTTTTTTTTTTGAGGAGATGATATGGGTTTTTTAATATAATTTTCTTATTCAGTGATTACCGAGTATGAACGAGGTTGTTGTAGTTTCTAAGTATTTTACCCTTTGTATTCCATTTTTTTTTCCGAATTTTTTTGCGCACACTATCATTTGGTTTTATTATTGGCAATTTAAAATTGCTGAGTGTTTTCTTCTATTTTTGATATGAGCATTTTTCTTCATAATGGTTTATGTTTAGAGAATTGGCGCCTAAGATTCTATGGTGTTCTATTTCGAGTGATGTGCGTAGGGCCAAGAGTGACAAATGCGTATCATTGTTCTTAATAGCTTTTTTCAGAGATTTACTTAATCGTTCAAATATCTCTTTCTATTATTCCATACGATTGAGAGTAATTTGGACTTGGATATAAGTGGTAGAAGTTTGGCGAATAATTTAAAATCACGTGGCTTTAACTCCAGTCCCTGCTGTCGCTAAAAACGATTGGAGGAATGTCGAATTTTGCGTATGTGTCCTTCAAACATTTTATTACTTTGGCAGATTTGCAATCTTGAATTTGACGCAGATCTAAGCATCTTGTATAGCAATACACTATAAGGAGGTATGATTTTCGATATAAACGGAATATATCTGTTCCGACTTCAGTCCATGGTGAGAGAGGGGTTTCATGAGCAAGTAATGGCTCCGCTGACTGTTGATTACGGTGATCGATGCTTATTGATCTACTGCTGACCACATCTTTTATTTGAGAGCTCATTCCGGATCAGTAAACACATTCCTTTACCCTTGCTAGACATTTGCGATACCTAAGTAACCAGTGCGTATCCGATGTAAAAATCGTTCATGCAGAGTTTAAAGCACGATTATTTGTGCGAGTCATGGAACAACAGATATTTTGCTGTATATAGAAACATATGGTTTTAAAAGAAGTAGGTTTTTTTTTCTTTGTTTGGCCAACTATTTTTTTGTGTGTGTACTCTTTGAGTAATTGCGGAGTTGAGTCACCTGTAGTGGCTTCCTTGTGTAGGTTGAGTTGTCACTCGTGAGAATTTTTTACAATCGAGTATAAGTAAGTTTTTATATCTTTATCAGATATTTCAGGGTTATTATCCAGGAGATAAGAGACAACTGCACCACGACCTGGTATGTACTTTCGTTTGAAATCGTAACACCAGCAATAATCTCTGTATTCTTGAGGAGATCGTTTTATTTTTTAACATTTGTTATAATGGTTTATGATCATTTTCGATCATGAAATGAGTTCCATAGATGAATTTGGGGAATTTTTTTCACAACCGAATATTATGCTGAGCGCTTCCCTTTTTAAGGGACAATTGTTCTGCTCAAAAAGAGTAGTTGCTCGTGAAGAAAATGTTACGTATGTAATTGCCGTCGTTGTTTTGCTCAAGGATAGCAACGATCGCTTGCTTGAGTAGGTCGTTATTTTTGTGGGTAAATTTGAGTAGTAAAACTGTAGAACAGGATAATTAGTAGTAATTTTTGAGTTTTACAACTGCTCCTATCTGAGGTTTATCAAATGACCAGATGATGTCGTTCTGAAGGAGTAGATGTAGGGGTATTGTTACTTCAGAAATAATTTGTCATGCCTAAGAACTTTGCAAGTCTTGTTTGCAATCGGGCTGCGGCAAGTTGATGATTGCTTCAAATTTGGATTGATCAGATTTTAATCCTTCGCTTATGATGAGATGGCCCAAGTATGTGTTTAGAGATTGAGCAAAAATACGAATGGATTTGTTTAATTTTAGACCGTGTTTACGTGATCGGACAAAAATGAGTTTCAGTTTCTCTAGAATATTAGATCGTATAATGTCGTCTCGTTTGTCCCTTCGATTTCATTCAATGGTTGGTGCCACTTCGATTTGAAACATTTCATTTGCGCTGTGTATTCCGAAGGGTTACCTGATGAAACGGTATCTTCCAAAAGTTGTATTGAAAGTTAGTTGACGAAAACTTTCTTCGTCTATTGCGACTTGCCAAAATCCGTTAGAGGTGTCCAGTTTTGGAGAGGTATTTCAGATCATGCCTTTTAGCGAATATCTCTCCTGTCGTAGGGAGTTCATAATGTTCTCGTTTTATCGCCTTATTTAAATCACACGGGTCTAGACTTGGTTTTCTGTTTGATTTTTCAATGGTAACAATGAAATTTACTCATTCAGTGCGTCTTTTACAGAAACAATTATTTCTATTTTTGCATTTTTGTAAGTTCTTTTTTAAAATTCAGTTCTTTTTTAAAATTTAGTTATCGAGGTTAAAGACACTTATGGGTCTACAGTGATGTGATGAGTGGATGGTAAAGTACCGATTTCACTGAAACAATCATCATACTTTTGTACAAGATTCGGTAAATTTGAGAGATTGATTTAAAAATCATGTGTTGAATTCAGTTTTTAGCATGTATTTGTATCAAGTGCTGGTTGATATCTGTAACGATGAAGAGCCCGGGAGTTATACAATTTTTGTGAGTTAGAGTAGACATAAATACAGGAGTTTTAGTGTTATTATACGCTGAAAACTTCACTGAAGTATTCTTTGGTTTGGGGAGACAGATTATAATCGTATTCATTTCTGCACCCGAGCCTATTTCAAATTGTATTGTAGACTGATTGAGTTTCAATTTTACTATCCATTTTTTGGAATGTCCGTCGTTAGTAATTGTGTTGATCTTTTGTGCTTGTGATTTTATCTCTAGGTGTGGATCTTAGAAGTCCATTGTGTCTAAGAAGAAGTCTTCTGTATCTGATTCACTTTCTGGGGAAATTCGAATTTTATGCACCGACCTTTTTGAATTACAGAATTTGAAATAATGTCCTTTTTTAGTCGCATTACTACATATTTTATGGTATGCTGGACAATTATTTCATGGTAGACAGCCATAACAACATTTACAAGAGTGAAGATAGATCTAAGTAACACCTCAGCAAGGTACTGGGCTTTATGTTCTTAGCTTCGAATTGGCGGTTTTCGGTAAATTTAGCGCCTGACTGCATCGACGATTTATTGTTTTTATGTTCGTATTTCGAACTTCAGCTGAGACTGTCAAGATTTAAGACCGGCGTCTTATTTCTTCAGTAGCTTGTCCTGCCTGTTTGGCTCTGTCTAGAGTTAATTTGGATTTCCCGTTA
>OY735202.1:46246900-46314400 GCA_963457665.1 Thysanoteuthis rhombus
TTACTTTATACCTCCAGCCACTTCAAGAACAACCCCATCTGCTTTTCATAATCATCTTAGGTATTCAGAAACATACCAAACCTAGAATAATTAAACTAACAACTAAGGTCAAGTAAAAGTGAACCTCAACATTGGTAAACTAAAAGTAAGAATCAAATACTCTTTGAGAGGAAATATATCTCGAAGAGCTGATATTCTAACAACATACTGATAAGGAGAGTGCCCACAGGATCTCCTGCTAATTCATAATTCATAACTACAAGACAGTAAAGTATATCCACCATGTTAAACAGAAAAACATAACAAGCAGTAACCAACAACTAAACAAGGAAAAGAGAAAAGATAAAGAAAAGATATATACACAGAACAAGAGGAAGGTTTTGCACCCTAGAAAAATAGACCCCGCAAAAAAGAACTGAATAGGAATCTAAAATAGATTGAATCATTCGCCTGAAGAAGCTTAAGCAGGACAGAAACATAAACGTGTTTGGGTAGCATATCCTTTATTCCATCATATATATATATATATATATGGTTGTTAACACCAAAGGTATGCACATTTCTGCTTTCTCATCTTTCTCTATTCAATCGTTTTCGAACTTGATGCTGCACCTTGCTTTCTGCTACTCTCTGTTCTCTCTGTTCAGATCACCACGAAGTTCTGATTAAGCCTGCACCATGTGCATATAAAACACATTGTAATGCAAAAGTTGCTCCTGTTGATGCCTCAACTAAACCCCCATTATTCTCGAATGTCAAATTTCATTTTAATGTTGACAAAAACTTCAATGTTAGAAATCTCGGGAGAGTTGAACTCATAAGCAAATACAAACTCTATTTGTCGTGTAGATACTTACAGTCACTCATCACGCGGTCCAAGTTGCATTAGTTTCTTATCCTCTTCTCCAGAAGTTACCGCTTCAAGGTCCGCCATTGCTTTGAAAAATATTGGTAGATTTTCTATTCTTTGCCCTCTTTCATTTGAATCTGCATCACATGCCGAAAATTTTTGATTAGTGTATCGTATTCAATCTGTAAAAGTTGATTAGTTCTTCTTTGTGAGTTGCTAACGATTCGTTTATATCAGCCGGTGTTATGTCTTCTAATCCTGCCCCGTTAAGGAGATTCAAACTTTCTTGTTCATGCACTAGTCTTTTTCCCCTTTTTTTCGCTCCAACCCAACGACGTTTAACTGCCAGGTTACAGATCACTTTGGGAACGTGACCCCGGGATCAAGACAATTGGTGAAGCTTAGTATCGGAGTGAATAGAGAAGTATAGATACTGTTTTGCCAAGCGAAGCGCAGACTATGTGCCGTACGAAGTACCAGCGTGCAGTAGCCAGTATCGAACATTTTTTTGCGTGGTCTATTACTAATAGCATGTACTAGTATGGTGTGTGGTACCAGGCTTTCTTGAACACCAATATTAATCTATTAATGATTAAGAATTGACAGTTTTGAGATTGATACCCGATGTACTAAGTAGCTGAAAAATCTTGCCGTCTGGAAATAATGTTATAAGGAATGATACATTTTATCAATTTCAAAATAAGCTTACCATCTCAAAAGGCACTCACCATAGACCAGTGATTAGCTTGGTGGGTTGTTGTCCGAGGTAAAGGGATATCTGATATTCTCTCCTTGATAAAACCATAGCTGACTACTCGGACATTCGTACCTGTCCCTGGCCTTTTCTTCAACTCATCAGACGCGTGACAAAATCAATCAGGCATGATGTAAAGTGGGGATGAGAAGGTGAAACCTCCACCAAAGGAATGGTCTCTATATATATATATATATATATATATATATATATATATATATATATATATATATATATATATATATATATATATATATATATCCCCTATGGGACTTACTCTCCTTTTCCCTCTCGAACTACTCTAAAATTTTGACAGTGCGGTGTTGATATGCGACGTTTACATTTTGGTCTGAAGATCTGTAATTGCTATTTTAGAAAGTAATAAAAGCAAGCACTTTCACCGAAATAAGAACGTTTTTAGTTCTTCATTTTTCTTACACGTGTGCAACACATGTGCATGAGTCCAATCATTATACAACTTATTTCGATTCGAACATCGTGACCAGTGACCTCAAACATGGGTTCCATCTCCGGCTTGCCGCGGCTACAATGTGAGATCCTACACGATTCAGATTCACTACGAAATTGGAAAATAACGATCACCAAAGGACAAAACATAAATTGAACAAAGGAAAGATCAAACCAACAACAACAATACGACCTCGCAGCCAAACCAAATGAAAAATAAAGAAGAACAGATGAACATCACACCATAATATCTATAAAGTAACCTTTTTTAAACACACACACACACACACACACACACACACACACACACACACACACACACACACACACACATACACACATACACACACACACACACACACATGTAATTTGAAACAAATTGGAGAAAAAATGGAAAACAAAATATTGCTTTACACATATACCTATAAATACGAGGATACGAACATTTTTTTCTAGCACAAACATAACTGTGGGACATTAGGGTGACGAGAAATGAAGGTTCAGAATTTCTATCTCTACTTTAGCTGTGTGTTTTTGCTATTGAGAGATAGATATATTGTATCTATTGCAATTATGATTTTGTGTTTTGAAATATTCTGTTTTTTTGAGATATAACCTTCTATGTAAATCTGGTTGTGTATTGAATTTCATATCTCGCGATAGTGATATTTGTGATCATTATTTTCCAGCATTCGATTTTAATTCTGTATTTAATTTATTCTCAATCAAGTGCCGAGCAGTTTAAGGCAAAGAGAGCCTTGGATGGTGGAGAGAAGGACTCGCGGATGGTTACGGAATGTGGTGTACGGAAGTGATAGCCCTGTGAATTCATAGGGAAAGGAAGGAACGCATTTGTTAGGATATTGCATCTTCATAGATTTAGCTTACAAATGCGCCTGTATCGAGAAAAATATTGAATATCTATTAGGTTCAAACTGGAAAATAAAATAATAAACACACGAAATGCATAAAGATATTTTGGGAAAGGGAATGTTTCATGCTTACATTAGATTGGTATGTACACAACCGAAAGCAAAAAGCTATTTTGCATACACCGAGAAGAAAAATATGGATGGATATACATACACTGAGAGTAATAATAAATTTATTTGTAAAAATTAAGTTTTATTGATAAAACGATGATTTTTTTAAACAACCGTACGGAAGGAGCAAACTGATGGTATAAAGGTACTTCGTGCGAAGGAAAAAAGTGATAGACTCATATTGAACTGGAGAGACTCTTCATTTATTTTCGCACATAATCAATACATGCTTTTTTATGCAATGAGAAGAGGATTTTTTTTTCGTTTGGTCTTTTTATGCATTATCATAGATAGTACTGCTATTATTGCACGCTTTCAACAAGCTTTGACTAGTTCGTTTAATTTTTTCCAGGCCTGCAGTTACATTTCCTTTCTTGTGTGCTCCGTCCAAAAATGTTGAATTTGGGGGGTTTTATATTATTTTTTCCCGACATTCGAGCGTATATAAGGCGATGGTTGTTTGTTATGACTAAGGTTGAGATCATGCATTGGATGGATCGCGTAGAGGCAAAAGATAACACCAGAAAATGTTCAGGTGGCCCAGTACTTACGGCATGAACAAATGAATTATTGTGATTAAGTTAGAATCACATACTTAACGAAAGAAGTTTTTTTTGAATTTTAAAATCGATTTCCGGCGAAAAAGCATTGATCGCGTAAAGATTTACGGATATGAAAGTTGGAGATGATTACGTAGAAAAGTTGAATTGAAGTTTTGCAATAGGAAAATGATGGGTAGATTTGAGTAATAAAGACATAAAATATGGGAGGGGTGCTGTACACTTTCGCGAAACGTCAGAATAGAGCCCTCAGACATGCGTTGGAAGGGAGTCAAAAATTGCGATGAGACCTATATTCATTTCACTTGAAAACTCTTTAAGATATCTTCTCTTCCCGTTGATTTTGCTTCGAGTCGATTTAAAAAAATATTTTTGTGTAATTTTTGTATATTTTGTACGGAGAGAGTCACACACAAATTTGATGTTTGATATGTGTCAAGAGTTATTAATGTGTTTCAGAGAAAACATTCCTAACAAGACATAACATAGATTGAAAATATTTTTTGTGCCAAGAAAACAACCTATTTGAATATTTGTACTTGGAAATATTCTTATGGAGAGTGCATTTCTGTAGTTAAAAATCTGGTATTTTTTGTGCAAATACTTAGTTTTATAATCAGCCAAATAAACCACGCTAAAAATGTTCAATACTTTTCATTAAAAAATGAAAAAGTACTTTTAATATCACCAGCACGTTCCCAAAATAGTTATCGATGTTTATGATTGAGCGTTGACAGGTGGGGTATTTTTTGTTGATTATGGAAGATCGTTGGGACATGACCCAAAATGTGATAGAATTTACAACATTAAAATGCACCACAGCTGTGCTGTGCAAAAGAAACACGCTTTTCGTCGTCTGCATCAATTAGCAACATCGCATGATTCGAAATAGCGGTCGATTTACATAAACAAAAGAAAACAAAAAAATATATGAGAATGTATAAAAAATATACACCGAAAATATTTTTTCATCATTTCATATCTTTCTCGAAGGAAGCCAAACAGCGATGACTTTCCATGAGTTTAAATCAAAGATAGCGAAATATAGAGGTTTTGTCGGCTTGAGACAGTTGCCAAATTCCTACCACCACCAGTAGTCAGTATTCGAAACCAAGTAAAATACAATATTTTGAATACTGATAGTAATCGATTTTTTTATGTAATTCTTGTTATTGAAAACATTTTAAAGCGTATTAGTATTGTTTTAAATCTTTTCTTTGCTTCTTGTTCGCGTTACATCAGAACTTATAAACTTTCTATGATCATCTACTTTTTATAAACGAGTTTTCTTTTCATCAAATATTATTTGAATTTAAATGCCTACGTAAAAGTAAATCTTCATAGAATTCAAGAATGCGAATCATAGACACAAGTTTAAATCGATATTAATTTTTTTATCATGCATAATATGTATACAGGACAAACTGATGGTGTTACACTTTTGCGTTGATTTGAGATGATTTTCCTTTTGTAGACGTGTAGTGACTCGATTTAAATTTAGTACAACGTTTCTTTTCGTTACTTAATTACTTAAATAACGTTTCAAAGATTTTTCATTATGTGTTGAATAATCAAACTTGATCGGAGGCAAAAACGTTTGCTTCTTGAATTAGTTCGTACGGGTTAAAATAAAACTAGAAGTAAACACACAATTCAGAACTGCTGACAGAAACTTCGTGAAACAGAAAATGTTCACGACTACGTTTGCGTCTTGGTTATGTCAGATTGAAACAGACGACAGCTTTGCTCGCTTTCGGCAAGCTATAGTACAGTGTTGCTCTTTTTCAGAAGTCATTTTTTAAAATCATAGCTGGTATCTTTTTTTCTAATTCAATGACATTACTTCTGTTATATCATTTGAATGTTTGCATCACACTTTCTAGAGTAAAACTAAATACTTTCTTCTTAGTCATTTTTATTGGATACTTTGCAATGCCTAAAGGTTTTTTTGTGTAAGAATTACTGGTTATTTCACTGGATATTTTTCTCTTTATATGATTATGTTTACCAATCCTTTCTTTGGCAAATAATATCGAGTCACTAATAGTATTTTGCAAACATGCCTCGAAGCTACTTTCAATTCGCACATTCTGATTTTTACTTGTATGATTTTCCATTCTTTCAGCATATGTTATTTAACTATTTGCTAAAAAAAATACTCTGTATGACAAAATTATCAATTTGTTCAGTATTTAACATGAATTTACAGTATTACATAAACTAATCCCTTATTTGATACTAAATGATGATTTATACTCAAAAAGGTCTGGTTAATCACTCAATAGAAACTGTCATGTGACCAATGTTTTTTGGCAGCATGCCGTGTTGGGTGTGATCAAGTAAACATTTTGAAAAAGAGGTGATCAATGAATAAGTTACTTCTCGCATCTTTTGTTGGGCATTGGTCACTAAAATGTATCCGAATGAAAAAAAAAATCCAAAACCACAACAAAAAAAAACAAAAAAACTAGCGTGAATGAAGTTGGATGCAAACTAAGGGACCGATTTAGCATAAACTTACATGGAAAATTGCCCCCTCCCCAATAAAATAAACTATTTTGGAGAGGAATTAAAAATAACGACAACAACAACGACAAAAAAGACGTTTTTCTAAATAGAACAAGGAATGAATGTTTGAATTTTCAGACTTCTAGCCCAATTGGCGCTACCTGTACGTCCGATACTCAGTCATCAAGACCAACATGAAAACTGAGAGTTTTGGTTGACAGTTTGTGGAATATTCCGTATTTCTTTTATTTCTTCTTCATGTGATCCCTTTGATATTTGATGAAGGCAATAACAACAGTTCAGAGAAACAACCAGTCATGATCAATAAGCGCACAAATTTCTCAAAGAACACACAAAGATCTTTAACGTGATTTTTGTTAATGAATAGATGACATTTAGTATTATTTTCTTATGAACTAGAGCCAAGCAGAACCTATCCATTACAGATGAATGATTCCATGAATAAGCACCTTTTTTTTCCCCTCTGAGGATACGGGGTTGCCAATGTATTGCAGAATAATAGCAGAAGATATCAAGTTGTTCGTATCATTTGGAGAGAAAAGGGTTTGCCCTTCACAAAAGCTGTCGGACATTTTAAAAGCACGGTCTGCTAGTAGTTGGGGGGTGGAATAAGGAAGAAGAGGAGAAGAAAAGGATGGAGAAGGAGTAGGAAGGGGAAGAGGAGGAGGAGGAAAATAATCAGAATCTGAAGAAGGACGAGGAGGTGAAAATGACGATGACAAAGAAGAAGAAGAAGAAAGTTTTATGATGTATGTCTGCGGCTCTCGAACTTTTTTGTATCATGGCGCCTCAAGTCAGACAGTACTGAACAGCTGCGTTCGTATTCATGTGGTTAGGTTAGTTAGTAAAGAAGAAAAAGAAAGAAAAGAAAAAAAAACCGTCACATTTCGATCAACCAAACGTGAGGGACAAAATATGATAAAATAGTTTTGTTCATTTTTATTTATAATATAAGGGTCCAGTTTAGTTCCTTTGCAAATTGGTGTGACACAAAGTAAGATTCTAGTTTTGAATCACACATAAACCGTAAATCGATCGCCAGCTTTACTGCCGATTCACTCATTTCTCCTATAAAAATTTACTTTTTCTAAAAAACAAAAAAAAAATCCGGAAGAAACGAAGATCAGAGGCAATCAAAGAAATCCAAATTACGCGAAAGTATTTTTTCATAATTCTTTACTTATGTTTGCTTAACCGAATTTTAACCCAAATACCGAATCCTGAAATTTAAATTCAGAAAAACGTTATAAATTGAAACAAGCGGTATGGGGTACCCTGTTGTTCACACAATTTTTTCAAATCTCGGTGACTGCCAACCTCATTTTCTCTTCCACGTGGACTTTTGCACGATACTTCTTTTTATTACAGCTACGACCGAAAACCCGGCTTCGAGGAGATAAGTCGTATTAAATGGAATTAGGATTCGTTGAACTTTGGCACTTATCAGAGGATATTAATCTTTCACTGATATCTAAAACTAAGTTAATTCAATACATAGATTAATTCAGTTTTCTATGTAATTTGTAACACAGCTCAATGAGACTTTCTTCCTCTGCAGGCATAAAGTCAGATGGAGATTGGGTCTTGATTGGGTGATTAAGCATTGAATCCATGTGAATTTATCCATATCATAATCTAGAAAATAATTTTTGAAACCGGTTGCTAAGCTGAGATAAGTATTCTTCAAAAACGAATTTTATGTCCCGAGTGAAATCAACATCACTGGCTGTCACAAACTGTTGAAACAACGGGAAACACTCTTTATTATCATCTTCATTCATTTTTATTTTTCCATATAAATTCAGATGGTTGAAAATCTTCTCCACCAATTTCAAAATATGTATGTTAGGTCCTTGCAGGGAGAGATTTAGGACATTCAATTCTTCAAAGATATCAGACAAATACACCAATTCAGTTGAAAAATTATTTGGCGAAGATATGCGTGAAGTTCCTATCGTAATTCGAACGTATAAGTCAGTACGCTTCCTCGAGATAGCCATCGTTAGTTGCTGTAGTATAAAAAATATGTGTGTTCGGCTCCCATGTTTTTCGCATAACTCTTTGAAAAATTGTGCCTTCAATGGCCGACTTTTTACATGGTTGACCGTTTTCATAACACGTTCAAGGACCAGATTCGCCGGAGGACTTAGATGCTTTAATGCAAGTGCTTCCCTATGAATTATATGATGGGTCCATAGTGTATCAGGAGCTTTGCCACTCTCCCTAAGCCCTGAATACAGAACGACCACCATCTGTACAAATACCAAGGCTACTTCTTCCACTCAAGATTATTCTCATTGATAAACGTGTCTTGTATCACGAACAAAACTTAAGTTTTTGAACATATTTGCCAATATATAAATATATATATATATATATATATATATATATATATATATATATATATATATATATATATATATTCTCTAATTTTATCAGCATCAACGAATCGTACATAACAGATGAGATTATTACTGACAATGGGCTCGTTCAGCTGCAACCAAAATTCCTTGCCTTTCATCTTTTTAATCAAATGTTCATTCAGGTCCTCTTCGTTCGATTCTGCGACAAATCGTATCATCTCAAAAAGGCCCCTTAGGAAACAGATTCACTAATTATGATATCTACCATAGCTACAACAGCTGGTGAAATCAGATCTTCTCGTATAGTATGAAGATTTTTTTTTTAGCTTTTGCAAATGTACAAGACACCTTATTCCTATACGCATTGACTGGTATTAACGTATACTTAGAAAAAATACTTTTCTCTTATAAATCTTCTGCTAAAATAGTCACAAGCTCCACCAACCATCTTACGATGATTTGTTTCTAAGTGGCGTTTAATTTACTCGGAAGTGTGCACTTTAGTACAGACACCACGGTCTCTCTTCATCGTTGATGTTTGCAGAAGTGTATCCCAAGTCAAAATAACTATTGTGGGTACTCACCACATTCCCATCTCTCCCCATCTTCGCCTCTAGTTTGAGTTGTATCATCACTTTCATAACGTCTATTATTGTCTGGTAAACATTCTTCCATTTTTACGAAGGATTACAGCTTAAAAATACTAAATTAAAAAGATGTTTTTCAATTTGTATTGACATACTCGTACCATTTTTTTCAGATCTCTTAATTTAGTTGATCCAATCTTCAGTGGACAGTGAGGAATCAACAGTTAATCTTGAACACAGTTTAAAACAATCCTTGCATATAGAGAGAACGCATACTGATATTGAAATTGTGAAGTTCAAGACAAGATGTACCTGTAAGATGAGTTGATCGGAACAGATAACTCGTGAAAACTACATACTTTAACTGTTTTGGTGCACCCAGTTTCCACTGTACTTCTTACACCTCTTTTTAACACCGTGGCAAGGTTGTCAAATTGAATGACGAAATGAATGAATTAAATTCCAAGATGTCCCACCCTTTTACTCTTGTACCAGATTAAGCTAAGCTGAGTAAATATCAATACTACCTTGGTCACTTTTTTTTTTTACATGGTCTCAAAATCTTACCAACAAGCAGTTTTTCATGCACGAAATACAAAAGAAATAAATTTCTGTGGATTTCAGGGATAAGAATAAGTCAATAAAGTTTTAAATAATGCAACTAATTCTTATAGTTCAAAATCTTGTCATATTTATCTTTTTTCTTAATTTTTAAAATTCATTTTTATTTAAAATTTTTTGCTCTCTTCTTTTTCACTTCAGATATCTGACAGTCGATGATGGAGACTGGATGATAGCGAATCTGCAATCTCCTTTCAGTATTCCAACAGTCCACAGCAGTGCTGTGGTTTGAACTTTCTTCAGGGGATTGTACTGCTTCGAGTGCCTTTCATAATATCTTGATAGCATGCTTACACATCGCGTTTCAGCCATGCGCCTTTCCTCTTCACATACAATCTATCAATATAATCTCTGGGGTAGAGAGCTACGTGCAACCTCATAGGCTCCCTTGTTTGCCTATCAGTTGATTGGAGTTCATCCTTTGTTCATCCAAGAAATGGTCACGTGCATCTTAATACAGATACTGCCCATGTGTTCGCTCCGGCAAGGGAGATAACTATTAAATACTAATCAAAGTTGTATCCTCACTTATTTTTTCACTTTCTTTTGCTAATGCATAAAAGATCTGAGTTCATGCTCATCACCAGTCCTTTGTCGGCCGTCGTCAGACATAGAACTTTCCCAGAATTCGCCAGACCTCTCTATCGTGAGCGTCGTGGAGCCGATACTTCCTGAACTTGTCTAGTTCGTTTCGCTGTCTTGTATTCTGTTCAGTTTCACATGTGATCACTTGAGACATTCGTGAGTCGTGATCCATCAGTTGTCTGCCACTCTTACAACATGACCAGCCCATCACCATTTGAATTTTTGATGGATTCAATGATGTCTCAGACTCCTGTTTCTTTCCATGATATATTGTGCTGTCTTGCAATCTCTCTATGTGATGTTGAGCGTGATTCTTTCATATGGACGTTGCATGGTTCTCAGTTTGAGGGCCAGTCTCTTGGTTAGGTTCCATGTTTCAGCTCTATATATGACTATCAGGAGGATGCATTGGTTGTATACCTTTCTTTTTAGGAATAATGGGATTTTCTTGTTGTTTGAAGTTTGAGCTTGCTCTGTTAAAGGTTTGCCATCTTAAGGTGATCCTTTGCTTGATTTTAACTTCTTTTGAGGATTCCATGGAGATTGTCCAAGGAAGATGTAGTGGTCTACTTCGTCCAGCTTAGCGTTTTCGATTCTGATCGTCGTGTGTTTATTTCTAATGCGATCGTTGCACATGACTTTTGTGTTGCTAAAGTTCATGTGAACACCAACTTTCTTGATTTAATCATTCAGTTTATTCAGAATTAGTTGGAGGTCCTGAAGGTTCTCTGCAAAACGACGATGTAGTCAGAAATTCTGATTCCTTTATTTTCCCAGTCATAGTTTAGGTAGATAATTTCGAGGCAGACTGTAAAGAGATTGGGTAAGTTGGAATCACCTTGTCTTACCTTTTTTTGAGCTCAAAGAGCTCAGAGTCATTATGTAGCCCGATAAAAGAGCTGCTATGACGGTTTGTATGTTGCATTACTCTCACGTATAAAGGGTCTACACCTAATAAAGTGATAACCTAAATGACCTTGGGAATTTCCACTGAATTGGAGGCCTTCTTGAAGTCGATAAATGCTACAGTGAGTGGCATTTTATATCCTGCTGCTTTCTTTCTTCGTTGGTTTATTGAATGAAGATTGTCCATAGTCGAGTAGCTTCTTCTAAAGCCAGCTTGTTCCCATGGTCGTTTTTCATTTAGTGTTTAGTTTGTAGATGGAATTGTGTAGACTTATTGGTTTGTAAGTGTTGAGACCTTTCAGGTTTCCTTTTTTATATAACAAGATTATGATGACAGGGCTCCGATCTTCTGGGACTTTATTTAGTTTTATGAAATATTTAGTTGAATAGAATGGCTAGAGGACACTTCTGTGGACGGTCCCTACGTTGACGTGGTTTAGGACCTGAATGTCTTCGACAGTTTTGTTTTGTCCACGAGGATGTAGTCTATTTTGTTTTTGGTTTTACGGTTGGGCTCTTCCAAGTCCATTTTTATTGGTTTTCTTCTTGAAGAAGGTATCAATGATTTTGAACGTGCCGACGTTATGTTTATTTCCTTGTCCTACCAGTGCGTTGAAGTCATTGAAGTATTTTTGGTGTCTTGGAGAAGGGGGTTCAAGTCATCGTAGAAATCGTATAATTCCTCTTTGGTTGATTGCACAGTGGGTGCGTAGACTTGGATAACGTTCAGTTCGTATTTCTTTGAGAGTTGTACAGTTTAATGGTAATGCGGTCTGAGACAGGTTTGAAGCCTACCACGTTATCTTTGAGTTCCTTATTGATTTGGAAGCCTTTCTCCGCTTCGTTTTACTTTCTTCACTCAGCTGTAAAAAAAGATGTTTGCTCTTTACTTCGATTAGTTTTCCTTGGGATCTTCTCATTTTGCTGATACTGATTATATCCCATTTGATGATTTTGATTTCATATTCAAGATAGGTTGGGTGCATGTCTGATGAGAGTGTTCAGACGTTGTAGGTGCCAATGTATAATGTTGTTCTTTTGTTAATGGTTTTGGAGTTTTGTTTGGGTAGTCGCTGAACATATTACACTCATCAAAGGCACATTATGTGGTTGGGCTTTTGGGGACCGATGACCCCAGGAACGGTTGATTCCTTGGTGTAATGAGTAGGTAGTCGTCCTTGGAGCACATCAATCCCACCAGAAATAGGTGATACTGTTGAGCCTTTTGGGATCGATGACCCCGCAGGAACGACTAGTGTAATTTTGATTGTGTGAACTATGGGTAGTGTTGGGCCATACCCTGTCACGCCGGCCTATGAAGTGTTAAACGGGGGTCTGGTGGGCTAGTCACAACTGATGTCAATCAGAGTAGCCTAAGAGATCAACCGGCTCTTTGCACACGTATCCGCTCTAGATAAGGTAGATATGAGTGTTCGCAGCGCTATAAGGGATAAAAATCAGATGTGGAATAAGGGACGAAAATTTCGTTTGGTTTAGTGGTATAGCTATAATTTCCACCCCTATCAACTCGTATGTATTAAGATAGAGGAACAAGAAGTAAGCCAGGCAGAGTTAACACTAACGCATCTGAGATCTCATCAGAATAAATCCCATAAGTGAATGATTGACTAACTGATCCCACGAATTTGCTTCACGTGTAGTTAGGTGAGTAGTAAGAGTTTGGTCATACCTCTCCGTTATTTTTAAAGTTTTTAACTTAACAAAAACCCACAAAAAGGTTGCATTTAAGAAGAGGGGGAGGGTGTTGAGTAGGGGGGACAAGTATATATTGGACGCAATATGAAGAAAAAGTGACTGTAAAACTTAATCAGGACTGTTCGAGTGTTTCCTTCTCCGCCCCTCTTGTCCTCCCCTTATCTCTATCCGTCGGAAGTGAGCATAATAATTCGAGGTCTCGCTAAAGATAAAACTAAGTGAAAAGGCCGTATAAACGATACAGAAAAGGAATCTATCTACAACTAATAAAAAAGACGGACAAGTTGAAGGAGCAGTCTGAACATTTCAACAAGAAGAAAAATAGTTTAATTATTTTCAATTCTATCAATGTTAAAACTAACTATGCAGGTTCCAGTTCAGATAAGATTTTATGTTGGTTGAATATAAATAAGAAGATACTGAGCAATATGACGTTTTTGATGTTTTAAAGTACAAATTGGCGGTGGCAGGGGTAAACTAACATTCAATAGAAGATGAATGAGCAATTTCTAATAACTTGAGCAATTTCTCAAGTTTTCTAACAACTTTGGCAGATACGCATTACACAGTGAACAGTTGGATGTATAGCTTTAAAATAGCGGAGTTAAACTCCTTCATATGCTTCTACCGAGAAAATGATGCAACAACACCTCGATGGATGGATAAGTTTGGGATTTCCTTTCCTATTGCTTGTCATTCTTATCTTAATAAGATACGTCCATTTCACAGACAAAAGATAAACAAAATGGCCACTGTAAGTCCAAACTCAAATCATACTTCTATTCTGACTGAAGATAATTACTGCAACTTCTGTATTGTATATTTAGTAAATAGAATCGTAGATTTTTGTAAGACTGGTCAGTTTGACTCAGCCAACTACCAATCACTCGGCCGTGATTTCAAATTACGGTAGGTAAATATCAATTTTACAAATTTATTTATTTATTAGTGTGCCACTTTGGAAACGAAGGGTTGATTAGAAAAATGACGCTATGAAAATGAAGGGTTAATTAGAAAAATCTGAAAATGGAAACTAAGATGAACTTGCAAGGTTGAGTGTACTTTACAAATCAGAACAGTTACCCAAGGGGTTTTCGAAATAAACCAGACTTGGACAGGGAACTGATAAAAATCTGAATTGTAAAGCAATTGATATTGAATCTGGGAGTGAAGTACTCAAAAGGGTCTGACGAGCGGGGCCTGGTCAGAATACAGATATATGATTAATCGCTTCTCTTTGAGAGGTTTATGAATCCCTGAGTTTCGAGAAATACTTATGAGAAAGATTGGCCATTTTAGCTTCCGGGCAGCTAAATTGATTGCCAGAAGATCTAAGGGAAAATTATGGATTCTCAAATTTGGTTAGGGCGGAAGGAAAATTACTACAGTCAGCACAATTTCAATATTTACCACCTGAAAGGGGGAAATCAATTATAAACCTTTAAACTTTGTTGTAGCTCTATAAATAGACATACCAAGAGACATGAAGTAGATAACCCGAAAGACAGACTGATAATCATTCCATAGTCTTCACCCGCATCGGCGTATATTTTGACCAGTCACCCTGTAATAATACTGACATAAATCTTATTGCATATAATACACCCAGTATCGATTGTTCATTTTCAATTTGTGACACCTCTGGTGGTCTTTGTTCCAACGCCGCAAAGTCTTTGGTTGACAGCTGCAACCCTCGGATCTGAGCACGACGTGGGTGAGGCTAGGCGACTTGAAACAGAGATACAGCGACCAGTCAAGTACGGTCTGACCAGCGTCGCACTTCACCAACTAACGAAAGGTAGCAGAGACCAGCCCAGGGTACTTTTCTCATTAGAATAAAATAGGCCCTTGCGTATTTCTAACATGAGTTTTCGTATATCTATGTAAGACCAGGCAATTTAGCTCAGTCGGTGAGAGAATCGCATACCAATCAATCGGTCGTGATTTCGAATCATGGAAGGGAAATGTCAAATTTACAAATTGATTTGGTTTAACGTGACGGCACACACAAACATTGAAGAGTTTATTCGCCTAAATTCAGCGAGTGTGGTTGTTGTTGCTTCGGTAAAAAAACAAAGTTAACTCCAGACTTGGAGTGATGTTTGACAGAATTATTTTACGGTTAATATCGATTGGTTAATGCAGTCGGAAATTGATAGTTTCGGAATTTGGTTATCACTTGTCAGAAATGTTATTGCGTACATCTCCAGCGAAGAAGCAATTAGTTTAATATTTTTTCAACCTATGGGTACCGAAGTTTTCCCAATTATTTCTTCTCCCATAGCTACTTCATAAGCTTAGTCTATTGATAAAATCTTTGAAAAAAAAATCAATGTAACTCTGCTCCACCAAGCTTACCAGGTAATTAACTTTCTGAAATCTACATCAAGCGTGTACACAAAATTAGAGTTTCCTATCAGGGCATCTTATACAACGATAAGCCAAAACAGTATGACCATCTGCTGTAATAAGGTATTGGTACACCACGTGTCCTTAAAATAGCTCTTACCCGATTAATTCACTGGATTTTGGTACATTGCCCTGTTCCGATGCTCTGACCTGCTTCCATAAAGATCGATGAACTGTATGTTGTGACGCATTCCTTCCCCTACCTTGATCAGGGCTATCTGTTGGCTCGTACTTGGCTGGAAAGTCTCCATTCACTTAATGCATCGATAAGTTTTGGTTGCCCAATGCCTTGTCGATGGTTGGTGATTTTTCTCTTCTTTGGGCCACTGCCAATAGATAAATCGCCACTACTGTACATGAATACCCCTCAAGATGCCGTTTCGAAAATATCAACATTATCAATCTTTTATAGTCAATCGTTGGAAATAGACATTCCCCCAGATTCTCCAGACCTCTCTATCGTGGGCGTCAGGGAGCTGATATATTCTGAATCTGTCCAATTCATCTCGCTATCTCATATTTTGCCAGTCTCAGTTCTGCATTTGATCTCTGGGGATACATGTTGTGAGTCGTAATACCCATCGGTTGTCAGCCATTCTTGCAACATGTCCAGCTCATTGCCATTTGAGTTTTCTAATGGATTTTATGATGTTCTAGGCTCCTGTTTTTCGTTAATATACTATGCTGTCTTGTGGTCTCTCCATGTGACACTGAGCATAATTCTTTCAAGTGCACGTTGCATGATTCTCAGGTTGAGGGTCTGTCTCTTGGTTAGGTTCCAAGTTTCAACTCCATAGGTGACTATCGAAGGAATGCATTGGTTCAATACTATTCTTTTTAGGATTAATAGGATTTTTTTTGTTTTTGAAGATTGGGCGTTCTCTGCCGAAGGCTTGCCATCTTTTGGTTATTCTTTGCTTGGTGTCAAAATCACACAAATCTTTCTCTTGGTCCATAACTGCAGCATTCAACACATCAGAATCAAGTAATCGAGACCGGCTTACCTACTTATATACCTTTGACACTGAGATAGGAGATTATTACGAGACAGCTGCCATCATTCTTGCCCCATGTCACTGAGCATAATGTTTTGGTTCATTAGTGTCTTCATTTAAATATACATATGTATATGTCTGTGTATGTGTGTGTGTGTTTAAACATACGCTCCTCTCTTGTGAACAAACCTAACCCACCGCTTCTCCATTAATCACAGATCGAACAATACACAGTGAAATTTGAAATAAAAAAAATCAGCTGAGAAATTTGTCAAGCAGTGGACTTAGTATTACTAAGAACCTTTGTGTATCCAAATTGCATTTTCATCCTTCAATATCAATTTATTTTTCCAATATTACCTTAGGGTAATCCAATATAGCCTCAAGACCTGGCTTTTACAGAAACACTTTTCATTTAGTCTTTTTTGCATTATTTGTACACTTATGCTGGTTAGCTTTTACTATATTCCTTTTACTAAACGATTCGTCTTATTGTAGGTATTCATCTAGCTGAGGTTAGTCTCACAAAAGCTATACCACCAACGTCACTAATTCCTTTTCCTCACCCTCTATACTTCTCCTTTGAAAACCTTTTTCTTCCTTTAATTTTCTTCGTACACCGTCTTAGACGCCGCCCTGTCTAGCCAGTCATTTTACTTGATGGCCACCCTTCATTTAGAGGGCGAGGAAAGTTCGTTAAAGCTCTAGGCTGCAACAATTTTGGGATGCCAACGTAAAAACAAGTAGGGAATGATGAAGTACACCATCTGAAGTCTACTAATTCTTCAAATCGATCTGGCCCCCTTGAGATGACGTTGAGTCCCGCTGTCATTCGTTGTACCGTGGGATTTGCATTTATCACCTCGATCATCTGTCAACAAGGGCTAAAGCAGGAAGTTACACTGCAAGGAAACACTTCTCATTAATGTGTATGAAGGTTTATTGCTAGAGTATATTTATAGTACGTGGATGCATTTTTGCTACAACTAATTTCTATTTTACAAGCTTCTTTGCGAAATGGGAGGAGTTTCTTTTACATGGTCAGGATACGATGAAGAGCTTTTCCCAACAAATCTGGCAACTTCAAACGTGCCTTGATTTTATGTTCATAGGAGTTCAACTGGCGCCGTTATTTGAAAAATCACCTTTGATCTCAGTTGGTCAGTGGTCCTGAATACATTGACGTCTTCGCTCATTAATAAATGACCTAAAACGACTGGTTACAATACACTTTTCTGGGAGATCCTGTGACAGATACCAATTTCGACAAACGAGTCTTTTTGAAAATTTCTTCGTATCTTTTACAGTTTCGTGTAGATAACGATATATGACCCATGCCATTAGTGAAAACCTATTTATGCATCACTTATTGGAAGCGTAAGTATTACTCGATCTTACTGGATTATACTAATAAACATAATTTTAAGCTCAAATCTCAAGCTCACCCTGTGTCGATATCCTATTTTTCAAAATTCAGCTTTTTTATTGTTTCATTTCGATTACATCTCGTTGTTCTACGAGGCTTATTGTGTTACATGAGACAAAATGAATGAAATGAAATGGAAGTAAGATCGTATTGTACGTACTTACCTTGGAAATGTGTAGTTGAAATTTTGAGTTTCAATGGGTTTGGACGCCAATCACTGACGCTGGTGAGAAAATTGCAACTATTTCGGCCACGAGGCAAGCTCAGATTTATCAGATTCAAAAGTGCTTTAATAGATAGGAGTAGTAAGAAGGGCTACAAAAAATATTGAATATATGCCGTTATAATGAAATACTGCATTAAACATGTTGATTAAAAATGTTGAGTTGTTTTTTTTCTTCAGCAATTAAGAGTACTTCGAAATTAGTATTGATGTCTTCACAAGATTTTAGAGTTTATCTCGCCAGTAAGCATAATTTTACGCAGAAATTACGAGCTTATTTTCCTAGTATCATTGTCTGTCAGGAAATGATTTTTCAGTATACAGATTTGCAATCACTTAGTGGGTTTTTCGTAAGTAAAGCACTTGTTGTCCATTCAGCTGCAACTTGTAATTACCAATCAAAAATGGCACGTAACCCAATGGCCTTCATTACTCAAAACACTAGAAAAAAAGCTTTTTACATTTATTGCATGATTATTCCTTTTAATTACACTCTTGGAATCTAGATGGAAAATTCCTCACCAAATTCCATTTCCCCTTCCCTTAATACTACATGATTATCCCACGTTCTTTAAAACAGCATCTTTCTTTCTTTTTCTTTTTCTTTCTATTTTTCACACCCACATTATTCGTGATGTTTGTTTTTCTTATAGTGTCATTAATATAACAGTATGACTGTGGTAGATATTTTTAGAACCAATAATTTCGCTTGAATGGCTTTTATTAGAATTCTTAATTATCAATTACGTAAATCATTTAAACAATTTTTCGTCAACTTGTAGCCATCTCCTGTGTGCATATAGATAGATATACAGGATATGTACACGCTCAAATACGCATACGCACACACACACACACACACACACACGCACACACGCACACACAAACTGACTGACAGACAAACAGACACAGACAAATATATACATACATCGTAAATTGACTTTAAATAGATGATCCCAACAAGAGAATATTCACACATTGTACCATAATAAACAGTAAATGTAAAACAGGCAAAAAGACACTGAAGAAAATTGCATTAACAGATATTGGGAAATAGGACTCAAGTGACTCAAAGAAAACTTTGAGAAAGAGTTTTTGGGTTCAGTATTTAAAGCTGTAAAGCTTTCTAGACTATATATATAAAGAAATCTCATATATATATATATATATATATATATATATATATATATATATATATATATATATATATATATATAATTATTGTGTCATCCACAGACAGCTGTTTTGATGTGTTACATCTCTTCAGTGTGACTATAGACTTTCCAGTACCGCGAGGCAGAATTGAAACCTTCACTTCAGAGGCCGATATCCTACCTCTGGACTACGGAACTTGACAGGCAGTAAGACTGAATTTAAGTGATATATTTTAAATTACACAGAAATCCCTCATCCACCAGAATGCTCGATTCCTATAGAAGAACATCGCATAAACTGACAGTGGATGAGTTACCTCACTTAAAGAGTGCTCAACCCTGAATAGGGAAGCATTAATATACACACACACACACACGCACACACACACACACATATATATATATATATATATATAAGATTTCTTTTTTTACATTTAGAGAAATTTACCTTTCTATCGGTGTCCTTTTTTTCAGTAAAGCTTGCTGGTTTTGAAATACGGCCATAAAGTGGCTAAAATACGGTTAACTATTAAATGACTACTTCCGAGTAACTTGAAAAGCATGATACAATACAAAAATCAATTAAGACAAATTACGTTGTTTTCTTGACTTCAAGTAGATTAATCTTCTGTTTACATCGTCGTTTTAATTAACTTTTAAGGCGTGTCCATATATTTTCCTCTATTCCCGTTGTCTTTTTGTCGAAATAAAATAAAATTATTTCTTTAAAATGCATCATATGATTAAGATAAATTACGTTATTTCTTCTTTGATTGCTTTTTCGTTCAGCAAATGTTGGATTGTTTCGCCCCACTCCTGGAAATAAAAACTTCTGAAATGAAAAAAAATAAGTAAAAGCCCTACGCCCCATTAACACGAACCAATATGTCATAAAATTAATCGTAAACCCCTCATTGCTAAAATAATCGTAATACGTTAATTGCTTGGTTAAAAGCGGAAATAGCCATTTTTATTGCTAAACTTGACCGGAAGTAGCTCCTTTACTGTATATTAAACTCATTAGCGCGAGGTTACCTTTAGGAATGCCTTTTATTTACCTGCTTCCGTATAGTTTATTTTATTGTCGATTCGTTCTCCGATTTTCTTTCAGTTTTTCTATTTCATTCATTTTTTCCTTTCTTTCTTCTTCTTCTTTTCTGGATTCTCTTTATTTTCCTTTCTTTTCACTCTTCCGTTTTACTTCTCTTCGATAATTTTCGGTTTAAATCTTACTTAGCAGACTCCGGCTTTTTTTTTCATCAATTAATTTGTTTTCATTCTTGATTCATTCTGAGTATCTTTCGCTCTGTTTCTTCTTTCTTTTACGCTTTCTTTCCCGAATACATCTCATGATTTTTCAAGTTCGTTTTTCTTCTTTTTCTCCTTTCTCATCGTTTCTTCTCTTTCGTCTTCGCTTTCTTTTCTAATTCATATCTTTTTTCTTTGATCTTTTGTGTACTGATTAACCCGTGTAATTGACTAATATATTGACTAATCTAATTCCGCTATTTCCATTAATGAACTCGATCATCCTATTTGAGGCCAGCCTGGAAAGTATCCAACCATTTAATTTTCTGTAGTTATTTTATTTTCTAATACTCTCTTCAGTTCATAGGTCTCCAGTATTAAGGTTTTCCTTCTTTCCTTTTGCGATTATTTTGAAACATTTCATTCTTCTATTGAATCACTCCATTTTTTGTTCCTTATTTTACATCTATTTTCTCAATTCACTGAAACACTCTCTGAACCTCCCGTAATAATTGGTGTTTCTCTTTCTTTCCTTCAGTCTTTTGTGAAACGTCTGCGTTTTCAAAGATTTAATTTTGAATTATAATTAAAAAGCAAATTACTTTGTAATTTTTCTCTCATCTCGATTAATTCCAAGCTTTCATCACGTTAACCCATCTCTTACTCACACGCAGAAGCACAAAGACGCAAACACAAAAGAACACATTCAAAAGGACACACATTACTACTCTAAAGGAAGCTTTCAATTGAAGCTGATTACGAAGGTGTCATTCACCTGTGCGTACGAAGTGCTGCTCAGAGGAATTTAACAGCTCGCACGAACCGAAAAAGATGCAAAATTTCGCTACTATTTGTGAGCAGATCTCCTTGTAGGATCTCTGTTTATACACCTAAGGGAACTTCTTCAAAGGTATAGTTGGAAATGTCATTGCGTAACTACTAAGAGAGTTATATACTAATATTAATACACATATACATGAGCAAATCACATGACATCAACATCTAATTTAGTATCATTGTGAAAGAACTTTTTCAAACAAAACGAGTCGAGAAAATGTATTAACTTGGCATTTTGTACTCTGTATTACTTGGTAAATTAGATTAAGTTTCCCGATTATTTGTCAACATTTTTGGTTTTCTGAAAAGCTAGAAATAAAAGGCAAAACCAAACCTGCTGGGTATCATTATTCACAACTGTTTTTTTTTTCATTGTTTTCAAACATTTTGGTATCGAATAAGTTTCCACCTTATTTATTCATGTTGTTCATTAGAAGTTTTGCAATTTGTGTTGATAACTCTCCATATATCATTGAAGATGAAAATAAAACGAAGCCGTAAGTGTACAGAATAAATTGTGTAAAAGTTTAATTTTTGCTTCAGTAAAGTCTGAAAAATTAAATTCTCATTTGTTTCTAATAGGAAGGTCTATAACTGACAAAAATGATCGAAAAATAACAAATAATATCGCTACCGTGTCATTGAAATCAATCGATACTTTTTTTCCGTGAAACTTTTTCCTGTATTAAATGATCATAACTTTTCCATCGATTTACAAGTTTTTCATTCCGAAGTACGGTAGATAATGTTATTTTGACAAAGGTTTTGATGAGTGAGGATCACCTTATTGAACTGCATGCAAATGGTCCAGTAAGACACCTCGATCTGTTGAACTCTCGAACAGACCTCCCCGTGGTAAAATAATGTAAATATCTTTTGATCTCAATTCTCCATGCTTTGTTCTGAATTACCTTACGTTCTAAAAAGAAGAGCATACAACCAATACATCCTCCCGATAGTTACTTTTGGATCTGAAACATGGAACCTAACCACGAGACAAACCCACAAACTGAGAAGCATGCAGCGTGCGCATGAGAGAATCATACTCAACCTCACATACAGAGATCACAAGACAGCACAATGTATTAGGAGTAAAACGGGAGTCCGAGACATCATGGAATCTATTAGAAAACTTAAATGGCAATTGGCATTGGTATATCAAAGTCAAGGAAATGCGTGAACAATTGCATTGGAATTTAATGTTTTAATCATAAACTTGTTTGAGGAATTCTTGATCAGAATGTTTTGCGTACGGCGACTTTGAATCTTAGTATTCGATTCCAGTAATGTTAATTTAGCTGTTTGGGATAGAAATTTAGCCCCTTTCGTTAGGACGGCCTGTAAACATCAACAGTAACTTGACTTGTGATGATATTACTACTGCTTGTATACTTGACCCGGGCCAATATTTTGATTGTAAAGTTTATGTAAATATCAATTAATATAAGATTTGAAGCTAGAAGAAATAATCAGATTGTGTTGCTGAACAAGAAAAAAAGCTAAATCTAGTTCTAAAAGAGCCAAGTTGGCTATACAGCTCAAATTGTATGTTCTGCTGAACTTAACCTGATCGACTGATAAGCGATAGGAACGATTGCTTTGGAAATATTGATCTTGCGAAAATATAGATATGAAATAGAAATTCCCCATAGTGATTTACCTTCGCTGTAAAAAGATTTTCTTTGTGCATCATTTTTCTATTTTGGATCATGTGGAAAGGCTAAATTTCATTATATCAATCTCTGATTTTTTGGCAAAACTCGAGACTTTCATAACTTTTGATCTAGTGAGCGGATTTTGGTCGAATAAAATACTTTGTTCTCGGCAAAATGCCCTCTATATTAAACTATAACTTTCAGTAACACTACTCATACAACTAAAACTCATCTGACCCCCTCCACGATTTGTTATCTTGAAGACTTACATAACGTATCCTTTCAGGCAATTGCCGGTAAAGAAAAGCAGGTATTTTATTTCCACAAAGTCGATTTAATTCCAAAAGTTTATAAATGGGATTTAAGAATGTATTCACATACAGTACCTGTCATAAGTATTTGAACAAACAGAGGTTGATTTGTATGGCTAGGTTTCAAGAGTTAAGAATAGGAACTTTACGCAAAAAGAACCACGTTTAATGACAATCCGCACAACAAGGCATGCATTTAGGTATATTTTGTATTTCTGAATGTTATGTTTCGAGAAAAGAATAAAAAAATGAGTCAAATTGTTAAATGAATTAAACCAAGTATCGTTCTTTTATCCTGCTACAATTTGGTTCAGAATCAATCAAGGAGATCTAAAAGGCTGACTAGCATCGTTATTTTGAAATGTTGCGTATCTATTTGGTTAAAAAGCCTTGTACTAGACCAATTAATACTTGAAAGCAATGCAATCATTGGCAAGAACAAACAGAGTTGGATTCAATTAACAATTTAATTCAGTTTTGCTCAAGTTTTGCAGGGGGTATTCACATGTAAAGGTTAAGTTTGATTGCATTCGGGCACGGTACGAATCAGAAAACAATTCTGGGGATTTGTTTCTCCAGAGGGCACCTCCCCAATGCCAAAAAATTCTTAACAACTAGTGATTTTATTTGTACAATTTCTACTTCCTCTGATTTTTAAAAAAATTTCTGTGAATCACTCTATTTCTCATCCACTTCAAATAGCTAGAAGAATATGGATCGAGGGAAACTGTCAACAATATATATATATATATATATATATATATATATATATATATATATATATATATATATATATATATATATATATATATATATATATATATTCGTCTGTTGTTGTTGTTTATTGTGAACTTCCACTATGCAGTCACTCTTAGTACTGGAACATTCTAGATTCCATTTATATCACCTGTACACAATAGAAAGATGCAAAAGCACTGCTTTTAATGCAAATCTATATATAATTCATTTGTTGTTTATATATATATATATATATATATATATATATATATATATATATATATATATATATAGTTAAATAATAGATCTGAAGAGAATATTGTGAAAAAAATCAATCAATAAAGAAACAACAACCAAAAAAAACAAATGCAATTAACCAAGAACTTAAGATACTACGAAAAGAAGAATCATAAACAAGAAAAAAAAAATCTTTAAATATGATAGATGGAACTTCCCACTCAGGGTGATCAAAAATACGCACATCCCAATAACAATTCTGCACAGGAATCTGGATAAACTGAATCATTTGCCTAAAGAAGCCCGAAGGGTAGAAATATAAGCGTGCCAACGTAGCGAATCTATCATTTCACCATATTTCAGGTTCTACTTAAACACACATTGTACATTGAATTATAGATTTGAAATTATATATATATATATATATATATATATATATATATATATATATATATATATATATATATATATATATGTATATGTATATATATATATACGTATATATATATGTATATATATATATTTATATGTATGTATGTATATATATATGTAGAGAGAGAGAGAGAGAGAGAGGGAGAGAGTCTAGAAAGCTTTACAGCTTTCAACACTATACACATTGAAAAAAAATTTTTTTTTCAGTTTTTTTTCGTTTGTTTCACTTCAGTCACTTATTTCCCAATATATATAAGAAATGGATATGTGTAATTATGTAGAAAAGTATTTGAAATAATCTCCCGTCATTATATGGTTAATATATCACTTAGCATAGATATTGTAAAATGAATGAACAATTAAAGAAAATGAGGCTGCTGCAGGATTCTAACCTGCGACCGATTGGGTACCTCCTTCAACGTAGCGATGCTTCTACAGTTTGCGGCTGTTTAGCTCAATGGTAAGAGCATCGCCACGTTTAAACAGCTACCCTATCGGTCGCAGGTTCGATTCCATCCCTGCAGCAATTCCATTTTCTATTCAATTGTCTGTCCGATTTACGTTATCTATGTTAAGTGATATATTAACTGTCTAATGACGGGATATCGATTCAAATAAGTTTCCATATAATATAACGGAATTTATACATATATGTTCCTAGCTTTTCGAGAGATCACTTTACGGTACTTTTCTGCTTTTACGAAAAAAATATGAAAAGTGAAAATAACCATTATAGAGGAAGTGCACACTCTTCTTCCTCTATCATCCTAGTCTCTTGTGCCTCCCATCCGTCACTAACGTACCATCATCAGCATTTAGAAGTCTGGGAATGCTGGAAATTTTCTTCCCATAAAAATTAGAGGTAATTGCTTATTCGTTTTACGAATTCAGTTTACAAAAAGGTTTTATAGAGGTATTATAATTTCGAACAGGCATCTCTCTCCGACTCTCTCCATTCGTCGTCCTAAATATTTGAAGAGAGAGAGAGAGAGAGTGAGAGAGAGAGGGGGAAGGGAGAGAGAGAGAGATAGAGTAGAAAAAAGATGAAAGACCTTGTTAACGTACAAGTTTCGCATGCCATCAATCCTGTATACATTCCTAACAGGCAAAATTAAAAATGTGGCCTTTTGAATTCACACTGAAACCCATCTTTGTCCCATGTAATGATAGAGCGCGAAAAATCGCTGAGAAGAGTGTATGACTGAGAAGAAGGGGAAAAAGAGAAGGAAAAGAGAAAGAGATTGAAACTGTTTTGGGGAAGCAAAAGGCGAAGAACATCTTTTTTAATGTCTTGCATTCAAAATGTTTCTCTCGAATGACAAAACTCCAGTTCCAACCAAATTTGTCACGAACATATTACGTCAGCAAGAAATAAGCAGATCTGAATCTGATCCAGTTTAGCATTATTCTTCTACATGGAAATTAGTTTTTGAGATGTTCGATCATCGAGGCAGGTGTACTTAAGAATAAAAATCACAGCAACGACAAATCAAAAACGATGATGGTAACAACAACAACAACAACAATGGCAAGGACAAGACAGACATAATAAAAAGTGCCCAAAGCAATGTAATGGATATTTAAAAAAGTAACAAACGATGACACAACACAGTAATCAATAAGGAAAGAAAAAATGTGAACAGAAAAAATCTACATGGGGAATTAAAAAAACAATTAGGTACAAAACGTCGCAAAAGAGAGATCATGAACATGGCAACGCAAAGGAAACCTGAAGAGAGAAACAGAATCGCTCATCAGGGCAGCCCCAAACAAACTATTTCAAGATAAAAATCAACAGAACCCAACAGTGATACTCTGATAACTAAATAACCGGGGATCGAACCCAGGACATTCTGCGCGTGAGGCAGTTCAAATACAGATAAGAACATTGTCTTCATTATGATATAAAGGGAACGGTACAAATATGTATCATATGAAGGATGAAGATCGAAAATTAATAAACTATGGAAAATGAAGACACGTAAGTGAAAAGTAAAATATTCCCGAGGAGAATTGATGTCACTTTCTTTCTAGCATCAACTACTATGGAATTCTGGCGTTAATCAAAACCAACCAAGCAAATATTGATTAAAGAAACAAACAACCTTCATTATTTTTCAGAGGAATGCACAGCCAGGGTAGGCTGAAAAGAGTAAGTAGAATCATGTAGATGATGGTTCAGTACTTATACTTCGTCATTTGTTTACTCTTGTTTTGGCCAAAGCTTGGATTGTAATGTTCATTTGTTTTCCTTCTATGAAGAATACATTGTAACTCCATCAACTCAGAAGCGCTCAGACGGTAATTAAAAGAGCAATGCTAGGAATGAGTCTTCACGACACAAAAGCATGGATCTGAGAGAGGACCAGTCGGAAGAATATTGTAAAAGTAATTAAGCAACAAATATTGAGATGGGCACAACTCATAGCAAGAAGAAGAGACGTCAGATGTAGAAAAAGCAAACCGATTGGTGCCCGTGGGACAGTAAACGTGGTAGGAAAAGACCAGACACAAGACGGAGAGCCAAGATAGAAATGTTTGCTGGTGCGTCATGGAAAGTGATGGAAAAAGCCTTTGTTCAGAAGTAGGCTTATAAGATTAGTTCGTTTTTAGCACAGAGTCATACGGGAAGGGGAGAGTAAGGCTGAGGAATGGAGGGGTCCTTTCTGTCTATAAGAATTAACACACGAAACTTGAAGGCCAGCAACTATCGTCGGTGGGAAATGAGCAGTTAATTCAGCCACCAATTACACATACCATATTTTCACGAATACAAACGTCAAAGTGGACTATCAGATTTAAATAGTGTCCATGTTCTATCATCATGTTTGGGTTAGGATTAGGGTCAAGTTAAAATAAAGGTTTTTGCTCGAAGAAAAACGTGTTTTTTTTTCGGGTCAGGGTTAGATTCATTTAAAAATTTCTGCCAAGCTCGCATAAGCACTGAAAGAGAAATGAACAACCGCGGCTTCCTGGCGAATAGGAAGTAAAGGTCCATTAAAGTTACGTTGTAAATGGAACCCCGCTTCTTAAAACTGAAAAATATTTTTCTCAAAACAACATTGACAAACTTCCGGACGTTTGACGCATTATAGTCACTTTGTAAATAGGATCTCCGTTTAGAACCTTTTAGAAATGTTTTTTTTTTCTCCACTTTGAATATCTTTAGTCGGAGTTTGGGTCAGGATTAAGGTTAATTTGGAGTAAAGGTTTTTGCTCGAAGAAAATTCCGTGATTCTAACTGCTTGGCCATTGGCATTTCCTATGATATTCTTTTAGGAATTGATAAATCTTTGAATGGAAGCATACAAAATTGGTTAGAAACATTTTATACAAGACATGAATAACAAACAAACGAAAATTAGTCAGTTCTATAGTATTAGATGTATTCGTTTTTTTTTTTTGCACTAGAGTATAATGCTATCCCCAAATTTGACTCAGTTAATGCCTCTTGCTGAGAAAATATATAGGGCCTCTTTTTTTTTTGCTATTCCCGTCAAAACATATTATTTTCTAATATTGTTTTAAAATAGAATTTAAATCAATAAAGGGATAATTTCCCAGGAAACTTTGAATGGCTATAGTGTTAGACACACTTATCGTTTGCTTGAACATATAAAGCAGATAAATGTTTGCAATTTCTTGGCTTTTTAAACCCCAAAATTGGAAAACCATTTAGCCAGTAATCCGAGCCAAATCGTTGCCTTTCTATACTTCTGAACGTTAATGGACTCGACGTTTATTTTTCACATTTTAAAGTATATTGGAGCAACAAAAGTAGTCGCCAGAGAGAACAATACCCGTTTGGGCGAGTGCTTTCTCAAAGTTTCCGATTGAGAAGATATGTGTGAAATGAAACATCTGTGAAAATCAAAAATAGAAATCAAAGATTCCCTCAGGTGCACAGCAGAGTCGGTGGTTATATATTTATCATGCGTAAATCTACTGTTTATGGATGAAATAATGAATAGAGGAATAATCACGTATGACTATATAAATAAATTTTCCACATTTTCACGGTACAATTCCAAGTGGAATCTGATCTCTATTATCTATCTTAATTGTCATTTTTAACTCTGTGTTAGACACCGTTAACCAAAACTGTCACCAAAAATGTTAACATAGGTTTCTTCAGATTTTAAGTTGGTCTGGCTGTCTGGCTGTTTGGCTATGTATGTATTACGTGTACAGGTCGCACCAATGGAGCTAGATGGCTGAAAATTTACTCCTTATCATGTCTAGAAAAAATTAAAAAAACACCATAAATAGGTTTTTAGTGGGCGGGGGTAGGATTTCCAATGTAAGTTCATGCTAAATTGGACTCTTAATCTCTGTCCAGCAACATTCGCGCTTGTTTTTTTAATTAATTTTTTTTAATGAATTTACGCTTTTCTTTAGTGACCTCTGTCCGACAAAAGGCAGAGACATAAATTAATCAATGGTCACCTTTTTTCCAATTTTTCAATTGATCAGCCCCTTACACGGCATGCTACAAAAGGATGTTGGTCACTTGATGGTTTCTTTTGAGTGACTAACCAGACCCGTTTTCCGTAGTTCTTACCTCTTTTCTGACGTTTTTCAGAGAGAAAATAATCAGGTGGCAATTTTCGCTGACTGTCATTACATTTTAAGCACGATAAAAAAGCATAAGCATAAACCTGAAATCTACAAAGAAAGAGAAAACGTTGAATTACAGGCTCTTGTTCAGTCCCAGAGACAATGAACTAGACGCTCTGCAGGGAATGTTGGGGCAAATAAGGCAAAAAATTCAATAACTTTAAAATGATTGAAACCAAAGCAAAAATTTCCGATAGAAAAAAAATCAACAACAGAAGTCTCGTTATTTTAAATTTTCATGTCTACTTTTTCCCTTCATCTTGATTTATTAGTTGCTTTCTCTCGCAAATTACACTAGGACCAACAACCCTTCCACTTCCCGGCAGTGAGTAAATAGCGTTTGATCGGGAAATGAAAAATAAGGTTGAGATGAAGGTTAAAAGTAGTCATAAAATTTGAAATAAGAATGATTTGTTATTACTCATCAAATGAAAATGATGATTAAAAAACGAAAAAAACTCTTGTTGTTGTTTGACTTTTTGATGTAGTGAAAAGGAAAAGATCATCGGAGCAAACTTTTTAACTTCTTTAGAAAAAAAAGTCAGCCAGGCACTAAATGTGTTATTACAGCAATGTCTTGGATAGTGCAGTTTTGATTAGTGCGTTTTTTGATTTGTGTAGTTAAGATATTGCTGAACAAATTAATGTAACTAAGTATAAGCTGAAAAAAAAACAAACACTCACATCACATAAGACCTCGATCAGTGCAAAAAAAAAAAAAAAAAGGAAAAAAAAGAAAAAAAGAAAAAAGAAAAAAAAGGAAAAAATCAGGCAAAAGATGAGTTTTTGTATGCCACGAGCACAGGAGGAAAACCAAGCTCAACATTGCTTGGAGAGATCATAAAACTGCACATCATTATTACTATAGTTAGAAAACAAAAAGACAAGTTCAGTAAGTATTGACCCCGCGAAGCCCATGATCGAGAGATCAGGCGAAATATGGTGAAGGTGTATCCAACAACGGACGCCAAGTGGCTGCTGCTTCTGCTGATCAATACTTATTTATATCTCCACTCTAGAAGTATCTGGTAGTGAACACTAGTGATCAAATGGTAACAAGTTTTCTCAAACCTTATTATCGCTTGATCCCAATCATATGCGTTTACCTTGAAGATAAAAAAATTGGTAATTGATTATAGCATCGCTAACTCTTCTAAGCTCTTTATTAAGATATTTGGGAGCGTTCCCAGCACTCCAATAAATATGTGCATATGTGCATCTCCATGTATTTCCCAAATTCCACGGCTGCCAGGCAAGGTTTTGATATTTATGCATTATTTCATTTCCTTTCACTTTTACACTATAGTCCACTGCTTAACAGTTTTCTCTTAATCGACTGTTATTACACCTGGTCTCCTGGCCTGGATAGGGCAATCTGTTTGTACAAAGGAAGCTGTTTAGTATGATCACTTTGGCACTGTGTCTTTTTGATGACAACAACTGACTGATAACATAAAGCAAAGAATATAAGAATTGGAATTATTTGCATTCATTGATACTGATTCATATCCGTTGGTATAAATTCATTATCATGTTATTAAACCCATGGCTACGTTTAAAAAAACGATACGAAATTTATTTATTATTTTTGAATATTAAAAACTATCATTTTCAATAAAGTGTTTGGACCGACTGAATTGATTACAAAAACCGTTTGATAACATTATCAGTGATTATAATAAACGGCTTCTTGTGTATTTCAAAGCTCGAAATTATTCACGAAAGCAGCTCCTGGTTTTTGTTCTTTGTATATATTTTCATATGTAGTAACAAAAGCCACCAATTGTTATAGTAGCAAAGTATAGGTATTGCTAAGGAGTCTCTGTCTAAAAGGTCCGTCATTTATTGTAGATTGCTACTTATTGAAGCCAATGGACGGATATTATCATAAAGAGAGAGGACGCATCGTTGAAATTATAGTTTTGAAACAATCATGATAGGTGTGTCAATCAAGACGATATCCTTACTCCCATAGGTCATCGTTGGTTGCCGAACCCCCATAATATTCCAATTTGGATAGATTGTGTCTCGTGATACCCTGTATATTATTTGGCTATTCAACAGCCAATACTTCAATTCATCATTTGCCAGTAATTACATCTTCATCACCATCATGAATCTCTATACGTACAATTCATGTACCAGTCTGTTTGGGTTTGATTTGGTCTCTGTGTCAGTCGTGGTTCCATCATTTTTTGTGCTGCAGCTTTTTTCCTCATTTATCTGTGAATCCGTAGTGTGCATCAGTTGCAGTAAAATTGACATTCATATCTAGTGGCTTTTATTGCATTGTGATTTTTGTTGGTTTGAAGACTAGATAGTGTGCGAGGAAAGGAAACGAATGATATTTGATAATGATTTATTTTGCAGCCAAAGATATGATGTAAGAATTAACAGCATTCCTATCATCAGATCATAGTTTGAAAAGGTGTTTATTTGGTTACAATTGTAATGTGTCAAGATTTAGAACTTCCCAACTCGCAGACAACGGGTACGTGTGATATTTACGTTCTCTAATCTGTGATACGCTAAGGTATGGGTGAAATTTCCCCCCTCTCTCTCTCACGCACAATCAAATTGTTTTTCCTATTTAAGTGTCTAAATGTTTACCTGAATTGTCTTGAACAAAAAACTGTCAATTTCAGGTGTAAGATTTTAGAATGTATGAATTTATTATACGGGGTTGGAAGTTCAAGGTTCCTAGCGAAGCGAACTCTTTGAGGGAGCGAAACGCAAAACCTAGAAAGTAAGGAATCGAAAGGATAGCAGGAACTGTTCAAATATTCTTCTATTCATTTTTTTCCGATTCATAAACCAATTCACTAATACTGCAGAAAGACAGAACAACTCATCAATAAGAGAGATCAAACGAACTTTAACTAAGTTAAAGTCTTGCATTACTCTGTACCAGGTGAGTTTGAACTAATGGTATCAAAATTAAATCTTCTACCAATTTCTCCCATGATTTACCGAAGTAGAAGTTTTCAAATGAAAAATTTCCAAATAATGCTAAGGAAGGGGAAGAGGTCAGGTCAGGTCAGGGAAAGCTCACTGCTACTAGAACTAAGTAAGACAGCACAGTCCATCACATGCTACTCGGCGTGGAGATGGGTACCGTCAAATAAAAGACATCAGCCTCATACCTTGTGACGGAAGGATCTCTACCATTCGCCAAACAATACAACAATACATTTATACACATGGTTTCTTAATTATGTCTCGTCTGCATTCACGCCTGGTATTGTCAACGAGAAGCCATCAAAACAACGTGAGAATTAATATTTCTACCCCCCCAACCCATACACATTGAGGCTGGCTCGGTAATGTCATAACAATAACGAATAAAAAATCAATACTAAAACTAATAACGAAAGGCTTAGTCACTCAATGAAAACTGTCACGTGACAAACGCCTTTTGGCAGCATGCCGTTTTCGGGGATAAGGGCAATTAAAATTGGAAAACGGGATGATCAATGGATTACTTACTTCTCTCGCCTTTTGTTGGACAGTGATCACTAAAAAAATCTGAAACAAGAGTGTACACTACTGGACACAAACCAAAGAAACAATTTAGTATAAACTTATATTGCAAATTGAACCATCCCCAAATAGAAATCTTTCTGTGGAGGACTTTTCAAAAAACAACAAAAGCGTTTAGACATTAGAAAGAAATGATATTCGGGCCTCTAGCTCCATTAGTGTGGCTTGTATGTGCGATAGGCACACACATACATAGCCAGCCAGCCAGACCAACTTGAAAACTGGAGAAAGCAATGTTAACAGCTTGGGAGACAATTTTTAGTGACGGTTTCTAATAAACTTGATGCATGCAGATGAGCCCATAAGCCACTAATTAATTTTGATGGCGCAGTGCTACGTTTTAATTGGCTCTCCAGGCTAAACTTTTATTTATTAACTCCACTGGGTACCTTGGCAGCAAACACTTGGAAATTGCCAAGAAGCCAAAGACGTTGTGGTCTGACGAAATATTGTCTTGATTCTCTTGAGCTTCCAAAAATGAAAAGACGAGGTTGCGGTTCGGATGACAGGATATTAAATTTAAAAAAAACAAACAAACAAACATCCACTTGTCATTTTTTTGTAAAAAGTATCTTGGAGTGAGAAATGATAACTGAAAGCTGTCAAACACGATTCATACTCATGTTTGTACGGAGGTATAGAAGTATTATATATATATATATATATATATGTATATATATATATATATATATATATATATATATATATATATAATTCACAGATACCACCTTTTAAATGTTTAAAGGCAAACATCTTCATAAACTCGAAAGGCACTCAAGTTGATTTCATTAATTTATTAAATGCTCAGTACCAACGTAAGAGGTAAGTAGCCATTAATCGGTTATTAAAGATTATAGAAAAAATTCAAAATCAGTTTTCGCACAACGAGCGCTCTTCGAAGATGGTCGGAAAACTACAGAATCATGGAGGGAATTTGGAAATAGTTTCTTATTCGGTGTTATTTAAATCATCATTCAAAAAATTAACCAATCAGATTACTTAATTATAAACGTTCGTTCTGAAAACGAGTCAACGGTCATCAGTAGTTTATATGAGTGGTCTACCTTCAACTGTTGATCCAAGGTTCACGTGGCCTTAAAATCTACGTTCAATCCTCTATTTATCTTTCTCAAGTTTAGCTTTTTAGTTTATTGTTTTAAAAGTAATGCAAATCATATTAAACTAATAGCTTTTCTCCTGTGTAGAGTTTTAATTCTATGTGATTATTCTTTCGTTCGTGCGGATCTATAATTATTGAAGTACATTCTTTGAAGAGTTTTAATAGTTATCAGAAAGATATAATTGTCGGTTATTCATTGGGTGCGTGTTTTTACCGTGTTTAGAAAGCACTTCACCTGAAAACGCCTACAGACATGAAAGCTATTTTATGCTCTTGCCAGCAATGGACGTCGGAAATTCTCTTAAAACCTTATTAGCAGAGCAAAATCATGTTGATAATGTAATCAATTTTTCGATTAATCCTTTTAAATCGGGGTCTCTTTTCTGATTTTGTGAAATTTCGGTAAAATGTTTTGTTGTTTAAAATCTGTGTTTTTGTTCTCAAAGCCAATTAGGTAATCAACTTGTAATAATCAAGCCGATAATGTAATCAACTTATAATAATCTCCTTGGCAAATGTTTTTTTCACATTTTGTTTAATGAAGAACGTCAAAAAAAAAAAAAAGATGAAATGAAGAAATACTTGAGTAACGGGAGGAATGGGAAAAAAGAAAGAAAAGTGAACAAGAAATGCAAGTTCAATGATGCATCCACCATCCTTATGTCCATATCTGAGATTTCAGATTTGATTAGATAAGATGTTCTATTAATGACGTGAAACATTCCCCCGCCTCTGTGTGTTGTTTAATGTAATTAGTACCGACCGAAAAGTGTATTATTGAAATGTGTGGACGCATCTAGAAACTGTAGTGCAACTTCATAATTGATCGCATCTTTAAAGTGCAGAACTGATTTTATAAGTATGAAAGCTTTTTTTCAAAGATTTTGCAAATAACATCGTTTAGTTCACATCAGAAAACACGATGAGCTGATGACGAAATCTCAGGTCGAAAAAGATCAGACTATAAAGTCTGCTAGGTGGCTGAGACAGTTGCACATTCCCCACTTCCGTTAATGACCGGTATTTAAGACAAGGGAAAAATATGGGTCTCGAATACTACTTATTCAGACAGGCAGATCCTTCCCAATTAGAAGGTTGTCGTAACGCCATTTCTTCCCCGTGATCTTGTGAGATGTTCAGCTGAGATTAATAAAAATCAAGTCTGAACCCATCAGTCAAGAAAAATTTTCGCTATTCGATGTAAAAGATAAAAAGCTGTTATGAAATATTATGAGACAGAAAAACAAATATAGCATCACTGGGAATAACGATGAACCAAGGTTCGGTTAATTAAATATTGGTTGCATGTGTACTATCATCGCAACAGTTGTTCTAAGTATTAAAAAACCATCAATCAAAAACAGCCACCAGAATAGCAAGCTTGGGTTTCTCCAGTTTTTAAGCTGGTTTGTACGTGTTTTTTACAATTTTTTTTTTTTAATTTACCCCCCAAAAGGTTTTTATTGGGGGTTGATTCAATTTGGAACGTAAGTTTGAGCTAAATTGGTTCTTTAGTTTGTGCTACGATTGTTTTTTTTTTTTAATTCAGTCTTTCCCTAGTATCACTAGTCAGAAAAAGTAACTTATTCATTGATCGTCACTTTTTCAAATTTTTTCTGTTAATCATCCCGAACGCGGCATGCTGCCAGAATATATCGGTCACGTGACGGTTTTTTTTTTATTAGGAGTTTAACCACACCTTTCTTATTACGAGTTCTGAATGGGCTGATTAAATGAAGTATCCAGCGAACAATAACGAACACTCATCCTGTGACCCAGAGTGAAATTTATTGAGCGATCGAATCAGTGGTGTACGGTGAAAAGGATTGTCGCCCTTACCGATCAAATCTATCCCCGGATTCACCTTAAACGATCGTCTAAAACTGAAAGATGATCTAAATGATAGTACAGGGATCTTTAAACCCCTTTTATAGTCTATGTAGCACATGGGCTTGTAGAAACGAATTCTGACCCTCTGACCTCTAGGCTGTTGGTCCGTTGCTAAAATACTAGAGCCACACCAGCAAGCGCATGATTTTGACTGTCGGAATATTCGTATAAACAAATAAGAATTATCTCACTTTTTATCTTCATGGTTAAATTTTACATAAGCTTAGATATAAACGTCATCACACTTTAGAAAACAGGTCTGCTTTGTCATTCAATAAAAACCGTCACCCGACCAACATCTTTTGGACACTTGTCGTGTTGGGGTGATCAATTAAAAAATGGAAAAAAATTGCTGATCAATGAATAAGTTACTTTTCTCGCCTCTTATTGGGAAGTGATCACTAAAAAAGTCTGGATTTACTAATAACAAATATGAATGCTGCCGTACACAAACTGAGGGATCAATTTTGCATAAACTTACATTGAAGATTGAACTCATCCTCCCCCCCTAACTAAAAAAAAACCAAACTATTTATTGGTAATTTAAAAAAAAAAATCGTTTTGTCTGGGCATAATAAGGAGTAAATGTTTGAATGTTCAGCCCTCCAGCTCCATTGGTACACACACATATACATACATATATATATAGAGAGAGAGAGCCAACCAGCCAGACCAACTTGACAACTGAAGAAACCTATGCTAACCGTTTTGTTGACAGTTTTTCTCTGACAGTTATCCTATAAGTTTTGAAAGGGAAGCTTCGACTTAAAATGTATTATTCACGTCTTCTGGCAGATTAGTTATTCATAGATAGATGAATCCAATTATTTCACGTTATAGACGGGAAAAAAAAAAGCATTCATAAAATAATTCATATTCGTGTGTGCGTGACTGTGCCTGTATAAGCGTGCGTTTAAATTTGTAGCAGTCTTGAAAGATGGAGGCTTTAGAAGCGATAATGAAGTCGATTGGGTCGTATATTTTTCATTGTTTTTAGAGATATCCTGCGACTTTTTTTTTTGCCATCGCTAAATATATATATATATATATATATATATTTAATTGTCTTTCGTGCCATTGCTTTGATAAAATATATACGCAAATACGCCAATCAAATGGACATGCGTTGTTGTTCGTCTCCTGAAGTTAGAAAAAAAAACACAAGAAAGGAATGTTATATAACGATAAGAGTTTGTTATATAACATCACATTATGTAAAAGTGATTGTCTTAATTTTGGACCATCGTGTTTTGCATCTTAGCCTTGATTATATTTTTCGTAAAATTTGTTTCTGTAAATTCATTCTTGTGACAATTTTCTCTAAGTATAAAGACCCATGTGACGGGACTGAAGACAACACAAACAACAGTCCTCCGCATGTCTCCGAAGATACGAAGTCTGTCCGGAAAGTATCCAGCTTTTTTGAATACATCGAGAACCGGTTGCCGTTGTAATTAGAAAAGCAGCGAATCTTCCTGTCCAAGTCACTTCATTTGTACATCACTAAAAAGAGACTTAAAAAAAGAAGGATGGTTTTTCTGATAATTGTTTTTCTCGTCGATGTTACAGCAAGTATTTCGAATGTGTTACAAATAACTTGTCCTTTTTTCATGATATCACACACACACACACACACACATATATATATATATATATGTATATATATATATATATATATATATATATATATATATATATATATATATATATATATATATATATATATATATATATGTGTATATATATAATAACTGAGTCATCTGCAGATAGCTGTTTCGTTGTATTATAATTCTTCAGTGTGACTATTCATTATCCCATCCAATACCACGAGGTAGGATCAAAACCTTCGCTTCAGACCCAGAGGCTGGCATTTTAACCTTGCCTTACGCAGGTCAGTAAGACTAAATTTAAACGATGTATTTACTTACGCACAATTCCCCAACCACCAGAGTGCTCCATTCCAAAGTTCGAAAAGATTTGCTATATAGCTTATAATGAACGAATTTGCCTCACTTAAAGAGTGCTCAACCCTGAATAAGGGCGCATTATGTGTGTGTGTGTGTATATATATATATATATATATATATATATATATATATATAAACTAGTGATAGTCTTTTCGTTGTGAGATTTGGTTTTGAAACCCGGTCAAGATACAATTTCGAACACCAATCAGTGATACAACTCTGCAGCTAATGATCCCCACATAACACGTTTTAATTTACAGTTATTTATAAAACGAAGTTTTAAAGATAGAATTGACTGATTCTAAAAAAACAAAACATAACAAAAACACAACAACGTTTCAATAGTAATATGTGAGGCAAAATATAATAAAAAGTTTCTTGACATTTCGGATGACATGAAAAGTACTGAGTAGTAACCAATACTATAAAAATGAATAAAACCAGTTGTAAGATAATTTCGTGCAAAGAGTGCAGGAAATTTTTCATGAAATCCTGCATTTGTCAATAAGACTACGCTAACATATATATGCATAGCTGCGTTGTTTAGCTTGTAAGCGAGTGTGAGATTATTTCGTGATGAGAATGTATTTTCTACATAAAGAACTGGGCATTACCCTACTGACCACCTTTTAGCACTATTTATTCGTACAGTACTGCTCAGCTTCTTGTTGGGGTAGGCGTTAATTCAAAGCCCACCAGAACCTTTACTATTATTATCACGAGTACTTGAACTGCTGCTGAAATGAAGGATCGAATACAAATGACACCATCTTGTTTTTAACCCCGCTTTGGCTCATCTTTTCATCTCTGCTGAAATACTTCTTGTGTTGATATTTGCCCGTTAGGTGACAATAGCTTAGTGGATATAAACGTTGTATTCGATATCTGCAGTTTATCTGACAGTCGTGAGTTCAGTATCAGGCACTAAAATTTATATACTCTAGAACCAGCAGAAGTGGCGTCACAAGAAAGTATTAATTAACATATTCACTACTGCAGAATGCGAACTATCTACTTTTGAAGAAAGCCGGAGAATATAATAGTAGAAACGTTTTGACTAGGAACACCAAGATTAGGACGCCAGTTCGAATAAATCAATATGTTATTGAATATATAAACACGTGAAGACGCCTGGCTGAGAGTGACGGTCAACAACTGTGTCTGTGTAACTATCAGTTAGTGTAGTTGTATCTTTACTGGTGTCCTACAATTGAAGTCGCGTGTCACACAAAGCCAAGATTGGTAAATACTTATACATACGGGGAAGTGGTCCGTTTGAAACTTGAGCGAGTTCCAAAGTTGCCATCGATCACTATTTGATCCAAGACAAAAAGACAATTTCAGAAGGGTATATTTTAAAGGAAAATTGGCCCTTTCCACTTGGTGCAGTATATTCTTCCAATCAACACTTCCATATCAAACCAATCTCAGTAAATACCAACGTGTAGTAATTGTGTCGTTTAATGGAGAAACCGCCCCCATATATTATAGGGACAAATAAACAAATAGCAAACTGAATAAAAATTAACAGAGAAAAAAATCCAAATGGTCATTCGTATCTTTTTATTCTGTTGTTTAGAAAAGGCAGCGATCGTCATATTTGTAACTTACTGTGATACTATATTTATTATTATTATTGCTTTTCTCTCCTTTGCAGATTTTTGTCAGTGATAGAAATTGGGATCTTTTTTTACATTTTGACAAAAGAAAATCTTCGATTTTTGCTAATTATCTTTTCTAACCAATCCGAAACGGAACACACATTTTTCTTACTGATCAGAAAAATGAAAAATATTCCTGTTGAATTAACGAGCAATTCATCGGAACCTTAGTAATAATAATAATAATAATAATAATAATAATAATAATAATAATAATAATAATAATAATAATCTGGGTTCAGCTTTATTTTGTAGCTGTCAGTTTTTTTCCAAGTTAACACCCTGTGTATTTGAACTAGCTGACTCACTTTGGCCTATTTTTCTTTCAGCGTTTTCAAATTTCTACTGAAATTAATACATCTTCATGGTTTTACGCTTCTATACAATGTGATTCTTTCGATACTTCCTTTTAAACTAACAACGGTAGTAATGACACTGAAACTAGTTCTGTTCCATTATCTTTTGCCATCAAAACATCACCCAAAAAACGTTTTATCTCTCTCAGGCAAGAAAATGCTCTATATGCCTTTTGCAGTTCAACAAGACATTTATGTATTGATCAGAATAAATGGTGGTCGGAAACTGCAATATCTGGTGAATAGACCAAATGAGTCAAAACTTACTAGCCAAGCTCTTACATTTTTTTGCCAACCTGGTCACCAAAGAAACGTGCGTTTATCGTTATCATGTTTGAATATTACGCTCAATTTCATAACTAATTCCGGACGCTTATAGTCAATGTTGACCTCTTTTAGTCTAATTGGGGACAGTACTTATCAAGATAAATCGTTTGGCTCTCTGGAAGGAACCTAGAGCTAAGGATTCCCTTCAAATCAAACAATATACAGAATATTATCTCGTTTTGATGAAGAACAGCCTTTGATGCAGATGGTGATAGTTCGTTTCGATTGTTGCCGTAAATTACCAATATTCACTACCCGTCAAAATTTGCTAAAAATAAAAACGAAACAAAACGTAGCATTGAGGTTACATTCAAATCGCGAATCGGAAATTTCGGTCCAAGCCTTTTTAGCTCGAGTGATGTGGAAGCCGCATATCGAGAGATTAACTTAATCAAGTTGGTGCAAATGATTTTCAACGTTTGTTTTGGATATTTTGAGGATGATAGTTATCCCTCGCGTCGTCCAAAGTTAATTATTTTCAAGTTATATCTTGATTTGATCGACATCAACCCCCACTGGTTTATCCATCTGTGGAGAATCGATCAGCGAGAAATCTCCAGCCCGATACTCTGCAAACCATTTTTGAGACTTTCGATACTTTACAATGCCTTCCCTTTGAACGGTAAAACCCCTTTTTTGCGTTTAAGTCGCATTTTTACGTTTCTTGAAATAAGAAAAATCATAATGGTTCCATATAGCGTTTTTCACTTTTGTATACTATTACCACAGTATACTGGATGTAACGTTGGTTGGGTTTACGTTCACTAGTCTGACGCGAAGTCAATTAAGTACTCAGACATGCAGTCAGTTTTCACTAGTTGACACACTCGATAGAACTTCAGTGAAACGAAAGTCATGTGCAACAATTACACCAAGAGTAAGGACATAACTGTCGAGATCGAAGATGCAAAACTGGGGAAAGTAGACCACTACATCTACCTAGGACAACAAATCTGTATGAAACTCACAAAAGAAGAGGAAATCAAACAAAGAATCATTCTAAGATAGTGAGCCTTTGGTAGAGCAAGCTCAATCTTCAAAACAAGACGATCACAACAATCCTAAAAAGAAGAGTATTCAACCAATGCATCCTCCTGACAGTCACTTATGGAGCTGAAACATGGAACCTAACCAAGAGACAGACTCGCAAACTGAGAAGCATGCAGCATGTGCATGAGAGAATCATGCTCAACCTCACATGGAAAGATCACAAGACAGCACAATATATCAGGAAGAAAACGGGATTCTGAGACATCATAGAATCTAATAGAAAACTTGAATGGTAATGGACTGGCCATGTTGCAAGAATGATAGACAAACAATGGACATCACGACTCACAACATGGATCCCCAGTGATCACGTTTTTTTCTGATTGAGAGATATTTCTCATATTTTCTATATTCTATATATTCTCTCATGTTTTCCACGCAATATCTCAAGAAGTTCTGAATGGTTGGTCATAAGCCCATAAATAATTGATTAAACTTTAGGGTGGATATATATATATATATATATATATATATATATATATATATATATATATATATATATATATATATATATATATATATATATATATATATAATTATTGTGTCATCCACAGACAGCTGTTTTATTACATCTCTTCAGTGTGGCTATAGACTTTCCATTATCCTATCCAGTACAGTGAGGCAGAATTGAAAGCTTCATTTCAGACCCGGGGGCCAATATCCTATCTCTGAAGTACGGAACTGGACAGTCAGTAAGGCTGAATTAAAGCGATATCGATTGGGAGATATTATTCAATGTATCAAGACAATAGTCCGAAATACGGACGTCAAAACTTACATAGTTATATCCCTTGCGTTGCAACTAAATACGAACTGATTTTCATTCAAACGTTAGGTAGCTCATGGCGTTTGCAAAGTCATGCGCTCATCGGGTACTTCCTGGTTTCTAATAATGAAATTGCTACACAGCAATTATCTTCATCTTGTATTATTCACTGTTAATCCGAGACAAAACGGCTTCAACATTGGCTGTAATCAAATGGAGCCTATCATCTTTAATTACACACGCTTCGTAATTGGTTACAATACCAGCAACAGGGGAATATTTATCTATCCATTATTCAAATGTTTTCTCTCTTTATCTATCTTGGCTCGTTCGCTCAATCTGTTTTCATCCCTCTCTGTGTCCCAGTCTGTTCACCTCTCTCCCCTTTCTCTCTCTCTCTCTCTCTCTCTCTCTGTCCTCTCCTGTCCGTTCATATATACAGATCTTATCAAATCAAGACTCACTTCGCAGTATCTCTTCTTTTCGGTTATCAAACTATTCCCTTATTACAATTGATTTATCAATAAATAAATAACTGTGTCCCCTTGTTGCAATTATCAAATTTATCTTTAACGGACCAGTTGTGATTCTCTTCCCATCTAAAAATAGTGTTTCTAATTTTCTTGTAAAACTTTTATGAAGCTATTCCTATCTCTATAGTGAGAAGAGAGTTAATCTGAATATTTTTCCATTGCTTAATTTTGACTTTCAAATCAGAAACCGAAAACATCAACATCAACACAGATTTCTTCAGTTTTCAAGTCGGTCTGTCTGTCTGTCTGTCTGGCTGGTTTTGTATGTACTAATTGGGCTAGAGGGCTGAAAATTCACACTTTTACTCATTATCCTCTGAAAAAACGCGTTTGTTTTTTTGTTTTTGTTTAGTGGGGGATTTGATTTTCGATGTGAGTTCATACTAAATTGGTCCCTCAGTTCGTCTCCGGCACTGTGCACGCTTATTTTCTTTTTTCAATTCTTACTCTTTTAGTTATCACTGCCCAACAAAAGGCGACAGAAATAACTCATTCAGTGATCATCCATTTTTTCAATTCTTTAATTGATCACCCCAACACGTTATGCCACCAGAAGATGCTGTTTCCGTTTTTATTAATTTTTAGATCCAGTTGTATTTTGCTTTCAAGTAACTACACTATGTTACCAGACTCTCGTTTTTTATGAACAAAGATTCGTAGCCTACATATTAGATAAAATGGTTACGGATTTCTGACCAGTGCCAGAAGCTGCTGTTTGAGATGAGATTTCGAATGCTGATTTTGAAGGCTTTGGGATATTAGCGTATCACGATCTTCATGTCTCCGTTTATCTTTGTGCTGTACTAATCTAAGCTTATCAAATATCGATAACAAAGATTCCTACTGTTCGTGAACTATTTTCTCCAGTTACAAATTCTTGCAAGTTTCTCAGAAACTGTCGAGTCATCTTTAATTTCGAAAGAGCACTGTATTCATTTATCATTTTTTTAAAGAATAAGTCTTCTGGGGATATGAATTATTTTTTAATGGATGCCTAAGCATATGAAATTTTTCAAGGAGTAAAATTAATAGAGAAGGCTGATTATTTCCCACCAGCGCCAGTTGTTGAACCCAGGTGAAATCCGGGATCTCGAATGCTGATTTTCAAGGCATGGGGGTCCTTCTCTACTTTAAATATTGGCACATCATAATTTTTCTATTCCAGTTTTCTCCTCGTGTTGCCACGGACTGTATTATGCTGAGATTTGTAAATATCAATAATCAGATGTAATAGACAATCAGAAGTGAATGGCCTGAACAAGGCCTTGACCTTACGCCTTCCCTGTAAGGATGGGTAAAGGGGGGTGTACCACACCAATCTACAAACTCTGGATCAACTGGAGGAGCATATGTTATGGCAAAAATACCACTGGACTTCCCGAAAAGGTCTATAGAGGCCATACCAGAAATTGGTGGACGACGCTGGTGCCTATACTAATAAGAATATGAATATGCTTTATAAAGTGATACTTAAGTATTGATGTAACTTTTATTGTTTCGTTAATCTTTAATCTCTCTTGCTTATTAATTTTCATTAAAACCATCTTTTGTTGTTCACGTGTCCAAAAGAATGTACTACATTTTGTCACCTAACCAACAGATAGACAAATTTTTTTTATAGCAGTCGCATCTGGGCTTAGAAACCAATAAACATTATGTTAAATTTTGCACAGCTTCATTTGATAACAAAATATATCTTTCGTGTTGCCTTCCAGACAAAATGAACATTGATGTCATATGGAAGCAACCGCGGAAAGAGTCTGTGAATTTTTCACTAATTAACTGCTGACATTAAGAAAAAAAGAGTATGTTTTTTCCATTCGTCACATGACACTGACCTAGAAAATTAGGAAACGGTGTGATGAGTTTTATACAAATGAAATAGAAAAGTATCTATTAATATGATAGGGACAATATCATGATCCTAATATTAAACCAGAAATTGAAAGCAACTCAGTTTAATTCGTATTCAATTGTTTAAAAAAAAACAAAACTGTTCGATGCAAGGGTGTCAAAGGGGATAATGCAAAGAGAGGTTTAATGAATGTGGTGTAACGAGCTGTGAAAATGATAAATCTCGGCAGGGCTGGGGAGATAGGGCAATCGTACGTTTGATCCATATTTATGGATTTATTCGACGTTCTGTTTGAAAATACTTGCAACAGATGATGGAAAACAAGTTATCGACCCTCATTTCATTATCTTGACTTTGGCGCTTGATCATGTCCGACATGATATCTTTTCTCCCGATGATAAGAGTGATTGTCCGTCCATCTATCTATCTATCATTCTGTTTATAGTGCAACTTTATTTAGACAGAAATTCCTACAGAGTATAAACAGTTCAAGCGGGAGGAATAAGAGTAAATAATGAACACACACAATATACGACCGAAGTATTTGCAAAAAAGGTTGCAAACACTCTTCTATCATCATGAGAAAAAAAGCAAATTGGATGAGTTGAGTCTTTAAATTTGCTTTTTTAGAGTCCCTGTATCTGTAAAAACAGGCATTAGAAGTCTTTGCTTTTTCCTTCGCTCGCTACCTTGGAAAAACACGAGTGGCTTCTGTTAACTCAAGCACGTTCTGATTCGAAGTCTCCCTGGCAGTAGATTGAATTTATTTCGCTTAATTAGTCCCTAACTTGGCGAAGGATATCCAACTAGTCTTGCTGTTACACATCTCTATCCCTTTCTCTCTTGCCTTCTCCCTCTTAGTCAGTCCCTGGAATTTTACTTTTGAGCTCTGACAATTTCTATTTCTACGTATACAATTCACTCACTTTTATTTCAAAATGCCGACAACTGCTCTACTCTAACCGGCGTAACACATACCTAAATGTATTTCCTTCACAATCTACGATATTCGACGAGTAATTCAACAAATATTTTACGATTTCAATCCTCCATGAATAAAACATTTTCACAATAACCTGTGAACTCATTTAAATGATATTCTCCAAAATTACGAGTGTCTACTGTTTTCAAATTGTTCTTAGGAATCTTTTGATAGTTAATCTTTTGGTTAGGTTCCATATTTCAGACTCATAGATGAATAACAAGAGGATGCTTTAGTTGTGACTGTCAGGAGTGTCACAACTAATGCATCCTCTTTATGGAGCTGAAACATGGAACCTAACCAAGAGACAGACCTACAAACTGAGAAGTATGCAACGTGCGCATGAGAGAATCATGCTCAAACTTACATGGAGAGATCACAAGACAGCACAGTATATCAGGAAGAAAACAGGTGTCCCTGACATCATAGAAACTATTAAAAAACTCAAATGGCAATGGCCAGGCCATGTTGCAAGAACAACCAATGGACATCACGTCTCACAACTTGGATCCCCAGAGATCACATACGAAACTGAGGCCGACAGAAAACAAGATGGAGAGATGAACTGGACAGATTCAAGAAATACTGGCTCCACGACGCCGATGATAGAGAATTGTGGCAAATCCTGAGGAAGGTCTATGTCCAACGACTGATGTTAAAAGACTGATGATGATGATGATGCATTAGTTGTAGACCTTTCTTTTTGAAACTGATGGGATCTTCCGTTTTTTGAATGTTGAGCTTGCTCTGTCGAAAGCTTGCCAAATCTTTGTTTGATTTCTCCTACGTTTGAGGATTTCATGGAGATTCGTTGTCCCGTGTAGAGATTCATTGGCCCTGTATTTTCGTTTCCGATCGTTTATCCTAAACATTTTTGTCACACATGACATTGGTTTTGCGGAAGTTCATATGAAGACCTACTTTCTTGCTTTCATCATTCAGTTTATCTAACATTATCTGGAGTTCTTGAAAGTCCTCGGCAAATAGAAAGACGTCACCAGCAAATCTTAGATTACTTAGGTTTTCTCTTATAATGGCTCTCAAACTAAGAACAATACAACACACACAAGAGAAGATCATGCTTAACATCACACGGAGAGATCACAAGACAGCACAGTATATCAGAGGAAAACATGAGTCAGATTTATCATAAAATCCATTAGAAAAACTCAAACGGCAATGGGCAGATCATCTTGCAAGAAGGTCAGACAACAACTGGACATCGTTTTTCACTACGAAGATCCCCAGAGATCATATGCGAAATTATGTCTGACAGTAAATAAGATAGAGGGACAACTCAGACAAGTTCTGGAGGTATTGGCACTGCAAGATCCACGATCGAGAGGTGTAGTGTATCTTTGGAAAGGTCTATGTCCTACGACAGACGTTAACAAGCTACGAGAGATTCTTAAAAAAAAATTAGGTATGAAAACCGAAGGAAATATTTTTTTTGATTTTAAGAGTCAAAATCGAGGGGAAACTTTTCAAAAACTTTCAGCGGTCAAAATCGAGAGTGGAGATTTTTTCGAATTTTAGGGATCAAAATCTAGTGGGACCTCTTTTTTTCACCTTGAGCGGTCAAAATCGAGGGAAAAATCTTTTCAGTTTTAGAGTCAAGAGAGAGCCAGGAGTTTTTTTTTCTATTTTAAGGTTCATTATCAAGGGAAAACTTTTTTTTCTACTTTTAGGGTTCAATGTCCAGGGAAAATCTTTTTTTCTTTTCAATTTTTAGGATTCAAAATCGATGGGATTCCTTTTTCGTTTTTAGAGGTCAATTACGGTGGGGTGTGATTTTTTTCTCTCATTTAGGGGCCAAAAATGCATTGGAGGGTAAAATTCTTGCAGAAGCGTTTTTTTCACTTTTAGGTGTCGAAAGCAGGTCAGGACTTTTTCTCCCTTTCAGGGATCAAAAGCGGGGGGGGGGGGTTGTTTTTATATTTATTTCTTTTTTAGGTGTCTAAATCAACAGTGTTGTTATATGAGCAGTTCCCTTCCCCCGACAATGCTGGATATTATTGCTAATAAATATCTCATGAGCAATCATAATAAATGCGATAAAAATAATAACCAGAATGAGAATAATATTTGTGATGTTATTATCATGGAAAAGAGGAATATCACCACCATCACAACAACAGCAACAACAACCTATTACTAATGAGAAAACGGAATCGGCGAACCTACTTCAAATTGCATTTTAAACTATTGCGTCATTTTCACGACAATACTCGCCGTGGAATAGAGGTAATATAATGTTTAAAAAACCCAATTTTTGGTCCCCCTTCCTCAGAATGCTGCTGTAACGGGCGTAGAAAAACACAGCACAACTCACTATTTTTTGCTTGAGAACTCTTGCTTTATTCAGAGAGAGAGAGAGAGAGAGAGAGAGAGAGAGAGAGAGAGAGAGAGAGAGAGAGAGAGAGAGAGAGAGAGAGAGAGAGTTGCCTAGCCACTTTCAATATTTTGGGTGCACCTTAAGCATTCTGACAAACGATTGCTCTCCTCTTCTTTCTTTCTTTTTACCACCATGATGTCTACTTAGTTGATCACTTGAGATTTCGCATATATTTGGTCACGTGTAATATTCTCATGCAATCACCTCTCATTACTAAATATAGGAGACATCTTCTTTGATAATGTCAGTCATAATTCTCTTTGTTTAAGCCACGTTAAAGAATATGATACAGTAAGTAAGCTAGTCACGGAGATCGTTACTTGGCTGGGCGAGCCACACTTTTGGCCTTGTGCCTGACCAAGTTAGTCTTTGTAAATAACGATAGTTGAAGTAATAGATAAAAGCAATGCAAAATTGTAGTAAAAGAGTAAAAACATGGATAAATTGAACTCTGATAGACAGAAAAGATGGAATCCACTAATCAGCACAATCTTTACAGTAGCTTACAAGAAATTGGGTTCCATTTTGCTTCGAATGTTTCTGACCACAAAATCTTGATTGAAGAAATGTATACTAAATAACTGTTGACGTAATCTGTAAACTCACGAGTAGGATTTATTGAACAAATACATTCAAACATTCATTCATTCTAATTATTGTAATAGCGAATTCTGGCGTTGGAGGAATTTTAGCGTCGACTGCATTTGAACCCAATACACATAAGCCGCATTATATCTTTTCTGGTCATTACCCACTTTACCACTACTTTAACTCCAATTTCTCTTTAATGATTTTTGCCCTAATTGATATTTCTGGTGATAGGGACAACTTTTTTTGATTAAACACCGATTTTTTTCATAAATTTGTTTTCACAAATTTCGGCACTTAAACTGCATGTTGTTAACTGGAAAGGAGTGTCAGAGCTCAGTAATTAATGCAATCTTTACAGACAGATGGGTCATATCATAGTTATAACGATAAAAACAAAACTAGTTATATTAAGGAGGTTGACAATCCTAATAATAATCCATCTGATTCATATTATTCTAAAGTTATAATTTTTTTCTGTCAGAGTAACATTCTATCAGAAAGACTGCCTCACAGGGCTGAAGGGATCTATCACTCTAGCTAGTTACTCTTGGTAGTATTCATATCTTTCCAAAGGACATTAGTGCGAAATGAACGTGAGTCAAAATTGATTCCATTTTCCGTGCTGGTAACCGCTACGCCACTCCATACCTAGTCGACAATAATAATCACACTCATCACAGGTCTGGTCAGTCACTTAATAGAAACCGTCACGTGATCATCGTCGTTTGACTGCATGTTGTGTTGGGGTTGATCAATTAAAAGATTGGAAAAAAGGTAGATCAATGATAAAACAACATTACCCTCATATTATGTTGGGCGATGATCACTAAAAAGTTTAAATTTTCCAAAAGGAAGAGCAGGCACTGCCGAGCACAAATTAAAGGACCAATTCTGTAAAATATACAAAGATTGTAAAATGAAGCCCTCCCCAACTAAAAACCTATGGTGGTTGTCAAAAAAACAAAAACAAAAAAAAAACAACCTTTTTTTTCTAGACATAATGAATAAATATTGAAAATTTCAGCCCCATAGTTCTATTGGTGCGACCTATACGTGCGATACATACAAGCATACATACATAGCCAGCCAGCCAGCCAGCTTGACCAAGTTGAAAACTGGAGAAACCAATATTGATAATTTTGGTGACAGTTTCTAATAATAATTCTATCTGCATCATGAGACAGTACGTACTACCGCTTGACAAACACAGAAAGGTTTGTCCTATTGCACAAAGAGAAAGCGAACATAGAAAATTGCAATGATCTACACTGAAAGATTGAGATTTATGACATTTGAGGATGACCAACCATTGAAATGCTACGGCAAGTGGTAGTTTATACTCTGCTGCTTTTTCTTTCAGTTGATTTATCGAGTGCAGGTGGTCCATGGTCGAGCAGCTTCTTCTAAAGCCAGCCTGTTCACGTAATGCTGGGCCTCACATGGAGAGACCACAAAACAGCACAGTACATCCAGAAAAACACAAGAGTTAGAGACATCATAGAATCCATAAAAAATCTCAAATGGCGGTGGGCTGGCCATGTTGCAAGAATGGCAGACAATCGATGGACATCACGACTCACAACATTGATTCCCTGAGACCACATGCGCAACCGAGGCCGGCAAAATGTTAGATGGAGAGACGAGCTAGACAAGTTCAGGAAGTACTGGCTCCGTGACGCCCATGATAGAGAAGTGTGGCAAATCCTGGGGAAGGTCTATGTCCAACGACGGACGCTAAAAGACTGATGATGATGATGATGAACCATTGAAATCATCGTCATTGGAATACGTAAGGTAATATCATAATTCTCACAATATAAAGAGAAGAGAAAGGAATCGAAATAGAAAAGAACTGAGCGTATAACCACACAGAGAAAATATTAATAAAGACATCGACGACTGTCAAGTGCTGTGCGGCTAGTTGCCCTTTAACGTTACACACACACACAAAAAGCATACAGCTTGGTAGTCGCCATAGCTGATGCCAAGCTAGGTAGAGAAATGTGGAAGGTTGGGTGTCAGGCCAGTGCCCCAACCCAGAGGACCCTACAAACGAAGAAGCAGATAAAAGGCAAAAAAAGAAAGTGTCAACCAGATAGCAAATGTCACCTTTGTGAAGTAAAAGACGAGTCCGTAATTTATTTAAAATGAATGCATAAAATTAGTATGGGGGTGTGAAAATGAACGCGACAAAGCAGAACACAGTACTTTGTTGTCGTAAATAAGGAAAGGAAAATCTGACAAAAACTTTCAAACCGATAATTAGATTTTTTAATTATTTTAGAAATGAAATAGAATAGGGAGACGTATCATGATTTTGCCTGAAAACTGCAAAACTACAAAAATTATGGAATATGAAAAAAATCATTGGAGCACTGGGAATGGTGCCAGATACCTTTGCGAAGAGATGTAGGCCAGATTAACCTCCCACTAAACTATTCTGGGGGTTTAAATATACCCCAGGGTATATCATAGGCGAGACGAGTTTATACCCCGAGTTATAAAATTGGCTAATCTAATTCATACCCCCTTGGGTCTGATTTTACGATAGGGTATAAAGCAGGCTAGCTCTATGAATTCTGTGTGTATGTGTGTGTGTGTGTGTGTGAGTAAGTGGTATCTATGTGCACGTGAGTGCATATATAACATATCTGAATTTGTATGTGTGTATATAGCATACGTGTAAGTGTGTATGTCCATTGTGTATTTGGTTTCTATGCATGAGATTATGACAAGGTCCATAGTCTACATCAGGAACAGGAGGGGATCCAAGCTGGAGCCTCGCCGGACTGGTCCATACACTGTTATTAAGTCCCTCTGCAAAGTCCGTGACAAGCTAAAAAAAAAAAAAATATAAAAACCGACAATATCCCAAGTACTCCACATCACACCAACAACCTCAAGATTTATACAGATGCTGCATCATCATCAAATGTTGACCTTGAGCGCCGAGCCTTTCCTGACCGATTCTGTGACACCATAGAAGACAAATCCCCACAACCCAATAGACCAAGGGACGAGATCAGTGACACAACAGAATACGCAAACAAAAGACCCAACTCATGTACCTTAATAAAATTATCAAGGTACATGAAGATTCTGAACCCTCTAGCTTGATAAAGGCTTAAGACAAGGTGATACTAGCTCACCCAAACTCTTCACAGCCGGACTTGAGATGATATCCCGAAACCTAGACTGAGAATCTTCAAATAGTATTTTTCACAATTGATTCACAAATTTAATGTAGACACTTTTAAAAAAATAGAAACTAACGCTTAAGATTTAGTTAAACTTGCATGTCTATTAATTCTTTAATGACAGACATCCTAATATTTGAATAACAAATAAATAATTCCATGTGCTTTGTGAAGCTAAAAAGTAGTTGAAAATTAACACAATTGGTTTTATCTAGAGTTGGTTTAGATACTTCTCAATATTCGTTGATAAAACATTATAATTCCTTTTTATGTAGTATTTTATGAATACTAAAAACAAAATTGAACGCCTATCAAAATGAATGCAGTGAATGAAAAAGAATGAATGATAACTTCGATTTTCTTGAACAAAAAGAACTTACGATACGGTAACGATAGCCGTTTCAAGCTACAGTCCTTTAAATTTCTAAACATTAGTTCTTGTTAAGCTCTTGGAATACATTTTTGTACTTCCAAAATTACAGAGTTATTTGGAATTTGCTGTTTGAAACCATGTAAAGGGAAATATTCAAAGCCTACGGGTTGGGGGTGCAATTTCAAGAGAAATCTTGTGATATAGAGGTCAAGCAAACCTTTATTATACATAAAATTTACCAAATTTAGAAATGGACAGAGTTGCTCCCAAAATGAACGGTCTTCGGGGCTTTAATGAAGCTTCGATGAGCCTAGCAAGCCGGAAGTGCATTATAAAATTCTCAAGTGAAATAAAAGAGTATTAAAACAGATGGACAGGATAACGTGACCGCTGTATCCATATTCCAACGACACCTCCAGTAAAAGTGGAAGATTAAAAATACAAGAACCAGAAGTTCAATGAGATGTCAACTATAAAGTTTAAACGCCATTATTGCCAGGTCACGCAACCCTGTATAGAAGATGATTTCAAGTAAGGATCACCTTATAAGAGAACTCCTGTCAATCAAGTATCAAGTAAATCTGACTCGAAACATTTGAGAAAATTGAGTTTAAATTAGTAAGTTTGAAATCCATTATCACCAGTGCACGTGACCCTGGGTAGAAGATTTTTCTTGGTAAGAAGTATCATTTTGAGAGACAGCTTTCTACCAAGTTTCAAATAAATCTGACACAAAACAGCTGAGAAACAACGTGGAGATCGACCGACCGACCGACTGGCAGACAGAGCCTCATATAGAGTGGCGAGGATACCTCTAAAAATTATGCTTAGCACGACACAAAGCCAAAGGAGGAAACTAAGATAGTGTTATACAAATCTTCCAAGTAGGAGGAAGTCTGGGAAATCAGCTTCCGAAAAGGGCTCTCACCTGGGCTCGAATACCGACATCTGGCTCTTTTGGGAAATGCATAACTATTTCAGTCACGGGGCATACCATAAACTTCAATTATTCTTGATGCTAACCAAAAATATCTCTTTCTGTGTCGGTAGACAATGGAACGAGACTGGAGTTATCACTCAATATCACATGGTTATTTAATGGCTGGATGTTACTGATCATACGACAGTGCAAGCAAATTATAGTCTTGCTCTATACTAAGAAAAAAACCATTTCCATTCATGATAGAAATAGTTTCGATGATGGTCAGGCCCGGAATAGCTGAAAATCAATGAAGTTATTGGTAACGAATTTCTTGGTGGGTTTAGAAAGTTGCGTATTGGTTGATATCTATCAAATATATACCAAATCAAGAGACAGATTTGAGATAGAAAAACTGGAAGCCACTGAAATAAAATATTGGTGGAAGTCATAGCTGATTGAAAAAAAAGTATATTATTGTATCGATTGTTTCGCTTGATTGATTCCATTATCTTGGAGATTGTCGGATTGCCGTGCTGGTCTTGTCCTTCATTGAATCCTAGATGAACAAGAAGAATACCTTGGGCATGCCTACAAACTCTAAGTGATATGTGATTCGATAGGTTGGTCTGGGTTGCACAGATTTCAACATACCCTTGTATCAGTTTTCAAGCTGAGTTACAAACCATTATTTCGGCAACTTTTTTTTTGTCCAGTTTGTAAGTGTTGCGTAACATGATATTTCCACCACCTCATTTGACACCTTGATTGCAATACCCACCTTTGGCTTGAAACTTATCGGAGACATATGATAAAAAAAACAAGTCGGGATTTGAAGCTTTTGTGAAAATCTGACACCGAGGAAAATAAATTTTGAATGTTTTGAATGACAGGAAAAATATGTATTCGTGCATTCAAGCTAAATCGAAGGAGGGAAAAAATAACAGTAAATGCAATTTGAACTGGAGTGAAATAAACCAATGTAATAATGCCCTAAGAGAACGTTGTATTTGGTGGGTCTCTTATAGTAATGTGTAAATGTCAGCTGGACTGTCGTTGATATTGGATAAAGGAGGTAAGGAACGAAAGAGAGGATTAGAGGAAAATGAAATGGGACTGTAACAGAAAAGGAGAAGAGAGGGAAAAGAAAACGGGAGAAGATAAAGTGAAGATGGAGGGAGGCATTTTGAGGAATATGAAAAGAAAGGGAAAAACATTGAAGAGAAAATAACTATGAAAGAAAAAAAGAAGAGAAATTAAACAGAAACAGATGAAATTAAAAAAACACTTTTATAGACTTGCAAACAATGGAATACTCTATATCGGTGTAAAGGCGAATGCAGACACCGAATTATTATTATTGACCTTTCTACAAGGAAACTTACTTGCGACAGGCATGGCGGGGGTCTCCTTAGTACGTACAGAAGATTTCATTAGGGTATGTTGAGTGATTCCTGGTTTACGCTGCCACATTCAGAATCACTTGGATACAAAATGCAATTTTGTCTCTAATTTTGAATGAAATCTCCTGTAAAAATAATTAGAAAAATGGTAAATGCCATACAGCAGATTTGGAATCAACGTCCTTCCAGCTGAACGATATATTCTACTCTAAAATGCCTTTACCTGCATAGTTTATCCCAAATCGGAGCCGGACAATGGGCGACTTTTCCTCTGCTAAATAATTGCTGCTTTCTCGATAACTGCCCTTTCAAAAAACTGCACTGCATTTCCTTACGTTCTGAAAAATGCACATGCCGAATTTCAACTTCATTCAATGCCAAGTCCTTGAGATAGATTATAATCATTAGAGCGGGTGGTAGCCATTTTGGATATTAGGATTTTCCTTCATACAATTTTTATGGACTTTTTTCTCCCATTCAGGATATATTGAGGGCACATTGTGTTCAATGTTCCAATTCGTAAGAGGCCGAGTTATATTTTTACTAGACTGATTCAATAAAATGGCCATTAAGTAAGCAACATTGATCGGAAAATAAAGGCATAGACTCTGTTTATTTGAGAACTGTATTCCCAACATTTCTGGCCGTTTGACAACATAAGCTTTTGGCTCCTACTCTGTTTTCAATATTCTTTAGCTTGATGTTGGAATAAGCTACAGAGCCGTGCCAAAACTTTACCAAATTAATTCAGGAACAAATGTCAGGACATAATACAGAATGACAACCATTTGAGAGTAAGAAAGTGACAATCAAGCTACAGAATTAGGGATTCTAAGTAAACACGAAATGTATTCCCTTGTCTCACTCCTTTTCCTATCTTTATCTTGTTTGTATTTCTAGTAAGAAGAGATTACAACAACAAAAGATTAAGAGATTAGTGCCCATGGGCCAGTAAATGCAGTAGGGAAAGACCAGACACAAGAAAGTCAGATGGCATTGCGAGACTTGCCGGTAAGACATGGAAGGGGTCAGCGAATTATGGTCGTCATGGAAAGAGATTGGAAAGGATAGATTTTTAACCCCTTACCCCAAAGAAACCGTTTTTTATTCTAGACATAATAAGGAGTAGATGTTTACATTTTCAACCCTCTGTCTCCATTGGCTCGAACTGTACCCAATATACAATCATATATAACCAGACAGCTAGACTAGCTTAAAAACTGAGGAAACCAATGTTGATAGTTTTGATGACAGTGTTGGTTGATGATTTCTAATGAAAATGAATAAATTACTTGTATAGTACGGCACTGGACTTATAATTCATGAAGATGATGATAATGATGAAGTAACAGAATTCATAATTAGAGATATTGAAAAAGGGTCAATTGATTAGAGGAAAATTGCTGTCATTTGACCTTTAGAAGGAAAATGATTAGTTTGATTATTTCGAAATACTCAAATATTGTCAAATGTTGAATTTGGGGGATCTGGCAGACCACAGAAGGAACTAAGAAAATTTTGGTGTATCCTTTCTTTTGCAGGAGTCCAACGATGAAAAAACAAAACAAAAAAACAAAAACAAAAACGATGAGTTGTTGTTGGCACCCTATTCTACCGCCCGGTGCTCTTACCATTGAGCTAAACAGCCGTCGGCAATAAAAAAAATTATCATGTTCACCCCAAATTCTAACTCTGTTTATTCGTTTCTTTTCAACACAATAGTTATGCATTAAGAAATGGATGTATATGATCCGACAGAATGATTATAAATTGCGTTATATCATATAGGAACTCTTATACGAACCTGCGACCGGTATTTGGGCCGTTGCAATACCAGTCACTGTTTGGTTCAATGCTAGGAGCAATGCTACGTTGAAGCAGCTACCCTATCGATTGCAGGTTCGATTCCTGCAGCTGACCCATTTTTTTTTATTGTTTATTATCTTTATGTAGTTTAGTTCGAGTGATACATTAATCGCGTAACGATGGGAGTTCAATTCAAATAAGAATTTCTATATAATATAACGCAATCGATAATAATTTTGTCGAAGCATACATATCCATTTCTTGATACAATAATAACTATACATCAATTATTGTTCATGAAAATATCATTAGTTGCATGTACGATGAACACTACTGTGATTTGGACATATGCTAAAGGCTTCCAGCAGACATGATATTGTTGTTGTAATGGAAAGAACAACATAATTAAACTAACCAACCCTACAGGTCGAAATCTTCAAATAAGAGATAAAAAGTACCAAACATTTTTGCTTTAAAGAATACAAAATCATAACATGCGCCAAAAACATGTAATACTAATAATCGAGAGAATTATAAACGTGCCAATTCGGCTTACCAAAAAACAAAACAAAAAAATACGAAGAAAAATCAGGCTTCGAGCTGTGATTTAGGGCCAAGTAAACTTATATCACAGACAATTAATAATATTGAGAGTTTGATCCTCACTTGGTACGCAACACTTGCAGTCTTGTGACAGACGTAGCTTGATAAGTCTGGGGGCTCGCCGTGGATCAATGGTTAGCAAACTTGTCTCACAGACCAATACTACCGTACAGAGTTTGTTATACATCGAGTGCCACGGACTTGCGATCTTGTACCAGACTGAGCTACGCTGACTAAATGCCCACAAGACCAAGAGAAAATCGATATATATGAATGGTACATTAAAATACTTGAGAATAATCGATAGTTACTTGGTAAAACAAGCAGAATCATCCGGAAAAGTCAGCAAAGAATATCATGGGAGATTTAGCACAGACCTACTAAAATCTTCATTAAAAACACAAGCATTTTGCTCTTCATGAAATGCAGCAGGACTTTTGAAAACCTGATAGTGGACGAACACTTGTTTACAATTGTAAAACTGCAGACTGCGTGTCTAGCTACTACCGTAGAGAAAACAAGGCTGCGGATAGAAAAGAGGGAGAAGGTTAAGCTACATTGGAGATTAATTGCGATCTCCTGTGCTAAGAGCCAATCTTTGAAAAAAGAAAGATGAAATGGAAAAAACGAGAAACAGCGATAGAAGAAGATGAGTGCAACGGTGAAGTTGGAAAAAGCGTGTGGGGAGGCGAGGGGAGGGAGAGGAACCAATGATCTTAGAATCTAATTTGAATGGGCTTAATTTTCGTCTTTCTTTAGAATATCTTAGTGATATGCTTTTCAGTTTATTTTCTGTGGCATCCAGGGAATTGAGCAGTTCCGATCAAAGACAGGTAAGATTGGTAGAAAGTCGAATAGTTTGAAAAGGAGTCATGAATGGTGGCAACAAAAGATCCGTCAAAACCATTAAGAAGATCTATTCCTCCAAAATGAATGAATAAGTGAATAAAACAGGTCTGGTCTCCCACTCAGTAGAAACCATCATGTGACAAACGTCTTTTGGCAGAATGCTATCTTAGGGTGGGGTGATCAATTAAAAAATCGAAAAAGAAGGGTGATCAATGGATGAGTTACTCCTCTCGCCTTTTGTTGGGCGATGATTACTAAGAAAATTTGAATTTAAAAAACAAAACAAAATCAAAAAAAAAAAAAATAAATAAACGAGCGTAAATGCTGCTGGATATGAACAAAGGGATTAATTTATCATAAATTTACATCGCACATGGAACCTTAACTAAAAGTCTTTCGAGGGGATTAAGGGATTAAGGGATGGATTTTTAACCCCCTACCCCAAAGAAACCGTTTTTTTTTTCAAGACATAATTAGGAGTAAATGTTTACATTATCAACCCTCTGTCTCAATTGGTTCGAAATGTACATTCATACATAACCAGACAGCTAGACTAACATAAATCTGAGGAAACCAATGTTGATACTTTTGATGACAGTTATAATTGATGATTTCCAATGAAAATAAATAAATTACCAGTCATAATTGTCAAAATCGAAGATGCAAACCTGGGGGAAGTAAACTTATACATCTACCTCGGACAACGAATCTCTATGAAACCCACAAAAGAAGGAGAAACCAAGCAAAGAATAACCCTAGGATGGCAAACCTTCGGCAAAACAAGCTCAACTTTTAAAAACCAGACAATCCCAATTATCAAAAAAAGAGTATACAACCAATGCATTCTCCCGCTAGTCATTTATGGAGCTGAAACATGGAACCTAACCTAGAGACAGACCTACAAATTGAGAAGCGTGCAATGTGCGCATGAGAGAATCATGCTCAACCTTACATGGAGAGATCACAAGACAGCACAGTATATAAGGAAGAAAAAGGGAATCTGGGACATCATAGAAACTATCAAAAAACTCAAATAGCAGTGGGCAGGCCATGTTGCAAGAATGAAAGACAACCGATGGACATCGCGACTCACAACGTGGATCCCTAGAGACCACATACGAAACCGATGCCGACAAAATACAAGATGGAGAGATGAACTGGACAAATTCAGAAAATACTGGCTCTGCGACCCCCATGATAGAGAAATGTGGCGGATCCTGGGGAAGGTTTATGTCCAACGACGGACGTTAAAAGCCTGGTGATGATGATGATGATGATAGTAATTATGTACAAAAAACGTGCCTACGACTATGGAGTTTCAGGGATAAAGAACAAAGCACTGCCGTGATTGGGGAAAGAAAATGAAGTTAAGATGGATAAAAATGTAGCAGGTAATTTGCATGAGAGTAAAGGATAAGAAGTTACTTGGAAATGCTACGTTATAAAAAGAGAAAAAATGTGAATATTTCTCAGACCTTAGAATTATGAATGACAAAGAAGGGTATTCATTTGGTAATCTCCAAGTAATGGAAGGATCGCATTTAAAAATGATCGGATAATGTGCATGGATCGGAAAAGGTCCCCAAGCCATTTCGCTCCACTAATTGCCCTTTTTTTTTCCTCTCCCCTTTCTTAAGTCCTCACTCTATCCCCTGCTATTTCTCCATTTTTTTTTCCTGCATGGCGGTTTTTATGAAAAGGTTGCAATTTCCATTATCGTCGTTCGAGAGATAAAATTCAAATGTTTTCCTAATTAAATCGCTTTAGTTTTTCACTTGCTTTCGAACGCTCCATGATTTTTTTCTATTCTTTATCGCACAGTGTAACTCACGTGGTCATTCTATGATCAATTCTGGATTTCTTTCTCATTTTTTTTGTTTTTTTTTGTTTCCACTTTTCTATTTCTCACACACATTTCCTTTCATCGATCGTAATTTTATCTTCATCTCATTTGTGATCACTGCTTCCCAACAATAGACGGATTTTCAACATTGCTGTCGGGTTTACGTTATTCATATTTGTTTGAACATTTAATCGTGTCTATGTATCTATGTATCTTGACTTCGCCTAGACCCAACCTTTCACAGTAGAAACTTGTAATATTTGGCACACACACACGCACAAAGGGTTCGGAAAACATATTTTTGGTTTGTTTTTTTTTTTAAATTTTTCGGAGAGTCCGGCGTCCCTAAATAGGTCTTCAATGTGTGCGTGCAGGTTGGGGCAGGGACAATTTGCAATGTAAATTTATGATTAATTGGTCCCTTAGTTTGTTCGTTTTGAAAATTCAGACGTTTTTAGAGATCACCGTTCGTCAGAATAGAAGTAACATAACCATTTTCTTAATTGATCGTCCCAACATGACGTGCCGTTTAAAGACATTTGCCAGGTGACAGTTTTCTCGAGTGACTAACTTTGAAAAGAATTATGAATTCATGGTTTAGACCATGCTGGTATCATTTTCATCAAGGTAACTTAATTTCAACGCCCTCATTACTTAATCTACGAGATAATAAGAAGCAAATATGGGAACAGATGATTCATAATTCACTTTTGAATGCTAGTTCTTCTTATTGCCAAATACAATATTTGATGATATGGTTCTAAACCTGGATGATTTTTTATTACTTATTCTTACCATTAGATGAAGTATGCAACCCGATATGACTGCTTTTTTATTTTAATTTCAATTTTCAATCATCGGGGGCTTATTCTTTATTCCCGATCGCGCTGTTGCTCCTTGTCGTAGAATGACGGCCCGAATCGAAAGATGCAATCATAACCACTAAAAATCAATAAGAAGGTAAAAAGTGGATATACAATAAGTACCCACTTCTTCTTCTTCTTCTTCTTCTTCTTCTTCTTCTTCTTCTTCTTCTTCTTCTTCTTCTTCTTCTTCTTCTTCTTCTTTATCGTACAGGAACCTGCTAAAATGGATAATAATAATAATAATAATAATAATAATAATAATAATAATAATAATAATAATAATAATATCAAAATCAATTTACCTCAAAAAATGGGGCACCAATTCAAGATTTGTGTGTCGTAACCGGCAGGTGTTCCCTTGTTAGCCACCAGGAGAGACCCAGTCATCATTCTGTGACTGCTGGCCGAAAACCCGGCTCGTGTTCCCTTGATGACCTTTAGGATGGACACAGTCGTTTCTAAATTAGTGATGGCCAAGACCCCGATTCATGCTCCTTTAATGGCTGTAAGGAGGGACACGACCATCTACGAGCAGCTTTTAGCAAGAATAAGAAGAGAAAATGGACAGAAGAGGACAACACACCATAAATATACTACTTAAAAAAACCTGTTTGAGCAGCGCAACAGAGTGTACATGCTTAAAATGTAGAGGGGAAAATCCACCGTCGAGTTGTCAAGTCAGTGCCTGGCTGATCAAGTGAAACAAACCCTGAAAAATAAATGGTTCTCGGAGATAGAACTACTGGAAATCTGCAATAAATCAGAAAAAGAAGAATGCAGTTTACCCGGAGATGGATTTGCTTAACAAACCCAACATGATAAACGAGGAAACGAATGTAAATTCAAACAAAAGGAAAAATCCCAATCAAAGCCAGAAAGAGACGTTGATACCACAACGAAAGAAGAAATAGCCCAGATACAAACTTGAAAGGAAATGATGAAAGAAGAGAAGCCGACATTACCACCTCTTAGGAGCAAGGACTGGAGAAAAAAATGAATGAGTCAACTAAACATGTCAACCACCTCTTACTAAACTACGTGACGGAGCTCAACAACCTGATCTACGCTGGCGCAAAAATGGCAACGGACCTCTTTACGACACCAGGAGAAACCTTGAATAACAAGAACAAAAGACCCACCTGGGAAATAATATTAGAAAAACGGATCTCCCAACCACAGAGAGATGAAGGACTACTAAAAAAATGAACAATACATGAACAGATCACGTGCAAGACAACGGGACAAATACAAGATAAAAAAAAAAGCGTGCCTGCGGCAATGGATGAAATACACAAAAGAAAATTAGTCAAAGAAGCAAGACTATACAAAGGACTGCCAAATGCACACAGAACCGCAGGTTCCGAAACAACGAGAAAATTTTTTTACCAGGACCTAAACAGAGAGAGAGAGAGAGAGAGAGAGATAGAGAGAGAGAGAGAGAGAGAGAGAGAGAGAGAGAGAGAGAGAGAGAGAGAGAGAGAAAACTGAACATTAAACCAGATGCCATAGAGGCATAGGATTTCTGGAACGACCTATGGGAACGCACGAAAAGACACAATGAAGCCCCCAAATGGTTAAATAATATGAAAAAAGAATTCAAAGACATAGATGACGGTGAACAAATCGTATTGAATAGAACCACACTGAAACACATCTAAAATAAAATCCAACTGGAAAGCACCTGGATCCAAAGGGATCCACGGATATTGGTTTATGAAATTCACCACATTACACGACGGACTCATCCACCGACTCCAAAAATACCTAGATGACGACAAGATCCCAGAATGGATTACCAAAGGTAGATCGACTATCATCCAAAATGGACGCCGAGAAAGAGAACCAGGCAAGCAATTATAGACCAATCTCGTGCCTACTACTAATGCAGAAATCCTGACCAGACACACACCAGAGAGAATATATATATTTCCATGGAAAGAAACTACGAGAAAAACAGAAAAAATACCGTAGAGGATGACTTGCTCTACATAGACAGATGATCCAAAAGGAAGAAAGAAAAGGGAGGAAGAATGATGCAATGGGATGGATCGACTATAAAAAAAGCATACGACATGATCCGACATGGCTGAATACTCGAATGCCTCAGGATATTCATGATCAGTAGGCTAGTGGTGAGATTCATAGTCAACTCTCTGAAAAACTGGAAAGTAGACTTGACTGCCACAAGAGAAAACTTAGCAGACGTAAGTATAAAAAGGGGAATCTTCCAGGGAGACTCTCTGTCCCCACTACTATTTGTTCTAACCATGATACCACTCAAAAGAATTCTGAAAAACAGCAAAGGATACCATTTCTCCAAAACAAAAGGAAAAGTCAACCATCTAATGTACATGGACGATATAAAATTGTTTGCAAAAAATAGGGGAGAGCCCGAGAGGCTGTTCAACAAAGTAAAAAATACCTGGGAATTCTTGAATGTGACACAATAAAAAGGAAAGAAATGAAAGAGAAAATAAAGAGAGAATGCCGTAGAAGAATAAGGAAAATATTAGAGACCAAATTAAAACAGCAGTAATCTAATAAAAGAAATGAACACATGGGCTGTATCGGTAGTGAGATACACAAGACCATTCCTGGGAAAGACAAAAGAAGAACTCCAATCAATGGACAGGTGAACAAGGAAACTTATGACAATGCATAAAGCTTTACACCCCAGAGATGACGCAGATAGACTATACGTTAAGAGAAAAGAAGGTGGCTATGGGCTCATCAGCATAGAGGACCGTGTCCAGAGAGCTAAAGCAGATCTAGAAAAGTACGTGCAAGCAAACAGCGAAGACATCATAAAAAGTGCACGAAACAGCGCAACGAACAACAAAGTAGAAACAACGGAAGAGCACAGCAAACAAGGAAAGAAAAATGGGAAAAGAAAAAAGTGTACGGAGATTTTAAAAGACAGATACAAGATGTGGCAGACGAGAGATCATAGACATGGCTACGAAAAGGAAACCTGACGAGAGAAACGGAATTGTTCATCACAGCAGCTCAAAACAAATGCATCAGGACAAACTATATCAAAACAAAAATCGACAGAATACAGACAAACAGCAAGTGCTGCCTATGTTGTGAAAGAGATGTGACCGTAAACCACATAACTAGTGAATGTACTCAACTTGCCCAGAAGGAGTATCAACTCAGACACGATAGAGTACCAACGATGATACACAGTGAACTGAGTAAACGAATGGGAAAAGTGGTACCTGCACAAACAAGAGGCAGCCCTGGAGAATGGAAAGCACTAATTACTCCGGGACTATGACATCCAAACCGACCACCTCATCCAGGCAAGAAGACCGGACTTGGTGATCGTAGACAAGAAGAGGAAAACCTGCCAAATAATAGATGCGGCTGTGCCTGCAGACCATAGAGTAAAGAGGAAGGAGAGTGAAAAAATGATCTAGCAAGAGAACTGAAAAAGATGTGGAACATGAAAGTCAGGATAGTGCCAGTAATAGTAGGCGCACTGGGATATGTCCCAAAGACACTGAGGGCGAGGCTGGAGGAGCTCAGGATAAAAGGAAGGATTGAGACTTCACTGACCACAGCACTCTTAGGAACTGCACGGATACTGAGGAAAGTGCTACAAATATAAGGACTGCAACACTTATTGTTAGCAATGGCCTAACAGAGGAAGGAAAATGAAAGCGGGGATGGGAACCACAACACTGGCATGATAGGCGTGGGAGAGAAGAGATGTTGGTGGAAGACCTGAGGAGACTTATTGTCACTCAGCATTCAGCAATGACCACCGGGCAACTGGTGTGAAACTGTAAACCACAGTATTACTATGGTCTATGAGAATGAGGAGAGGAGGGCTGGAGACTCGAGGAGAATTGCTGTCACTCAACCACGAGCGGTAACCACCAGGAAACTGGTGTGAGATTGCAATAATAAATAATAAAAGTGACCCAACAGAAGCAGGGAAATTAAAGCGGAAATGCAAACTACAGCACTGACATGATAGGCGAAAGAGAGAAGAGACGTTGGCTGAAGACCTGAAGAGACTTATTGTCACTCAGCCTTCAGCAATGACCACTGGGTAACCGGTGAGAAACTGTAAAGGGCTGGAGACTTGAGGAGACTTGCTGTCACTCAAACTCCAGCGGTTACCACCAGGCAACTGGTGTGAGATTCAATAATAATAATAATAATAATAATAATAATAATAATAATAATAATGATAATAATAATAATAATAATACAACAACAACAACAACAAATCCTAGGTTGAAGCTACGATCTACGGTGAGAATGAATGTTCTATCGGTCACGTAACTTTCATAACAGTATATTGTTATACTTGTACCATTTCATTATAAAACAAAATAAAATAAAAATAAAAACATGGATTAGTTTTCATATTCGAAAGGGGAACAAGGAAGGCACGAATGTGGTGGTCCCCCGTTTGTCTGCGTTTTCGCTTTCTGCAGTTTTACTTAACGACAGTTAAATTCTAAAAAGGAACAATTCATTCGTTTTACTTAATAATGACCCGAAAGCGCTGTCAATTCGGGTATGCTTAAGAGAAGCCGTAATATGTTTCGTTCAAGTGAAAATGTAGAAGGACTCGACATGACATCTATCCATCACATAACTTTCATTACAGTATATTGTTATAATTGTTTTATTTTATTATTTATTAGCTACTGTTGTGCCTGGTTATGAATTAAAATTCATCATAGCTACGTATGTTACGGGAAACAAACAGAACATATTATGTATAGAATTTGGTGCTATTCGCGATTTCAGGCTTCCGCGAGCGTCTTCGAACATATATTCTGCGGATAAGGTGAGGCTATTGTATTTCTTTTCAATGCATTCTCTCTCTTATTTTTTACTTTGCCCAATTTAAAATTCTTCATGGAGAAATAATCGAAAGTTTTACGTTCCTCCATTTCTAAATGCATTCAATTTTTCGCTCATTGTCTCTTGAAATCCGTCCAGTGAGTCTGTTACTCTTGGTGCATTTTTTTTCTCTCGTCCCTATCCCTCCCTATTTCCTCCCTCTCTCTCTCTCTCTCTCTCTCTCTCTCTCTCTCTCTCTCTATATATATATATATATATATATATATATATATATATATATATATATATATATATATTCTCACTTGGATTTCTTTTTGTTTTTTCTTTAGCTTTCTTACTTCCAGCCTTTCCTTCTCTTCTTATTTGCCCCCTCTTTCCTTACTTCGCTTTTCCCCAATTCCTTTTCGCTCAATATCATTACGTAGATTTCTTGTTCAGACAGCAAAATTGATTCCAGCTCAAAAGGTCCTGGGATCAGGCAAATACTACACTCTGATCCCAGGCAGAAAAGCGCAACATAGAAACTAACAAGCAACAACAATCATAATGTTTCGTCTCAGAACATAAGATAACACGAGTAAGACTGAGCTGACTGGGATGTTGGGAACAAAGCTAGTAAGTAGTAGACACTAGATCGATTAATACGAGGACCGCAATTTGGATTGGTAGCGATAGAAGACGGGCTAATTACTACACGACTAATCGAGTTGATTAACCGAGCAAATTGTTGATGATTGACAATTGAGACGATTATGCTCTCGCAAGCGATCCATCCGTCCGAAAGATGTCAGCTTTTGGTTGATTTAATCATGTTTACATGATGAGAGGTGGGATTTTACATCTGAGGTTCAATTATAGATGACCTTTGCACGAGCCTGCAAACATGAACGTTAAGACGACCAGTCTGTCTCCGATGACCATTATTCCAAATGTATAAGTAGTTAAGGTATGCAGGTGCACATGAATTACGTGGACACGTATTAGAGAAGGAAGAAAAAGAGAGAAATAAGGATGTGAAAAAAAAAAAGAAGACATGTGGGAAAGGGGTTATCGGGAGAGAAAATAATGTGTTGGAGGAGTAAGAAGAAGAAGGATTGGAACAACAAGAACAAAACCACCACCACCACCACCACCACCAACAACAACAACAACAACAATAATAATAATAATAATAATAATAATAATAATAATAATAATCATAATCATTACCACAATTACATCAAAAACAACAATGACGTCAATGATGACAAGGAAGTCTCGAAGTGGGAGGTGGATTAGGATAACAATGAAGAGTAGAATCTGGAAAAGAAAATGAAAAGGGAAAAGGAGTGAACATTGAAGAAGATAGCAGACGTTAAAGAAATTAATATTCGCTGACTGGCTGGATGTATTATCCAACTATAATTCTTTGATGCGGTTTTCAGCTTTTTAACACTCGAGCAAGGGAGATAATTCCCTTTATCTGATGCTGGGAGAAAATGAATTAATCAATGAATTTTATGATTCATTGAGGTAAAGTGAACAGTTTAAAGAACAAGAAAAAAAATATTTTGCAGCAATCAAGAAAGCAGGTAATTGGAACTGTAAAGCGCAGAGTAACACGAAGAAAGGAAATTGTGAAATATACCAAACACTGGAGAATACAGGTCTGGTTAGTCACGCAATAGAAGCCGTCACGTGAACAACATCCTTTGGCCGAATGTCGTGCTGGGGGGTTGAATTCAAAAAATGGAAAAAAGGGTTATCAGTGATTGAGTTACTTCTCTCGCCTTTTATTGGGTTGTGATCACTAAAAAGTCTGAATTTTAAAAAAAAGAACGTGAATGCCACCGGACACAAACTAAGTGATCAATTCAGCATAAATTTAAATAACAAACTGACCTCATCCTAAGAACCTATTCAAGGGAAATTCAAAAAAAAAAAAAAGAAAAAAGTTTTCTAAACGTAATAAGGAGTGAATGTTTAAATTTTCAGCCTCTAGCTCCATCGATGCGATCTGTACGCGAAATAGATTCATAACTAGCCAGCTAGATAGCAAGCCAGAAAGACCAACTTGAAAACTGGAGAAGCCAATGTTGACACTTTCAGTGGCAGTTTTAGCAAACGGTTTCTAATTAGAAAATGAGGGATATATATGTAATGATCATCTCAGTGAATGTAAGAGCACTGATGAAGAATCGCCAAATACTCGAAGGAAAGTCTCAGGCAGATGGGAATTGAAATAAGTAGAACATCATTAGTGTTTGAAAAAGGGGGAAAATTTAGTAGATTTTTCTGCTATTTTATTGAATAAGTATGAAGATGAAGAAGCAATGTACTACTACTACTACTACTACTACTACTGCAGCTGTTTATGTTGCTATCATTACGACTACTAAAAATGATTGTAAATGATATCGTCTGAAATCATTGGAAGCCGATGAAAAATTCCTTAGGAAGCTCGAAAGAATTATCACCTGAGAAATGCCAACAAAGCACAACAAAATACTGACGATATTAAGGTAAACACGGGGAAAA
>OY735202.1:46316900-46326900 GCA_963457665.1 Thysanoteuthis rhombus
CGTTGTTTCCCTGATAAACTGTGCTGTCTTGTGATCTCTCATGTGATGTTGAGCACGATTCTTTCATGTGCACATTGTATGCTTTAGAGTTTGAGGGTCAATCTCTTGGTTAGGTTCCATGTTTCAGCTCCATTGGTAACTATCAGGAGTATGCATTGGTTGAATGCCTTTCTTTTTAGGATAAATGGGATACGTCTTATTCTTGAAGGTTGGGCTTGTTCTACCAAAGGTTTGCCATCCTAGAGTGATTCTTCGTTTGATTTCTTCTCCTTTTGATGGTTTCACGGAGATTCGTTGTCCTCAGTAGATGCAGTGGTCTACTTTCTCCCGCTCTGCGTTTTCGATTTTGATTGTTGTGTATTTATTTGCTACGTGATTGTTGCACGTGGCCTTCATTTGGGAAATCCTCGTACTGATTGCTTGCGTCTTGCGTATCTTGTTCGTTGTTTTGTAGTTCTTGTCTGGAGGAGGAGGTTTGACAATCCTGTCGCTGCCTGTTGTTAGGTCTCCATTTTCCTCGAGTATACTAGTGACTTGTTTCCGTTCTCTACTGAGAGATTTGTTTATAGCTTTGACGCCTGGCCTTTTTCGAGATTTTTTTCGATGATTGCTATCGTTTATCTTCTTTTGTCTTCTCTTCGTTTCTTTAGAATTGTTTTAATCAGTTCGATCGCTTCCTCTTTTCTCTCTTGTTGTTGTCGGTGGCTTGAGGTTTCTGCGTTTTCCCATGAGATTTTTGGTTTCATCGGAAATTTCACCAGTGGTGACTTCAATTAGAGAGGCTGTTATTTTGTTCTTGAATTTGTTGATGTAGGTGTCGTTCCCGTCTGGATGTGTTATTACGGTACAACGAGTAAATTTTCTCTAGTTGGGATAATCTCATGCAACCGTTTCGGGGGTTTAAAAAAAACAACAATTATGTTAACATCGAACCCCGGCAGTGTCGATCAAATGCCCCCTCCCTTTCAGCTGTGATTTTAATATATAGGTTCTGTCATACGTGTAGTTAATATATATATATATATATATATATATATATATATGATTGATGAAAATAAATAACTCTTTAATTCTCATCCACTCCTCATGTACACGTGTATACGTAGAGAGCAGGGGGTGAATCATAGTGAGAACGATGGAGAGAGAGAGAGAGAGAGAGAGAGAGAGAGAGAGAGAGAGAGAGAGAGTTGTGGAGAAAAGGGAGGAAGAGCGAAAGGCAGGGAGAGAGAGAGAGAGAGTTGTGGAGAAAAGGGAGGGAGAGCGAAAGGGAGGGAGAGAGAGAGAGAGAGTTGTGGAGAAAAGGGAGGGAGAGCGAAAGGGAGGGAGAGCGAAAGGAAGGGAGAAAGAGAGAAAGCGAAAGAGGGAGAGAGAGGTGTATTTATTTCGAGGAAAAATGTACTTAGCCTATTATTGCTCTCACCGATTCAGGCATAGACATATCAATAGTTAATATTAATCGCGTTGATCGAATATTCAAGAGTGAAAATTCCACATAAAAATTCAGCTAATAAGTACGTGTCAAGCTTATTGAATCACCCCCGTATATCAGGGTGTTACCGTAACACAATTGTTAGCCTACTCAACTCGCAGACATATTCGCTAGTGTAATGAGTTCGGTCATCATGGGTACTTAACTATTGTGGTCTTGTGCCAGACAGTTCAAGCTTAACTCACACTCAAAATGTGCCTACCGTACCATGATGGATAGCAAGCTCGTCTTGCGGACGATTTCGCAAGTACAGTAAGTTCGATCCTCCCTGATCAGACAATGACTGTGACTTTGTTGCAGTCTAAGCGAAGAAGAGAAAGAAAAAAGAAAAAGATGCCGATGCCTATCTGGATACAAAGTCTTTTTGTCAGCCATCCAAAAACGGTGGCCAGTCAAACGTAAATCAAGATTTATCGGTCAATTAGAACTCGTCCACTCAAATAAGGGATGGAGAGAAAACGGGGGTCAGTCCGAGGAAAGTCTCTTGCATCTGATACAAGATTGAAATCGTTCGGTTATTCAGTAGCGTTTTGCTCCATTTATCTAAGTCTGTACAAATCTTCTTACTAAGACGTGTACGTGTGTGTGTGTGTGTGTGTGTGTGTGTGTGTGTGTGTGTGTGTGTGTGCCCCCGAAAGATGGATGTAGATGAACGAAATCGTTGCATTAAGTATTCGAATTGGGGAAACCTGACACCAGTTTAGATTCAATAAACTTGTGGACCCAAAACATCGATTCAAGATTATGTCAACGTATTGTCTGCAACAAGATCTCAACTGCGCAACACAAGATAAGAATTATAAGTAATTCTCTAGGGAATTGCTTAGCAAAATATTTCATATTGGAAATATTAAAGATAATTTACTTAAGGAATAGTGATTTCACGAGGAAGCTCTAAATTGTAATTGACTAGAAAATCTACTGGAAATAAAATACCATACACGTATAGTCCTAGAAATTATTGGCAATTTCTCATTAGCAAAACAAATGATATGCAAACCCAATTACATGAGATACTTCCTATACTGTAACTGTTCTGAAGCTGAATAAATTTAAAACTAAATAAATTGATTTGAAGCTAAAAAGATATTTTTCTTCGGAATAACCACATCTGCAGTAAATAGTTCGATGTCACCAGTTGGTGCTGAAATCTGGTAAAATCTCATTGCTTTTTGACGCAAAACGTTGTTGTCAATTAGAAGATGTTTTCTGATCATGTGTTCCACCCACAAATTTGATGCCTCTTCCATTCATAATTCACATTTTTCACACAATGTGGCGGCAACCTCAGCCATTTTAGGCTAAACAGCTACACTGACGCGTATATCTTTTTCTTTCTTAATAATTTCACATATCAAAGATTCGTTTTTACAATAAGAATTACGAGTTAATCTTTCTTCCTCTCTCTCTCTCTCTTATATGTGTGTACGTGTGTGTGTGAATGGTCTATTTCATAAAGTGCTTGATTCATTGAACATTAAGTCAAGTTTAAGTAGAGCTTTAAATATGATGAAATTATGGATTCGCTACACAAACACGTTTATGTTTGTGCCCTGTTTTGGAACATGAACGTGTTCGTGTAGCAAATTCATTATTTCATTCAATTTGTGTCGTTTAAATTGAATGATACATTAACCGTGTAATGACGGGATACCATTCAAATAAGTTTCTATATAATATAACGCACGTTATGGTTAATTCTGTCGGACCAAATACGTCAATTTCTAAAATACATTCATATATATATATATATATATATATATATATATATATATATATATATATATATATATATATATATATATATATATATATATATATATATATATTATACAATATATATATATATATATATATATATGTGTGTGTGTGTGTGTGTGTAAAATGTAAGGTCTTGTTCTTGAATGCTGTTCTTTAAAATGTAGAGGGAATTATTATATATAACATTTTAATAGAAGTAGTTTGTATAGAGAATGGTTTTAAATTCACTATTGAAATTACGAAATAGTCATTCAAACTTTCACCTGACAAACATCTTTTGACAACATAACATGCTTGGATGACCAATTAAAACATTGGAAGAAGGGGTGATCAATGAATATGTTTTTTCTCACCTTCTGATGGGCAATAATCACTAAGAAGTCTGGATTTTCGAAGAACTCGCTAGCACAAAATAGGGACCGATTTAGAATAAACTTCAATTGCAAACTGACCCCCCCCTCAAAAACCTTTTTAGGGGATAATTAAAAAAAAACAAACTTTATTGACATAATGGGGAGTAAATATTCAGTTTTCATCTCTCTAGATTCATTAGTACGGCCTGTTTTACATACATACATACATACATACATACATACATACATACATACATATATATAGCCAACCAGCTGGACCATCTTGAAAACTGAAAAAAAAATATTCTGACAATTTTGCTGACAGTTCTGGTTTACGGTTTCTAATACATTGAATTACACAAACAATGTGCGGACTAAAAAACGAAACCAATAAAGTGTGCATCTTAGATATATTGAAAACGAATAGATAAATAAAATCCTTGTCTAATCTGACATGAGTCTATTTCAGGAGTATTGATCCTCGGTGTTTGGTTTCAAAACCCAACTAAGTAAAGCATTACAGCGAGTTCACATTGAAAGTGATTAAGACAAATCAAGGAGGGGAAGAGGGGAGAAAGGAAAGAAGACGAAGAACCCGTTTGAAAAGAAGGGAATGAAAGAAGAAAAATCAAGGTTGAGGGAGAAGGAAAATAAGAATACACAATATATACCGAGAAAACGTGTAGAGAAAAAGGACAATCACAGAGATTTAAATTGAAAATTAAGATCATTTGGAACAATAACAATTTTGTTGTTCCAGCGGATCACGAAGTGAAATTATGAGAGAAAAGCTGAAAAAATATCTAGACCTTTCGAGCAAACTAGAAAAAATGTGGAACGTGAAAGGTGGCAGTCGTGTTCATCTTCATTTGAGAGCTTAGAACTCTCCCGAAGAATCTTGTAAAGAGGTTGTAACTTGAAATTTTGTGACTTGAAAATACAAATGGATCAACCATCCCAGCTCTTAGATGACCAGAATTAGCCTCATCAACAAGGAAAGTAAGATTTTTCAGGTAGTGCATGTTGCCATCCCACTAAACAACAGAGTGAAATGAAAAGAATGAAAAACTAGAGAAATATCTGCATTTCATGCCGTCATCACACTTGATTTAAAAAAGGGGAATAAAGTGGAATATGATGACTGTGGTTCAACCCATCATCATTGACGCGCTTGAAACAGCCCCAAAGAGCCTTGCGGGAAAAAAAAGGCTGGAAGAATTGGAAATCAAAAGAAAATTTGAAATAAGTAGTATTACTAAAAAAGCTTGAATACTGCTGGAGTATTACCGAGACATGCAGCCACTTCATCCCTAGCGAAAGGCAGCAGTTACTTCTGGTGAGAAAACTCAGCAACCCCAACAACAACAACAACCCCAGCCCCAGCCCCAACAACAATAACGACAACAAAAAAGAAACAAGTGATAGTAAGTAGAAATAGTAAACCAGGACCTTGCAAAAGAACAACGAACGCGTTACACGTGATTTATGCTGTGTCCATAATCAATGGCACACTCTGAACATCATAAAAATATTTCCGAAAATGTTGAAAGAGTCGGTAATGCGAGGCAGAGATGGAACAACTCAGACCACAGAACTACTAAAATCTGTGAGAGCACTGTGCGAAATGCTAGAGATGCGAGGATACTCGTTGTCACTTAGTACATGTCGGAATTTTTGAGATGAGGTATTATCATTATTTCTATTGATATTTGGACCATCCTCATCTTGGTTGTTTTTCATACAACGTTTCGGCCGTTGCACTCTACGGCCTTCGTCGGGTATCATCTGGTAGGTGTGGGGAAGTAACGAACCGAACCCTTTATTTATCCGACGGGGGTATATTGGCCGTACTACCCTCTTAGCATTAGTAGTATTGTTATACTGTCTCGCACTAGGATCGAACCTAGAACCATCAGATTACTTTACGGTAATTTGTCACTGCGCTACGTGTCCATGTGTCAGGTTGTCACTTGATCCGAAGTGATGACTACAAGAGGCGTCTGGTGTGATGATGATGCATAAAATGATTATAATACAGTATTTGCATTTTCAAACCGGTTGCCTGGTGGTCGTCGCTGAAGACTAAGTGACAGCAAGTCTCCTCAAGTTTTGAGCCCTCCCCTCAACGCTATTGCAGTCTGCAACAGTGTATTGGTTTACAGTTCACACCAGTTGCCTATTGGCCAATTCTGAAGGCTGATTGATATCAAGTCTTAACCCCTCCTCTTAATGTCTTCACATGTCACTGCACCGTGGTTTGTACCGTCTCAGCCTTCCTAGATTTACTAACGCGTGCCCTTATTATCTTAACTGACGCCGTAGGTCTCAAATTCCCAATATTCTCTTATGCATCCATGCAGGCCCCAGTAGTACTGTGGTCTGCATAGTCACTATCCTTCCTCTTATCTTCAGCACCTTCAATCTTGTGTTCGGCACGGTTCCGAGTGACCCAACTATTATTGGTACTACCCTGACGCTCATGTTTTACACCTCCTACAATTCCCTCGCCAAGTCCTGGTATTTCCTAACTCTCTTCCATATTTACCTGTGATCCTCAGACATAGCCACAATTAATAAATAATCACTACTACTATAGCGTGCGGTCCACCGGGCTTATCATGCACCCCCTGTAGACTGCATCGTCTCGGCCTTTTTGAGCAAAGGCAAAGTGTAGTATCTGTTCTTAGCAGCTTAATATTTTATACATTGCCAATTTTTAATGGCTTAAACTACACTTGTTTAATAACTTGAACTACTGTTATTGTGTAAAGAAATCCCCCAAACCCTGACAAAAAGATTCCCCCCCACCACCAAAAAAACCCCAAAAACAATCTATATTAAGTCAAAGAAGAAAGAATCTAATTCAATTTATTTTAAGGTTAAGAACCCTAACTCATACTCAGGTAGATCATCATCATCATCATCATCATCATCATCATCATCATCATCATCATCATCATCACCACCACCACCATCATCATCATCATCATCATCATCATCATCATCCTTCTAACGTCCGTCGTTGGACATAGACCTTCCCCAGGATTCGCCACAATTCTCTATCGTTGGCGTCGCGGAGCCAGTATTTTCTAAATTTGTCCAGTCCATCTCTCCATCTTGTATTTTGTCGGCCACGGTTTCGCATGTGATCTCTGGTGATCCATGTTATAGTGATTCATTATTACATTTTTAACTCCATAACACGACAAGGGAGTGGATTATGGTGAGACACCAGTCTATTGTATTGGTGCCAATCAATTCAAAATCGAAGTTTCTTCTGGAGGGACGTATGAGATATTAAGCTGATAAGAACAGATACTACACTGTGCTCTTAACCAAAACCACGATCAACCGAGACCACAGTATAGGCTCGGTTGATCGCACACTATAGTAGCACCAGATTTAGCATTATCGTAACAACGGTATTTTTTTCTGAATGAGAAATTTCCCTTTCACTCTGAGAGGTCAACCGCTATTTTTTTTTCATTGACAGGAATCGATTCCGCTGCTTTGGCCGTATCCGCCCATCTACGATTATCATTCCAAACTGCCTGCCAGTGACTTCCCACTAATTCTTTCTCGTCCGCCGCAGTTGCCGTGAAAGACCAGTTTATTTTCATTACATCTGTTCATGAGAGTCGGCACTCACATTTTTCATCTTCTTCGAATTCATCTCCTTTTTTTTCCCCGCATTTTTTTTTCAATCTAAATTTATCGCTTATTTAAAAAAAAACAAAACAAAACAAAAAAACAAACAAACAAAAATGTTTCGCCGGAGTGTACAAGTTATTTCACCACTACGACTACTACTGCAACTACAACTACAAAAAAACAAGTGATATTCTTTCTATAAGTGCGAAAAAGAAACTAATGGTTATCTAAACTCGAGTTAATACAGCAATGGACGGCATAAAGGCGTTCCTTAAATGAATGAGGTTTTAATTTCGGATAACCCCATAATGTGTGAGAGATATGTTTCTAAACAACAAATCCCAGACTTTACGGTACATGTACAAGTGTATCTAAGAACCGGCAACAGCATCACACCTAATGCGTTCAAGTTTCATACGGAAATGATAAATAATAACTCTGATGAGAGGTTTCGCAGCCGACGATATAAACCTTGTTTAGACGTACAAATTATACGAGTCTGCCGGAGCTAAAAGATACGTGTATGCATTAAATAGAAAAAAAAAGAAAGTGTAAGTGTATGTGACCATGAAATGACACATGAGCATAACAGAGTTTCCGAAGCGCGTTTACTCACCTTAGAGCGCGCATTTGTTGAATCCGTGGAGCTCTTGGTCATTCATTTTCATATTTGAATATCAATCTAAAAAACTGTGCCACACACATACACAAACACACACAAATACACACTCGCACACACACAGACACACACTCGCACACACACAGACACACGCACACACGCGCAGACACACAGAGACACATAGACGTATACAGAGATACACCCATACGCACAAACACACACACACGAACACACTCAAACACACAGATATAGCCACGGACACAAACCCAGACAGACAGAGGGGCACGCACACACGCACGCACTCACGCACACACACGTACACAGACACGCGGGCACGCACGCACGTGCGCTGACGCACACATGGCATTATTGTATACACACAAATCCGCCTACGTGGTTTCCGTCGTATATATCAATAAACACTCGTGGAGAAATCATTTATTTTTTCTTCGTGCGAAGGACATGAAATTATGAACGTGTATACATATACATATATATGTACATGCACAGCCATTCATATACGCAGTCTTCCGATCGATATGCATAGGTAGAAACACAGATTTATTTCAAGCAATTTTCTGTGTAATTATTTTTTTTTAAATCTCAATATAAGAAAAAAAAAAAAAAAGAAAAAAAGATGAAAAATGTAAGAAGCATATGATATACTTATGTGAATACTTATATAATATGAAATCTGAATACCGAGTAATTGCAAACGTGTTAATACTTTCCGGCTGCTACAACGAGGAAAATGTTTTCCTTTCGAAAAAGTCGAAAAACTAATAAATTAAGAAATGTATTACTATTTTGAAAGATACACTTTGAAATTGAGGGACTTTGCCGCCCTTACTAACACGACTACTACTACTACTACTATCCATGATAATTTTACGGCGCATGATAATACTAGTTTATTATCATAAAAAAAATAAGTGAACTAACCGGACGGGGAAAAAAAACCTGAAATCAAGAAATTACGACGAAAACCGGACAAATCAAGTTGAAATACATCAATGAATAAAACCAAAAATAAATTGAATTTCACCATGCCCCTGAATAGGGTGACTGAGAAAGAAGAACCCTTTTCTGTTCCATGGAATTATTCAGATTACAATCGGGATAAAAGCCTGGTCCATCCATTCTGGGCCAGCACAAACTTTGTCCCTTTGCATTACCATATCGGGGCTGGAGTGATTATGTGCATCATCTTGTTCATGTCAATCCTTGGAAATAGTATGGTTTTACTCGTCATTTGCAAGTAAGTCATTGATTTTGATTTCAAACAAAAAACTGATTGTTTTTATATGACTTTCTTTTTTTCATTTTATGCTTTCGACTAACGGAAGAAGTTGTCGCAAACGATTCTTTCACTGCACAGGGCGAATTCTTGTAAGGGGGGTAACTGATGCCAAAAAATCCATATCTATGACAATTTTGATGTATAACGCATTGTAATTTTAGGCGAAGCATGATATGTAATCTGTCGGTCTATCTATCTATCTATCTCTCTATCTACCTACCTATTTATCTATCTATCTATCTATCTATCTATCTATCTATCTATCTATCCACGCGTAAATATCGAAAGATAAGTAAATGTGTGTACATATAATCAAATGCATGTAATAATGTAAATCATATTAAACTACGGATGGGAAAAGAAAGAAGTCACACGCAATTTAATGAAAGATTAACACATACATTCTCATTAAGCAAAAAAAGAAAAAACCAAAAAAAAAACCACTCCGTCGAAAACCGAAATAAAGTTCCGAAAATCGCCTTTCAAAGTTCCGCCTGTGCAAACTTAATTTCAATTGACTTTTCAGGATGGAAAAAAAATAACACTTCGTAGAAAAAAGAAATGAAGTTCCGAAAATTGCTTTTCGATGTTCGTCCTGTGCCAACCATATTATATAGCTTTTCGGGGTTGTTTTTTTTTTTTTTTTAATGATGATTTGCATTTGTTGTAGAAAAGACATTTTGTATTACATAAGTTGTGTTAATTTTGAAGTTTTATTACCATTGTCAGTAGATGAGAAACCTTTAGGGCTACTAATATTTTTCGGTCCGGATACTCATGCACACTATCGGATATAGACTGCCCATTCTACTCATATAAATAATAAT
>OY735202.1:46329400-46419400 GCA_963457665.1 Thysanoteuthis rhombus
AATTGAGAACGAAAAAAAAGACGATGAGAAAACTGAAAGTGGCACCGAAACACGGAAGGCGATTTCTGTCTCATGCCTTTAAAGCTGCTACCATGAGATTATTGTATATAACTAGTGAATCCCCGTGAAAAAAATCACAGATATATTTGAATTTCGGGATGATTTTCGTATTGAAAATGAACTACTGAATTCGTTTCAATGCAAGAGTTCATTGTTTCAAATGTTGGGTTAAAAGATACTTTCATTAGAAAAATTGGTTCCCTCCAAGTGGAAGAGTCCATTGTTACTGTGAGAGAAACAAAAAGACATACTACTACTACTACATCTACTACTACTAATAATAATACTAATAATATGATATCACTTAGACTGATCTGCATTATAACCAACATGCTGATCATTGCCCCGCGATGAGGTATCATTCCTAATTATTGTATGATTGATTCTTACTTTGGTCTTGGAAAGGGTTATTTTATGATTAAAGTTAATAGCTGAGGGTTTATATATAAATGTACATACGGTGTTCTATAAATTCTCTTCTCCCTCAGACATTTGGAAATTTCTATAGAACTTATTGCTGACGAGTTAAGTTATATTCCCCAGGATGACTTGACTGCTATTTTTTGGTACGAGTAAGTTCAGTGCTAGAATTAATGTATTGTTTTCAGCTTAATGCAGTATTCATTATAAGTGATTAACAATTGATACACTCTCTCCAGTTTTAATAGATAGTACAGGAGTTATGAAATTTTACCTTGAAGTGCATTTCATTTATTTCATTTCAGTATTTGTTTTGACGTATGAACATCTGTACATACTTGAACGTTGGGATATTGCAGCCTTTTTCAGTTGAGCTTAACTAGAGCAGGAAACCGCTTTAAAATGGAGGGAAATTTGTCGATAGATGAGATTTCTTCGGTGTGATCTCAGTCGTTGAAATGTGAAATAATAAGAAGTACAAAAGTCAAAACAGCAACAATAACAACAACATATGTGACAGTAGTGTCAGTGATGGACGGAGTCCTGGGAACAGTCCCCAAGAACCTAGCAAAGAGATTGGAGAAACTACAAATCCAATGAAGAGCTGAGACTATCTAGACGACAGCATTTCTGGATTCGCCGAGAATACTGTGGAATGTCACTGAATATTGAGGAGACTTGTTGTCACTTGAGTTCCAGTGAAAACCAACAGTCAATGCTGATGTGAAAAATCAACGAATAATGTTATATACTCTGCCTGTCAAGCTGTGAGAGAAAGACAACTTCGAAGCAAGTAGTTCAGTGTATCTCAAAATTCTCTAAGTGGTTTTCTGTTTCTCTGATTTTTATTAGCGATTTTTGCATGTCTTATTTATTTTTATTTCTTGAAATAATAACAGTTATTTCGACTGACTAGCGAGAAGACCTTTCTAACGCGGTAAGGGAGGAGGAGTGTATAAGTAGTTTAGTATTTTTAGATTTTTATGGGTGTTTTTGCACTTTTCATTTTTTTAAATTCATTTATTGAAATAATCAGGAGAAGTAAACAAGAAAAACGATTTGCCAGGTTTTAGACGCGGTTGTGTCAGGGAATAATAGAGTGGTGGAGAAGAAAGCGAGCAAAAAAAAAAAAACGTGAAAAATACTAGAATTGCTGAGAAAATTGCAGATCATGAAAGTTAGGATCGTGCTAATAGGGGATTGGGAATATCCAGACCACGGCAGTGTTCAGATCTGAGAGAATATTGCCATTCAATCTCTTGTAAAATGCAAATGCCTGAAATGCGCAAGATGTACTAATATTATAGGATCTCCAAAACGCACGGATCAAATCAACCACCCAGACATAATTATTAAGGACAGGAAGGGTTTGAAAATTTTTCTAAGTGCGAAGACCTAGAGATTGAGATCACGAAAATATGGCAACCTGAGACTGAAACAATGCCTGTTGTTATAGGGGCCCCCGGGGCCATAAAAATGGGTGTCGACAAATATCAAGGCAGAATTCCACTCGACAGATATGCATAGAAATGAAAATAATCCCATACCGGATTGGTCGTCCCCCGAGGACCGTGCCTGTGACTGATGATCCGGATCACATTGTAACAAATGGGCTACTGGCATCAAATGGACTTGTAAATGAGTCAGATCTATCTGAAGAATTAATGACTCAGCATCCCAATACAAAAAAAAAGCAAAGAAAGAAGTAGTCAATGGCAGAAAATAGTGTAGTTTTACAATGTTACTTCTAGTCTGAATCAAATGAAGAAAACACGGGAAAGGATTTATGGCTTGAGCGAGATTTCCACTCAGATAGGTGGACAGAGATTGTCTGACCGGCAGAAAGTGATAATGAGAAATAAGTGAATCCCCGACAAAGAAATTGAAGAAATAATGGCTATTACCGTAGGCAGACCTCCAAACAATGAGCAAGTAGAGGAATTGTTCAAAATGGTTTCAACAATCTTAAATGATCGACAAACTGAGCTTATTGCAAAAATTACAAGTAACTCGACAAGTATTAAAGACAGAAACTCAATTTTATCCCACAAATCTGAAAGTAAGAAGAAATTGAGACAATAAATGAATTGTTAGAATACACACCAACTGATAGTATTGCAGAAATCAACAGTCTTGTGTATGAAGTTGCAAAAACAACGACAGAGCTAATTGGCTATGAGATCAAGGTAATCAAGAAGAAGAAGAAGAAGAAGAAGAAGAAGAAGAAGAAGAAAAAGAAGAAGAAGAAGAAGAAGAAGAAGAAGAAGAAGAAGAAGAAGAAGAAGAAGAAAGAGGAACCTACATGGAGAACACTCTTAAATGATATATACAGAGATAAAGGAAGGCAAGCTAAAATACAGGAAGAAGAAAAGGAAAAAGTAGCAGAAAACATGACATCAGCAAAAAGGCCTATAAATGTTTGCATAGAGGAACTGGAATAGAAAATAATAACAGCCCCCGCTCATAAGATTGAATGCTATACTATCAGGGGTGAAACATTTCATCGAAACAAATCAACTAAAGAGAATCAGAAGAAATTTTACAATGATCTCTCTAATACGAATTAAGTACGTCCGATTGAGCGTCTAGACAAGAATGAGACGACACAGTTCTGGAACAAACAGTGGAACAATCTTGAACAACTTAATGCGAATGCAAAATGAATCCCTGAAGTCGAACAAGAGCCAAACAATGACAATAATCAGTATAATCTGATCAGTTGCAGTAAAAAAGCAATAAAAGTTATAAAAAAAATGGAAATCATCACGTAAATATAATATTCATTGATACTGGCGAAAATACTTTACTGACATCCACAAACGATTAGCATTACAGTTGCAATCAGTGACTGACGATGTCTTATTAGAGAGGATGGTTGAAGGCTGAATCAACCTCACAATGAAAGACAAGAAGATTAATCTCAAAATAGTCACCAAGTACAGGTCAACAACAGGTTTCTCAACGATTCAGAAACTCCTGGCAGTCATATCAGATTCAATATACAATCGCATTACGAGCAAGAATTAGATACCTTGGGAACAGAAAAATAGTAAAAAAAAAAGTAAAAAAGACCAAAATACGTCTTTCTTGTTGATAAAATGATTATGGAACACTCAAAGGGAAAACACCAAAATCTAAGAATGATATGGATTGATTATTAAAAAAGGTATGGCGCTGTTCTGCACTCGTAGTTGATGAAAATGATAAGTTGAAAGTAGCAAAGAATATAAATTTATTTCCAGGAAGGGCAACTGGGATGCAGAGAACAACTCTAACCATTAACTTAGAAGCATTCGGAGATGGACAAATTAAACAGGGCATTTTCCGAGGAGACTCACTTTCACTGCCGCTATTCATAGAGTCATCGAACCCGATCACCAACTATCTTAGAGGATAGGAACAAAGGTTACCGAATGGGCAGTGTATAAATGAATCATCTGCTCTATGTAGATGGACCGAAGATGTATGCAAAATCATGCAAAGAGACAGAAAGTCTGCAAAATACTATCAGAATATTTTCTGAGGATATTCACTTGGGATTCGGGCAGAGCAAATGTTCAGAGGTTTCTATTAATAAAGGAAAACTGATATTGATAGAAAATTTCATCTACCACCTGGAGAGCAAATAAGAGAACTACGTTTTGATGGAACATATGAATACTTCGGGATCAACCAGTCAAATGAAATGAAGAATAAGGATATGAAAGGAAAGTCCGTATCTGACTCTACAAGCGATTACGATCTATCTTGAAATCTTATCTTAGCGGCAGTAATCAAATAACTGCAATGAACACCTTTGCAGCATCAGTAATAACATACACAGCGGGAATAATTGATTGGATCAAGGAAGAGCTTAGGCAAAGTAGATACGAAAACCAGGAAAAAGATGATAATTTACAAAACGCTACACTTGTAGGTCGATATTGACAGACTGTTTATCTCAAGAAAAAAAAAGGAGGAAGAGGACTGAACAATCAGGGATTTAGTGGCATTAGAAAAATATCACTCGCAGAATATGTCAATGAAAGCCGAGAGCCACTAATGAAAATGCTTTTGTGGGAAGTCTCATCAAATATGAAATGCCAACGGCTGAAAAGACGATCCACAGAGAAAGGGAGGCAAGGCGGAGAAACTGAACCACACGTAGATGGAAAATGGGCTGAAATTGATGACGAAATGAATACGCAAATATCTCAGTGGCTTAATACAGTATATATATTAAACCTATTATAGAAGAATTGGTTACTACAGCATAGGATCAAGCATTGAATACTAATAGGTATGCTCGTCACATTCTTGAAACGAAATCATCAGACAAAGATAGAGCCTGTAATGAATATCATCAAATAGTAGAACTAATGGTATCTCACTGTCCAAAATTAGTGGATCTTGAGAGAAATAATTCAGAGGGAGCCGCATTCATTGGAAATTATGCAAAGTAGCAGGTTCTGAAAGAACAGAAAATTGGTTGGAGCATAAACCAGAGATTGCTTTAGAAAACGAAAGAATCAAATAATTGCATGACTTCAACACCATCAGTGAAAGAAATTTTACGAAAGCAGAGCGTAAAATCCAAATAGCATGTTTTCAAATTAGTACGCGCAGATGTTGAGTGAGTTCCTAATTTTCCCCACATTATTTCAAGTGGTCATGTTGCCATAGTAATGAGATTCGTGTTTACTTCACGTGCAACCGAAAATTCACCCTTCGTGGTATAACACACTGTTGCCTTTTTGAGGAGCTAAATTCGATTTAAAACATTTTATACGACGTAACACGAACTAGAGATTGATCAAAGGCGGTGAGAAAATCTCAAAGCTATCATTCATTTTTCATTTGATATCTTAGTCTGGCCGACCACAGAGACGCTACAATTGACGTGGCCGCCATCTTTCTCCACCCTCCTCTGTTCTGTGATTATCCGGTACTGGTTGTCATCCTCAAGTGACACGTCTAGGGAAGATTTCATTTTCAAAAAACTTTTCATGTATATGGTTCGAAAAAAACGTCGTTCGATTTTCTCGAATCCCAGACTTCAAATTTAAAGCTATCATTTGCTTATCATATACTTATGATCGGGTGGTAACCTTTCCAATTATGCAGATCTTATTCTCCAGTCTCTCCAAAGCTGTATAATCCTCAGGGAAAGAGAGTGGGTCTCTTTTTCCCGTACTCCTAAAGATGTATGAAGATATGAAGATTATACAAAACTTGTGAAAATGTAGCACACGGCTAATCGCTGAAAGACTTCAGATCACAGAAATTGATGAGATAGAACGTTTGGAGCATCATGCTTTACATGCAACACGTGAATCAGTTAACATTCTTGAATCAAGCATTGGAACGGATATATTTCTGAGAAAGGAAACCGACCGGTGATATTGTTTCATGACAACATCCAACTGCCACGTCACAAATACGATGTATGAAACGCTCATGAGACTTCGGAGATTCTTTTGCATGCGACGTATTCTCTAGACCTGTTACTTTCAGCCGATCACTTGTTCGTTTCTCTCATGGTATGGTCATCATTTGAAACAAGGATGAAATACCGAAAAATTCCTCAAAAAAACAACAGCAAAATCGTTCTTTTTTTAGTGGAATATACAAATTAGTTGGAGCGTAGCTGATGTCATCTGAATTCTTTTGAATAAAATATTATTTCAAGGAGAATACTGGAAACATTTCCACCAATCTTGTGAACACACACACACACGTACACACATACGTATATATATATTAAAAATTATTTCATCAATTTCTTACACTCAAAATTCCACGCATTAGTGACCAAAATATTAGTCGGCAATTATCAGTTGAACTTTTAGTTATAATTATCAAATTTTGAATATAAGAACTACTATTTTTTTTCTTTCTTTCTCCTTCCTTCCTGTATCTGAGCTATAATTGGGTCACTTCGCCAGGTCTTGAAATTATTGCGTGCCGTCTGTGTGTAAGATTTTGTGTATATCTGCTAGTTATTGTTAGTATTCGATTGTTTCTATGCTGGTTACTGTGTTTGAGTAACTAATCGCTCTCTCCAATGAATTTTGGAAATATGGTGAATATTGGCTCATATTTGAAATTTGAAACTTGTAAGTAAAAGTTCACCTGATAATTGCTGACTAATGGTTTGATCACTAATTCATGAAAGTCGTTAAATGAATTGACACAACATCATTATTATAAATGTTTCTCTTTTGGAGTCTGGTTGTATTCATTGCTTACCAAGTTTCAGCTGGAAACTTAGGGCAGGAACTGACTCAGTAGGAACTGGCATTTTTATTTTCATTATTTTTAAGGGGGCCAACATAAGAGGCCATACAAAAAACAGCATATAGTTGTATAAAAGACAATATATTTAAATGGACAGTGCTTTGCAAAGGATATGGGCAATGCTTGTGAGGACGATTTTTCTGTATTTCGTAGATGTTTGAGTTTTCTGGTATTCCACCTAGATATTTCTCGACACTCTTTTTATGACCCAAAGTGCTACATTTTTGTAATCTCAACTTCTTGATCTTTGTAATCAGACAATTTTTCAAACTCTTTTACTGATATATTTTTGTCTGATGGATTTGTCATATCTATTATTAGGCATCTGTGACCTTAATTATTATGTCTGGGCGGCTGGTTTTGATGGTTTGATTAGTGTGTACTGGAAATCCCATTGTATTGCCACATCTTATGTTTCGGTTGCAGTTTTGTATGATAGTTCTAATTGGATTATACCTCTACCGTCTTCTTTCCTTTGGAGGTAGTGTCAATCTACGTCTGCTTTTGGGTAGTGCATTCTGATGGTTATTGTTGTAGCGTCCGTTCTCTGTTTGTCAGCTGTGTTCCAGTTATTTATGTTAAAGCTATACTGTACAACAGATATTGCCAAGGTGCTGATAGTTTGGATGTGCTTCTAAGAGTTAATCTCAGTTTAAGGATAGCTCGAACCCTTCTGAAGTTCTCCTCTTTTATTTTTCCTTCATGAATGCATGTACGATTTCATCGCCTTACTTAATTCCGAGATATTTATACGTACCTTCCTTGTTCAAGTACTTTAATGCTTGTGTCCTGGTCTGAATGGATATATTTTGTTGCTACCAGTTTTCCGTGCATGGAAGTTGTTTTTTGCACACTTACTGAGGTCCAGAATTAATTCCAATATCTTCACTTTTAACAGTTTGCAACAACCCCTTACCCCAGAGTCATCCTTTGCATACAGTTTAAAATCATACATGAAGAACTGGTGATTTATTCTCTTGCTACGGGTTTTATATTCATTGGTGGTGTTAATGAGTTCACTTGAAAGAGGGATAAGGGCTAAACAGAAAAGGAGGGGTGAAAGAGAAAGATTCCGTAGTTAATGGCTCTATTCCTGGATTCAGAGGCACCGTTATTGATCCATAATGTCATGCCATGTTTGAACAAGATAAATATAGTTGTAGTGATTTTATATACTTGTAAGGCTTCTTGTATTCAAGTATTTGGTACAATGTCAAACGCCTTCTAGTAATCTATCCAGACTACTTATATTACGGTGTTTGGCTCGACAGTCCCTCGAGAATCATCTTATTAATTAGAAGCTGGTCTTTGCGTCCATAAGAACTTCTTTTGCAGCCTTGTTCTTTTTTGGTCTTTTGTTTTGCAGCTTTTGGCCTAGAAGTAAGTGGTGTCATTGCTTAACCACGCAAGTACTCCATGTGAGGCATTCATGATATTGAACAGAGATTTTGTCAAATCTACGTGGGCAGACGAGAATGTCTTCAGCCAGAATTCGGGGATTTTATCCACTTCTGGCGTTTTCGATTTGTGTGCCTCCCGTAGAGCATCAATGACTTTTTTCACTATTATATCGTTCCATTCCTGTAACGTATTACCTTTCATTATTTCATCTTCTCTCCTAATTCACTCTGCGTTTGCGTTGAACGTTTCACCGTTGTTCGAAATGTTTGCCCGGAATTTCACTACATCTCCTATTTAGGGTGTCTGTCCATTTCTAGGTGAATTTTCTTGGCGTTTGTACTAAACACCTGGTTTTGGTGGTAAAATTTAGTCTTTTTCTTGTATCTTCTATTTTTATTATTTCTTCAACTAGATGTAAGTTTTTTTCTGTTGTTATATTTTGTTTATACTTCCTCTTGAACTTTCTGCATTTCTTCGTTTGAATCTTCACTCCTTTTGAGTTTTTAGTTGTTTTCTTTATTTCATCGATTTCCGCTATTGTTGGTTGTTTCTCGAAACGTCTCTGCGGACGTTTGCTAGTTCATTTGCATCAATATAGGTGCTGGCATTTTCACCTGCTTTTTTCCTACATATAGAATATGTTTGGGCCGTTGATGATAATAATAATAATAATGATAATGATAATAATAATAAAAAGGAGAAGTAAAAAGCTGTCTATATAGAGAGTACTCTATTTGTATGATTTACAATAATACACACACACACACACACACACACACACATATATATATATATATATATATATATATATGTATAACACGAGTACATACTGCACTAATTGAGCTAAAGGGCTGAAGGTTTAAACATCCACTCCTTATTATGTCTAGAAAAACACGGCATGCTACAAAAAGAAGCTGATCACGTGACGTTTTCTATTGAGTGACTAACCAGACCTGTATATTTTAAATTCAAACGGGGGCGGCATTTGGTCAAGTGTAGCAGTATTATTTCTAATAAGAGGGTCATCGAAAGTGAGGAAGAGAGAAGGAAAGAAAGAAAAAAAGAAAGAGAATAAACGCAAAAAAACATTGACCGCGCTGATACTTGAGGTTGTTGCATAATACCCATCGACACCAGTTGTAGGTGTGGTGTTCAAGCCCTGGTAAAACCCAAAATTTCGAACACTGATTTTCACAGTAGGCAGCACTTGCCACTTGGAACATTGGCTTTATAAGTTGTCCTCTTCCACAGAGCTTTGTGCTAACGTAAATAGAATAAATAATTAAAGAAAATGGAGGTGTTGCTGGAATCGAATTTCTTTAATTTACGTTGTCCAGGGCAAGTGATACATTAACCGTGTAATGACGGGAGATCATTTCGAATGAGACTTTCTATATAATATAATGCAATTTATGATCATTCTGTCGGATCATATATATCCATTTCCGAATATATATATATATATATATATATATATATATATATATATATATATATATATATATATATATATGAAAATTAAAGATTCGCTACACAAACACGTTTATGTTTCTTCCCTGTTTGGGCTTATTCAGACAGAAGATTCGATTTATTTTAGATCCCTATTCAGAAAATTTTTCTGGGGGGGGGGTCTATTTCTCAAAGGTGGAGAACCTTCCTCTTATTCTGTTCACATATCTTTTCTTTTTCTCTTTTCCTTCCCCTCTTTAGTTGTACTTTTATTTAGTATATCATATCATATTATATTACTGACTTACATTATATATACATATATATATATATATATATATATATATATATATATATATATATATATATATATATATATGGTCAGTGCTTTTGATTCGATGATGATGGTTAATCACATACATCTAACATTATAGATTATGAATTTCAGATTAAGATTCAGCTTCCCCATCTGCCTGCTTAGATGTCAACAACCAAACTTTCGTTGTCTGCTGTAACTCATATGGAAGTTTTGGAATACGACAGCATGCTTGGCAGCATAGCCTCGCACATTTTCTTTGTTGGCAGTCAATGCATTCTGCAAACTTGCCCTAAACCTACGTCCTTTTCCAAATTAAAGTCATACCTGGCAGCACCACGCTCGCTGCTTGGCCATCCACACTGTCTCCATAACTCTATTTTCTCTTTTCGTCGTTTTTTTTCTACAAGTGTTGATCTTTTTCAGATTACCGTCATTTCACGAAAACAGGTATCAAAATACCTTTCATCGAAAAACAAGCATTGATATACTTTAAACTTTTTCTCAGTAAACCAACTTTCAGAATACACACACACACTCACACACACACACACACTCACACACACACACACACACATATATATATATATATATATATATATATATATATATATATATATATATATATATATATATACATAGTAGGTTCCAATCTCACCTGAGGCTTATTTTTTCTATTTTCTGATCAACGCCTTTCGCTCACTATCTTGAGTAATACGGTCAGAGCAAAAACTTGATTCTTCGTTTATAAAAATATGTATATTATTGTGTCATCCACAGACAGCTGTTTCGATGTATTACATCTCTTTAGTATGGCTATTCCGTTATTCCTCTGAGCTACGGAACTGGGCGGTCAGTAGGGCTGAATTCAAGCAATATATTCATTATATATAGAGAGAGAGAGCTTAGCTTGGTACAGCACAAAACATCGAATATGATGAACCTGAAGTCAGGATCAAATTCACTATACTAGTAATGGTCTGCAAAATAAGCTCGTTAACTGATACTCCACGGCGACGCTTTCAAAGGCTTCTCAGTCCAATTCGGGCTTTTGAAACATTTTTTAACGAGGAGAAAAACTAAACTGCGCTCCTTTCTAGTTTCTCTTTCGACATCTCGCCTTACGCCGCTGTCATTTGTTTTCAACTTCTATCCCTCCACGTTTTCTTTTTGCATTACCGCTACGGACCGAACATGTAAAAGCCAGTCAGTTTGTTCACCTGGTAACTATTCCCAAATGCCTGGGAGGTATGAAGCTTGTTGAAAGTTTTCTTGATTTTATCCTTCTGCATACTTCAGTTTCTCATTATATAATTCGCCGAGGCATTCTTCCTTCAAGTATCAATTTTATGCGTCCAAGTCGCCTCATTGACACGAATTAATTCTTCATATTTATCGTATATGCAGTGCTAATAGAGCTATTTTTCATAGATAGATATTTGCATTTCTAGGTGCTGCACAGGGCAATTAGAGTAGGGGCACCCCGGAATACCAAACTTCTTACACTAACCTAGGGGCTAAGGTTGACTAGGCATGGTAAGTGCCAAAGATATCAACTGCCAACCAAGACTGTCAACATGAGTTTTCTTCAGTTTTCGGGTTGGTCTTTCTGGCTTGCTGGCTATGTATTTATGGATGTATGTATCGCACTCACAGGCTGCTCCAACTAAAACGCTGAAAATGTAAACATTTACCCCTTATTATGCGTACAAAAAGAGTTCCCCCACTAAGTGGGGTTTTACCCAGTGGTTCAATTTGCAATGTGAGTTTATACTAAATTGGCCCCTTAGTTTGTATCCTGCAGCATTTACTTTTGTTTTTATGAAATTCAGACTTTTCTTTTCTGATCACTGCCCTACAAAAGGCGAATGAAGTATAGTTTTCGAATTTTTTAATTGATCAACCCCAACACGGCATGCTGCCAAAAGATTTTAGTCACGTGGCTATTTCAATTAACCAATCTTGTTTCCTGAATAGTGATTTCGATTTTCGCTGGGTACATCCCATTACTGCGTCGTTGTGCCAGGTTAAGCTAAGATTATTAAATGAGCAGAACAGAGTGAGAATCAATCTTCCTAACCTACCCTTCCCCATCATTTGACCCTGTGCCATACAAAGGTAAGCTTGGTGAACATCATGATTACACTTTGCCTTGCCTCAAGTATGATATTTATTCTTGAGCTTTGTTGTTGCGTTGTTCGCTGGATGCAATGAAGGTAGTCCGTAGTTCGTTTATAACTGCATCGTCATGATTGGCAAATCTACTGTTCAAGTACGAGAAATTGGCACCTGCTTAGTTTACTGATGGTTTTATGTAAATTAAAATGAATTATTGATAATTCTAGGAGCCGATCAAATGGTAAGTTTGGTCTTATCAATATAAAGTTTGAAAGTGAATCGTATTGGCAGAGGTTGCTTGTCGTGTGTCGAGGATCTGTAAGTATTGATTGTCTGGTTTGGGATTTGGCTTTCAGTAGCTGTAGGTCAAGGGTTGAGTTTTGAGAATACCATCCTTGAAGCTGTTTTCGCTCTATCAACTTTTCAAGCGTAAGGAAATCACGCAGCCTTTCTCCAATGTATTCATTATTGCCTTGGCAAAACGTATAATGGATATGCATCGTGAAAAATAATTAGATCGTTGCCATAAGAGATAGGCGAAAGAAATAAAAAAAAATACGCGTTCGATACCTTGGATTTTGTTCTAGCTACAAGTCAAAGAGACAAATACACAACTATCACAATCCCTAAGCAGGCGATCCACTCTCTGTCAGCCCGTTTGTCTGTCTGTCTGTCTCTATAATCATGAACCAAAACAGTTTGAAAACCAGCTTAATAAGATTATGTGCCCGCGAAACCGCTCAAATCCTATCAGGTATGGATTCTGCAAGACCTGTAATGGTTTCCCTTGAGATCTGGTACCAAGATGTTAATAGCAGGTCCTATAATTGCTGCAAGTTACGTTTCAGTTGAGCGAACCTGTTGTCCTAAATCTCGTAAGTATTCAATGAGATTGGAATCTAGGGAGTTTGAGATCAGGGCAACTCACTGAAGTATTCTTGATGTTCCTGAAGCCATTTCAATTGAACTCGTGTAGTGTGGCAAGGTTCATATGATATATCATTACTATTTTTTAAAAGAGTGTTGCCATGAAGGGTTTTATCTGGTCTTTAGTGATGCTGAGGTGAATGGTATGTTAAATAGATAGGATCCAGTTTTCCCCAGCAGAATCGTCACTGCCACCATCGACGTTGTTTCCCCACGGAGCATCTGGTCACTATTGCTTTCCAAAGACAACTACGCACGCGTACACTGCTGTTCACCTGTTTTCAAAGAAAACGAGGCGCATCGAACCAGGTGATCTTTATTCTACTGATGCAAGGTCCAATTCTGACGCTTTAATGCTCATTGAAGATTATTAGAAGTTATTAGTAAGCATAAGTAGTTTAATTGGCCTGTATTTGTGCAATCCAATACCGAACTCACTGATACAACACTGTATGCACACACAATCCACACACGAAAGCAAGACTACAATTTGGGATGCAATTTCCAATCGTTTCCTCACCTTGCTTGAAAATGTGGTTCAGGTCAATCTTTCTGTTGTTGTTGTCATCTATCTATATAAAGAACAGTGTGACTTTTCTGTTTACTTCCTTCTCCGTTACTATAGACTCTTCCACTTGGAGGTAACATTTTTCTGATAAAAATATCTTCTACCGATCATTTGAGATAATGGTCTTTTCCACTCAAACGAATTCAGTCACTTTTAATAAAACCTTGTCTGAAATTGATGAAATGTTAACAATTATTTACACTATTAATGGCTTGAAATAGCGAATTAGAAAAGTCATTCATGTAAGAGAATGTGATAAAACCGCTCAACTCCACCGGAAACACACACACACACACACACACACACACACACATATATATATATATATATATATATATATATATATATATATATATATATATAACGCTTTGAAATTAAAAATTATCAGAAAAATAAGAAAAATAAACCAATTTGAATGCATTAATTATTCAATTTTTTTTGCTTTGCTTTGATGTTTATTGATTTTTCTCGTATTTTTTTTAATGTTGCGATCAGAGAGTGAAAAATTAGCGGTAATTATATCACTTGATTTCATTTATTTCTTGTCCAATAAATTTTTCTCCCGGAAATCAACTCCGATTCGTCTTGAATATTTTTAAACGTGAGTAGCCTGGAGCAAGAAGAGCATCAGTTTTTATCATGCAAATATTTTAATCATTTGGCATAATTGAAGAATCGTTGTAATCCCAAACTAATATTCTATTCAATGATCAATTGGCTTTTGAAAAAATCCATGCCTATCCAGAATTGGTGTCTATTTTTAAAGCTCCATCCATCGATGAATAGATCGAATCAACTTTTTGCAGAGGCTGACTTGAATGAAAATGTAGATATTAATGAATAAATAAATATATAGATGGATAAAAAAAAGCGACAATTTTCTAGATGTAACTACGGCGCAATTTTTGTGTACTGTGAAAACACAGTTGCAAATGATTCAGATTTTCTCGCGACAATCATTTTTAGCAATAAGATGTGGTATCAAAAAAAAAAAAAAAAAAAGAAGGTTTTTACAATGAAATAGTGAATGTTATTTATGGCGGAGATTTGTAGAAGGATGGACAATTGGTCACGGAAGAAGTGATTAAATTTCAAATAGCATCATTGTCATGGTACCATACTGATTCTCTTCATATTATTTCACCCAGTCAGAACTGAAAAATTGGAAACATGGATAGAATTGTACGTAAATGTCGACTTGTGCCATAACATTGAATGATATGGGAGAATCATGGTGAATAACGTATAATACATTAGTACGAAATGATCACCGAAATCCACCGGGTTGACACCAGGACATTGGCCCGCCGCTGATAAATAAGGGTAGTGCTAGGTTCTACTAGGATATTAGCGCAGGCGCTGGAGATCTGAGAACACTTATCATCACTCAATTTCCAGCGAAGACCATCAGACATCTGGAATATACGAATACATGGAGTTTTGTTTCAAAGAAAAAAAATTCCCGAATTCAGCACGTAGAACTGTTTTTTGCTCACTAAAATAAAAGAAAAACAATTCTGGGGGAATGGAATCCATTTATAAAACTAACATTCTTTCCAACCCGCCTTCCCTTCTAACCCTCTTATTGAGCAACGCGACCCCCATTCCTCCTCTCTTTATCAACCCTCTTTCTCTCCATCTCTCTTTCTACCCTCTAATTAAACTAATTTTCTTTTCTCCTACTCCCCTATTCTCTCAGTAAAGTATCCTTCTTTCCCCCCTTATCTACTACTCTCTTATTAAGCTACCTCTCTTTCTACTTTCTTTTTCCTCCCCTCTATCTCCTTCTCTTCCTATCATTCCAGTAAACTACCTAACTCTTATCTATTCTTTCTTTTCATCTTCTTATAAAGCCAACTAACCAGCTTGTAGTATTAAAATGATATTTTTGATAGAATAAGTAGTAGTTTTATTTAATACATGATGAGAAAAAGAAAAGAAAAGTAATGTCTTCTAATGAAAAATAATCTTTTTGCTTTACTATATCTTAACCCATTTTTTTTTTACAAACCTGATTTTGTAACGTAGCAAATATGGAGGAACGAACGAAAAAATTTGTTTCACAAATCAATTGTGACGCCTGCCGTTTGCTACATTCAAACTTTCTCTCTCTCTCTCTCCCATGATTAATAAAATAGATAATAGCTGTCAGGCGTTATGAACCTATCATTGATCATGTTCATACTGGAGGAGCGTTGTCTAGGCATTCGATTCGCATTATCATGATTCTGCTAACATAAAAAGAACATCAGCTTATTTTATCATCATCATCTGAACGTCTGTCGTTGGACACAGATTTCCCAAGTGGTCCATCCCACCTTCCGGTCATGGTCATCCCAGAGCCGATATTTAGTGAACCTGTCTAAATCGTCACGCCATCTTATTTATTGCCCGGCCACAATTTCGCATATGATCTTTGCGGTACCACGCAGTGAGTCATGATGTCCTGCGGTTGTCTGATATTTTTGCTACATGGCCTGTCCATTGCCATTTGAATTTTCTAATGTATTTTTTTTTCAGTGGTTGTAAATCGATCTCTTGGCTCCTGCTCAGTCGGAATAAACAAAGGCAGATCATGTGAATAAAGATTTCATTACTTTGTGTTTGTTGATGTATTCAATTACTTGCTGATAAATGTACATAATGAAATCAAGTGTAGTCAATAATCATATTTCTGCATTCATCCATAAAGGACCAACACATCACAGACGTATCCATGTTTAGAAGAGAGGAAGGGTTTGAGAGAGAGAGAGAGAGAGAGAGAGAGAGAGAGAGAGAGAGAGAGAGAGAGAGAGAGAGAGAGAGAGAGAGTTTGTATGAAAAAAAAACATTATAATGTGTGTGCTGAACTTTCTGGCGAAAATACCGGCTATTTACTGTGATTGTCTTCGGTTTTTAAAAAAGAGCGCTCGGAACTTTTGCACACATCCAAACACTTTGTTTCGTCACTGTTGAGTCTCTCTTATTCCTTGTACACTGTTAAGGCGTTCTTTTGTTTTTTTGATGGACTTTTGATGTATGCCCACTCTATTAGCTTTAGAATGAAACAATGATACCTGATTGATCATTAAAGAGTTTTCTTCACCTGCTGACTTACATTGGAAGCCCGTACATGACCAACATTGAGCAATCTGGGTTATTGGTAATTAAATTAATTATTTTATCACTTATCGATTTTATGCTAGTTTATGCGAAACCGTCCCTGCTTTGGCATCGTATATTTTGTCTGCCCTTGTTCTCCACGTCTCTCTCTTCTCCAAGGCCTTTCTTTTAGGTGTTTATGAATGTGCGTGATCTTTATGAACTTTTATGAACGTTTATCCAGGTCACTTTTAAAATTCTACTGACACTTGGCATTCCTCAGTATCTACTTTTATCGATTTATATCCGAAATAAAATCTTATCGCTTTGTTTGCAGGGATGTTTATATCTTGTTTAAGAATGTGGCCAAATAATTTTTACCTAGCTCTCCCGATATTTTTTTAGGCAAATCCCTCTCTGTATATTTTATATATCTCTCCGTTGGATATTCTTCTTTTGGGGGAAGGGGGGAGGAATAACATACGTTGAGAAGTATTCTCAAGTGTTTTCGGTGTAATACGTCTTGTTTGTTTTTATTCTGTACTGGTTAGGCCTCAAAGTTCAAGTCTTGAATTTAATTATATTCGGCCTCGCCTGATTTATACATCTCCACGTATGATGATAATTTTCCCTTGTGTTTTGTATGAATGGTTCTTTCAAAATAGTTGGTATGATTTAGATGTTTTTTTTTTTTTTCTCTTTTGCGGGAGTTTTTCCTTTCTAGGCTCTGTTTGTTAATGTCAGTCGATCGATATGTAGCAATACGTATGAATGCACGTAGGCGTTAGTTCGTGTTACACTATGTAGATGTTTATGTGCGCGTATGTGTTTGCGTGTGTGGATGTGATAAAATAAGTGTGTGTATATGGGGAAATCGGGTCGTTCTTTTTTTTTTCGCTCCTCAGGATGGAAAAGAGACATTGATGAATATTGTATGTGTCCAGTGATCACTCACTCACAAGTATTTATCAAAAGTCAGACTTTTCGTCTCGATTCATCATCAGCCTTTAAACGTCCGTCGTTGAGTACACACTTTCCCCTGGGTTCCTGGGACCTCTCTATCTTGGGAGTCGCGGAGCCAGTACTTTCTGAACTTGTCTATCTCGTCACGCCATCTTACTTTCTGTCGGCCACGATTTCGGTTATGATCTCTGGGGATCCATGTTGTGTGTCATGATGTCCAGCAGTTGTCTGACATTCTAGCGACATGTCCAGCATATCGCCATTTCATCGCCTGCAATGATCTCGGACTCCCATCTTTTCTCTAATATACTGTGCTGTCGAGGTTGAACGTGATTCTTTCATGTGCACGTTGCATGGTTCTCAGTTTGATGTTCAATCTTTTGGTTAGGTTCCATGTCTCTGCTCCATAGGTGTCTATCGGGAGGATGCATTGGTTGTATACCCTTCTTTTGGGGGCTACTGGGATTTCCAAACTACCGAAAGCTTGCCAACCTAGTGTGATTATTTTGCTTTATTTCTTCTTCTTCTGGGGATTTCATGGAGTATCATTGTCCTTGATAGATTTAGTGATCTACTTCACTTCTGCGTTATCGATAAAAGATTTTGCAGGGAAGATTCTTGGACGAGGCCAGCACCTAATCAAACCTCCTTTTGATTGGATGAAGCCAGACAAAAGTTTCTTAAAATTTGGTGGCTGTGAATTCGGGTAAGAAAATTTGGAAGTTATTGCTTTGAGGTCGAGCAGATAAGGCAGGCCCTCAAGGGTCTGTCAGATATTGGGACAAGTCGTGGTCTGTGGAAGAGAAGGGGGACAAAGGGGTGGCATAGCCCAGTTAAAGAGAGAGGGAAAAAAAAGGAAGAGAATCATCATCATCATCATCATCATCAGTTTTTTATCGTTCGTCGTTGGACATAGACCTTCCTCAGGATCCGCCACAATTCTCTATCTATCATTGATATTTTCTGAATTTGTGGAGTTCATCTCTCCATCTTGTATTCTGTCGGCCTCAGTTTCGCATGTGATCTCTGGGGATCCATCGGTTGTCTGCCATTCTTACAACTTGGCCTGCCCATTGCCATTCAAGTTTTTTTTATAATAGATTCTATGTTGTCCCCGACTTCTGTTTTCTCCCTGATATATTATACTGTCTTGTGATCTCTCTATGTAAGTTTGAGCATGATTCTCTTATGAGAGTGTTAGGCTTCATTTAAAACAATAGCAGTAGACTCTGGACAGCACGATACTTCACTCAAAGACTTTAGATATTTTTTTTTGCGATTGTTTGCAACTGCACACTTCCAGCAGAACTGTCTTTGTAGAATCGGCATCCCCATGCAAATGGCTATGAGAAAGAAATCAACTTGATATAATAATGATAAGCATGGACTTTGCATTTTGATTCTGTAATGGGTCATGCCTCAACTAGGCATGACCCGATGATGCAGGGAAAGTTCAAAAGTTTCCTGTTTCCATTTGTGTGTCACGGACAACGATGCAGTCGCCTGGAGATTGTCACAGCGCACACGAATAAAATGTGCAATTTGACACATACTTCTTCTGTACAAGCCTAAAGCAAACTTCTGTTAATAATCAGTAGTTATCAGGATTTTCCCCGATGGGAAATTTATAGCATTTGTTCAAAGAATGCTATCGGTGCGTGCACACATGTACACAGTTACAATATTACCCTATCAAAAATACGAAGAACTGTTTAGGGTTTCAAAATGCCTACATGTCTCGAAATTGATAAATGGAGTTACTGTACTTGATATATAGTATGATCGTATATCCAGGAGTGTCCATCAATGCCAACTTGCCTTGAAATGTATAACTGGAGGTACTATACCTGATATATGGTATGATAGCTTACCCAGCAGTGTTCATTAATGATAACGTACTTGGAAATTATAAACAGTGGATACTCTACCTGATGAATGGTATTTTAACATATCCGGTCGTGTTCATGAGTGCTGACGATTGCCATACTATGTAGAATGTGAGTCTGTCGACTGGCTTTGGCATCAGGAACAATCAACTTGGTATCACCCTACTATGAAAGGAATTAAATTGAATTGATGAAACAATTTTGATGTATATGAGCATTGCGTGAAAGGAATCTATAAGTCTCTACAAAAGGCCCGTAACATCAGCTTTGATATTATCTGGGCTGGTGTTATTAATGTGAGAAAAACTCAGTACATGAAAAAAAAAAAAAAAAGATTTGAAAAATAATTTGGCGTTGCGAACTGCATCAAATAACTGATCGTGTGTTGAAATAGAGACACTACCAAACCCACTAGGAGGCCAAGCTGATAGCATAGGTAAAGATGGCTATAAAAAGTGAAATACGTATGATGGGTGTTGTCGAAGACCTGTTAAAGGAAAGTGATATAAATGAAAGCGCGCGATATTCGCGAAGTCTTTTATAAGTTTTTCTTTTGTCAGCATAAACAGTGTAGCTGTTGCACGAAAAAGTAGAATATTATTTCAAATGATGCTGTGGTACTTTGGGTAGTGGGTAAATTACGAAGTGTGCGACAGTTGATTTTATATGCATATACGCAGAAGAGGAAGAGAATTAACTCTAAGTCAGGCGAATGAGGATTTTTTGGTTTTGAAGTTTTTCAGCTAATGCATGTTGCTTTTACTTCTTAAACCGTCAGAGCATCTGTAAAACTAAACCATTAGTCCAGTACTTTGCCCTTTATAATTAGTGTGTTTTGTTTAGCTCTTGCCACCACAACTGCAACCATTACTACTTCACGAGTATTGATAAGTTCGGCGTCACACTAAAATGCACATACTAACTACCATGACAAATAAAAACTGAAAGAAACCGAAGGGCTGTATTTTAAAGTTGAATTTTTCAGTTTGGAAACTGCTTGGTGAGAACGATAAAGTAAAATGACCAAATGTTGAACAGTTTTTTTCTTAGGTTATTTTTTTTTCTGTGAACATAGATTTTGGCTGACGAAGTATAAGAGATGAGAGCTATGCAGGAGCGAGAACTGACTTGGTAGAGCTTTCCGTACTCAGGCGGGAGAGAGAGAGAGAGAGAGAGAGAGAGAGAGAGAGAGAGAGAGAGAGAGAGAGAGAGAGAGAGGAAACGGATCTGTAGGCTATGACTTCCAAGAAAAGTCAAAGAAGGGAGGGCAGTATCAGTAGCAGAAGAGAGTATATTTGAACCCCAAAGATCCTCAAGAATAAACTCGTATCAATGAAGGACTTTTACCAGAAGCAACCTTGGAATTTTTGGTGGTTTATGCAAAATAGCAATGGATGGAAATGTAAGACGGAGCGGACGAATATGTAATTAATTTCAGAATGGTTAATTGAAAAGATAGGATCCCCCTCACCCATAACTGAGCAAAGGAAATATTTCGATGAGCAGAAGCTTGAAGAAATTATATTGAATGAAACGTGCGCATACGAGAGAGAGGAGATGGAGGGGGGGGGGAGAATGAGGACAACTTGAAAAAATGAAAGATTTGTATAAGAGTACAGTTCTGTGATGATAGTAATTTATTTTATTAAATTCATGTTAATATTAATTTTTTTTCTTCGATCTACCTCCTTCACACCATTACTTTTATCAATTCCTATATGATATCTCATAAGTTTTCTTTATAAGGAAAACTCTAATTCCAATCATGTTGATGGAATTCACGACAAATTAGTCTTTCATGCGCATCATACCTCCCCATTCGCTATTCTTAGTTCTTCACTCACACGCATGCGCACGCATGCGCATACGCTTATCGATCCATTCAACGTTAACGTTTTCATATTTTTTTTTCCTTTATTTCATTATAATTTGATGAAGTGACGAGAACGAATGTTAATAAATTAATTTATCTTTCATACGTAAATGTTTTTTTTTCTCTCTTGGTAATCTGCGTAAGAGGAAATAATGCATAATATATATGAAGTTAGTTAACTGTCAACGTAAAATTATTTATTAACAGGTCTGGTTAGTCACTCAATAGAAACATTCATGTGACCAACGTGTCGTTTTGAGAGCATGCCGTGTTGGGGGTCAATAAATTACTTCTCTCACCTTTTATTGGTGATGATCACTAAAAAGTCCGAATTGAAAAAATAAAAAAAACAAACAAAAAACAATTTAAAGGACCAATATAGGGTAAACCTCCATTGTAAATTGAAGTCATTAATATCTATCTAAGGGTGAATATAAAAAAAATGAATTTTCCTCTAAATATGATGAGGAGCAATTGTTTGAATTTTCAGTCTTTTAGCTCCATTGGTGTGGCCTGTACACGTAATACATAACCAACCAACCAATCAACTAGCCAGCCAGCCAGCCAACCAACGCAACTGGAGAAATCTATGTTGACGTTGACTATACTGATGTAAACCGTTTTGATTGACGGTGTCTTATAAACTACTTGAAAAAACCCCACGTCACCAACATCTTTTGGCAGCATGCCATGTTGGGGGTGATCAAATAAAAAAATTGAAAATGGGATGATTGATGGATGAAAGTCACTAAAAAGGCCGAATTGAAAAAAAAATCAACAAACACGCGTGAACGCAGCCAGATACAAAACAAGGGACCAATTTAGCATAAAGTTAAATTGTAAATTGAACCCTCGCTGAAAACTCGTTTGGGGAGATGACATTTTGTGAGAATAAAATTAAAAAAAAAAGATTTTTTCTTGACATAATAAGGAGTAAATGTTGAAAGTTTCAAGCCTCTAGCTCCATTATTGCGGCACACACATACAGACCAACTTAAAAACTGAAGAAACCTATGTTGACAGTTTTGGATGACAGTTTCTGATAAAGATAAGCCAAAATTTCAAATAGTTATTGTTTTATGTTTTTTAAAAAAAACTATGGCCCTGCAGATCGAGGAATTCAGAAAGTTAAAGAATCGGAAAATTTATCTGACATATCACTTATAATTTTTAAAGCGCTATCGTTTGCTTTTATAGTATGATCGTCCTTTTGATAACTCTACTCAGCCTCGTAATCAGGGGAGGAGGGTGCAATAATTCTGAAATTCAATCCTTCATATTTTATATTAGTTGTATTGTTTGAAATGTCAAATATGATTGATGTTTTTCAGCAAATCTTTTTTTTGCATTTTCTTCCATAAATCAATGGAAAATGAAAAAAAAAAAAAATTATGAAGCAAAAATAATATGATCGGGTAAGTAAAAATGATTAGGAAGCTGAACAGATATATTTTGATTCGAAGCTGAAATATTCCAAATTTCACCACAATATCAACCAAGCTTATGACGCTATAATGTACGATGTACACCAGATCCCTCAAAAGGTTAATATGGGATAAACAGGGGTAAGAATGTCTTGAAGTAGTTGACCGCAGTTTTGATATCTCTTAGTTTTTATGTCTCCAGCATTGGGTGTTGAAATGAATGTTCCATCTTTTCCACTATTCATTATATAAAGAAACGCATATCTTAGTTTGGACAGACGTACACACATAAACCTCAAATAATTGACAGAGCTTTTGTGAAAACATATCAATTGGAATGAAGAATTTGTTCTTCTTAAATTAGAAAAAAAAAAAAAAAAACTTATTCCCTGCTTTGGTACGAACCACTACACTTTTTGACTTCAAATTAAAAAAGTTGAAATGCAAATTCAAATTCAATTTTAAAAAGTTGAACTCCAATTTGAAAAGGATTTTCAAAGTAAAACTCAAATTCTTTTTACAGGAAATAATATGAGTTCGTAAGTATCGATATATACAGTATTGGTTCGCTAACATTAACTATTGAACAATATAATCACAAAGACAGATAATTAGGAACTAAAATCAGTTCACCTTTGTCTCCCATTTTGGTGACCTCGTATCAATGTTGGAACAGAATACTTCTGCACATATTGGATGCTTTCGTGCACATCATTATGGTAATTGCAGTCATTGCTTGATCGATTGCTTCTACGAGATGGCCCAATCTGTACTTCGTTTGAGTGACTCCCGTTAGTGATGAAGCCATCATAGTGCCAAATGTTTCCACCATTCGACGTTTTATAGAAGCGTTCACGACGCTTCAGTAGACACTGTGCAATATGTCTGATATTGAGAAGCAGTGATTTTTACTTTGAAAGTCGTTTTTTTAAATTGAAGTTCAACCTTTTCAATTTGGAGTTCGGCTTTTTCAAATTGAAGCTATTAAGGTGTAGACAACAGGATTTGCGACCCGACACAACCTTACATGCTCGGTAAATACGCATCATTGCACTATATTGACTATCATCAATGAAATACGTCATATCTGATAACATCATATTCATATTATTAACAGTACAAATCAACATTTTTTTGTTGCACTTGGTACTCTTAATTGGGATACTCTTGTCGTAGTCTAACGACTCATTGGAATTGTTTTAGAATAATCAAAACGTTGGAGATGCAAGTTGCCTAACGGTTGACAGCACTAAAATGGAATTGACGGACTAAGTTGGTGTTCACTTTGTATTGATACCCTTTGGAAAGGGATAGATACGTCTCTTCCCAAGCTATGAATTAAATAACAGGGCAGACTAGGTTCTTCAACCTTGGTTGGTAACCAGTTTAGTAAGACAAGCGACTGTATAATAAGCTGAAGGTTGATTATGATAAATTTATCTAGTAAGATAATAAAGGAAAATAAAAACAATTGAAGGAAATGATCACCTTCTTCACCTGCCCATAGCACCTCGAGTACAAATGGAAGATTAAAAAAACGAAGAAGATTCGTTACTTCAAGGGTTTTATGGTACTAATTGAAAACAATCATTATTACAGATATTTACTAAGCTTAGTCTAGTACAGCACAAGGTCCGATAGAAGGTAATGGGGATAAGAAGATTGTGCTGTGCCCATTCTACGAGTACTACCCCCTCCAAGATCAGAATTCGAATCCTGTTTTTACTTGGGTTTGAACACAAACTTCGGAGATAAATACGCAACTGAATCACCTAGCGAAAGCTTGGTTTTAAGTGTTAGTTTTGTTTCTATTTCTTGACCCTAATTCTCGAATTTTGTTATTTACTTCTGATTATTATAACTTTTGATCCTCTCGTGCAAAGGTTTTTAACCTTTTGACTACGTGCTCCAACTCAACAACAGTAAAAATTCAATGCCTCCCCTTACTATAAAAACAAGGAAAAATATTCATATATCTTGTGAAAAAACAAAAACAAACCCACATCTCATATGCTTTCGTGTACGTATGATTAAATCATTGGCCTTCAGCCAAATCTTGTGCTTTCGTACTTAGAGCCAACCTTACAACTTGATGGTGCAAAAGTCACTTTCAATTGAAAATCTCAAGTATTTTTTATTAAAAAAAGTAAAGAATTTTCACATGTATTTTGCACATAGGAAATTACTTAGAACTTATTGTGGAATGTACCAACCCGCAAATGCCTTCAATTTTCAGCCTCGAAGAACCGAACACTTTCTAGGCAGTGTTCTATGATAGCTGATAATTTATCTGGCTCCAAAGCTCTAATTTCTTGTCGAATATTTTCCTCAAGTTCCTGGGGTGTTAGGAGCTTGTTTACATAAACTCTTTTTTTTTTTCAAGATGACTGTAACAGGATACATATCACTTTCGTAGTGACCTCAAACTATATTATCTTTATCCTTAATTAAACACTCGCACAAAAAAAGGTAAAAACACATTTATTTATACTCAAAACCTAGGTTGAAGTCAACGCAGAAATTCTCATTAAAATCGCTATTCCACAAACACAATGCACATCTCTGATAATACAATTCTCCCCAACCACATTGCTCTGATATAATTAACTAAAAATGTAATTCGATATAAATTGAGACACAAAATCTTTTTAATTCCAATTATCTTTTTGAGTTGTTGACAAAACCGAGCCTAACGCAGAGATTTGGCAATTTATATCCCATTCATCACTTTCAATACAGATACTAGCCACATTCACAATCCACTCTTCGTCAGATACCTCCATGCCTACCTGTTAAGTATGGTGTGGTGAGTTTTCTCTGCTCATATAACGATGCAGACGCCGGCATCTATTTTGATCAACGTTGGTACTCTCAGAGGCACATATGAACCATATGCGACTTTGAATCAACTTTTGCATGTTCAACGTAGAAACTTTATTCCATAGTTAAGTAGTAAGCTAATCTAAAAAACACATTTCTTCTCCATTAATAAGAATCTAATTGTCTAGTTGATGCATATTTCTGATAAATATCTTCTGATAAGTTACATTCAATTCAGAATTTTAAATCTGCATGCAGTGGTGTATATCTGCCTCTTTCATTCTCAAGGGGCTTTCTTTTAGGACTCAGACAAATGAGAGAAAGAACCAAGATATACTTTTTCTCAATTCTTTATAAATCAACAGCAGACATAGTCGCTTTAATAGACGACTGCTACTTCAACTATGTCAGCCGTAGGTATCGCTAATATCGTTACGTTCTATCCAAACTAAGAATTGAACTAAGAATTATATGTTAACGTGGTAGGGTTAAGTAAAAGTTAACTGATGGAGTTTGATAGTGATTAACCTGATTAATTTAAACCACTTACGGTAAATAACCCCAAAGAAAAAATAGAGAGTGGTCAAATCTAGCGAAAGTAATGGCAATTTAATTCCGGATCCACATGGAATTTATATGCATTGAAGATTTGATGAAAGAGCTCCATTGTTGCTCTCACAGTATGTGGTGTGTCCCCATCCTGTCAAAACCACCTGTTCTAGAAATTGGATCCATCGGACATAACGTTTCGTCGGATTAATATCTCTCCCAACGGTATAAGTGTAAAGTGAATGTGAGCAGTCTTTACCAAAACTCGGACAGGGTTCGCCAATTTCGTTTTCGTTTTTCAACTTCGAATCTCCATAAAACCAGGAATGTCAAAATATTTACACTGGAATGGTTAGTATTTTTCTAGTTCTTGGGGACACTGTTTTCTTATTGAGTATGTTTACCATAAAGTACCCACTTTAAGTATAGGAAAATACAAATATAAGTCATTCCCTCTCATGTCACATTCACCTCCCTATTCCAATTCACACTCAAAACATAGAAAATGGAACCAGCGAATAAACCCCATAAGGATAGAACTCACCAGAGGATTGTTTAGCTAGGCTAACTTGTTCTACGCCAAGTGCTGAATGTTATTGAATATACGCGTATCTTTATACTCATTCAACTATCTTTATTCTGTTCTATCTTTTATTTGATCTATTGTTCTTAGTTGAACTACCTTTTTCCCCCTCTTATCTAGTGCCAATTCATAGGGATTTTCCGAAAGAAAGTATGACTGTTTTCATTGAATGTAGGCTACCATTATTTCTCTGTTTTCCTGATGTCATTTTCGTCGTTTCAAACCAAAAAGATTCTCACTTCTGTTCTTTTCAGTCTGTATGACGCGTTATTAGTAGAGCCGATTTTCATCCATTCGTCATTTCAGTAAAATCACCTGTGCATTATGTCAACAATGGGTTTCAACAACACGAAGACACAGAGAAATCAAGTAACAATTGTTGTGAAATAGAGACTGACTCATAAAAAAACTCGATGAACCCCTTAACTGCAAATAAAGTAAAGAAGAAAATATAAATTGAACCGAAGAAGTAAAAGAGAAAAAGTAAAGTAAATAGAAAGAAAAACCATGTGGACACACATCAGAGTTGCGTACTAAAGCGCGAAGCAACATTTCTTTTTCCTTTTTGGTTAAAGAAAGGAGTGATCAATGAATACATTACTTCTCTCGCCTTTTGTTTGTCAGTGATCAATAAAAAGTCCGAATTTTCAAAAAATGGATGTGAATATGTGGAAGCCAAACAGAGATACTAATTTAACATAAACTTACATTCTAATTTGAACCCCCCTCTAAAACCCTATAGATTTGTGGGGGTTATAAAAAATACGCTTCCTGTCTGAACTTGATGGGGATCAGTCAGAAATTACGCCTTCGGGGCCTGCACGTACACTCACAAATACACACGCACACACACATACACGCACGCACGCACGAGTACAAACGCACGCTCATAGAAGATTTCCCCCTCGGTACACCGAGAAGAAGGAAATGAATGAAACGGAAAGGCATTCAAACTTGAGTTTCGTTACCACTACGTGCTTTGGATTTGATTATCACCTTTTATTTTTGTAAAAATAATATTTGTAAACAATACACAAACATTGCGTTATTGAAATTGTTATCAGCTTCGTATCATCGGTGTTTGTGTTGTGATAATAGCAATTGCAATTCTTCATTATTTCGTGAAAAAACTTTGTTTATTTATCAAATCTTTCTTCATTTCTCTTATCCGTTTCATCAAATTCAATTTTACTATTCCAAATTAACTGTCAAATTAATATCTAACATCTGTTTTAGAGTGAAAAGAATGTTATACAGATCGCACACATCATAACAATCATATTTACACAACATCAACGGATCTTAAACATTCGCAGGGACGTAATAAAAATCATAATTCTTTTCAAAATCATTTACAACTGTTGATAACATTACGTATTCCGGTAATCTATGGAGATTATTTCGATAAAATAAAACTGAAATTTAATTCAAATCTGATTCAAAAGTCCCACATGCGAATGTTGTGTTCCACAATTGAAACAGAATTAAAAATGAACTAAAAAATACCCCCCCCCCAAAAAAAACACCCCATGTATGTGAAAACATTGGAATTACTGTAAAGCCCTTTTGGAACTATACAGAAACCAGTGCCAAGTTTCACATTATAGTTACATCTTAAATAGAACCTATTCTCCCGTTACAATTTTTGGTAAAGCAAAAATGAGGTACTTCAAGATATATAAAAAATACGCGTCCTGTCTTAGCCTGTGTAGAACAAGTCGGAAGTAATATCCTGCAGACTTTTGTACACACAGAGTTTTTGGACCTACTGACAGAAGAAGAAAAAAACGAACTTGATAAACAGAGGACGGAGAAAAAGGGAGAAACGGAAGAAGATGTAATTAAAGAGACACGGGGAGATTCGGAAAATCTTTGAAATAAAGACAATATAAAAGCGAGAGAGGCTAAAAAAATGAATTCAGGAGAAAGAACTAGAAAAATGAAGAGTGATTAAGGAAATAAATAAATAAAGACAGAAAGAAAGTATATTACCCAGCATCATTATTCTCTCTGTCGTATGGGACGCTGAATCATTGTGATATGCATAAAGCGTCCACTTTATCTGCTGTAGTAATTATTGTTGCTGTTATATATAGTGGTATTTATTTTTTTGGGGGGGGGGTCCACACTAGTATTTACAGGTGGTTTTCCTTCATCACCATCTACGAATTGGTTTGAATCACTGCCAGATTAAGATGACCCAGGACAGGGAAAATATCTTGTCAGTCGCTCCAGGACAATTGTTGCTTTCACTGTTGTCATAACTATTCATTAGTTGTCTTGAATAACTATCCGATCCATAAAATGACACGACCGAGATATCCCGCCTGATGCATCAGAACGATCATTGCTTTCACTGCCTTCATCACCATCAACGGATTAAAAGAAAATATCACGATCCGATTCATTGCCAGAATGAGGTCATGGACAGGAAATTTCCTGCAAGACACTCATAGGTGGTCAAGACGTGTAGGCGGTAGGAAACGTGTAAAGAAATCACACGATAGAAAGATGAAGAAAAGATAGAATTATGATATTACGGAACTTACAGAATAGAAGAAAAAAAAGGAGGGAAGAAAATAAGATGAAGGTAAAGGCCTGGGAAGTACGATTGGAATATAGAGAGCCGAATAAACTAAATATGTCTTTAATAAGGCGATTGGAAAGGCAGACGACAGGAAGGATGTACACGGCAGGAAAGATGTTCACGACAGGAAACTGCTTGTTCACGACAGGAAACTTCTTGTTCGCGTAATGTTGAAATCTAAGAAGGAGGTTTATAGTCAAATTGCTTTCGACACTGGCTCTAAACCGACAAAAAAAAAAAAAAAAGAATAAGAAAAGGCGAGAGAGGTATTCAAAGGAAGAGGACGAAAAACAAAAGAAAGAAAGGGAGAAAAGCGAGGAAAATAGTGGGGGAAAAAATTCAATTAGATGGACGCTGTGTTAAAGTCAGAATGAAAGAGAGCAGGAGAATTTCAGATTGAGCGTGCGTGCGTGCGTACGTGCGTACGTGCATGCGTGCATGTATATGAACGAGTGGATGTGCCTGTGTGTGAATGGATGTCCGAGAGTGTGTATGTGCCAGCATGTGTGCGTGCATTCATGTGCTTGTTTGGATGCGCACAGGGGGCCTGCTCCTGTATCTTCATGCATATGTATGCGTCTTGCATATGTGTTGGTGTGTGTATGCGTGTGGGCAGTATATTTGTGTTCGTGTGTGCACTCGAGTGTGCACGTACGCGTGTGCACATGTGTCAATGTGTGCTTGAGTGTGTGTACACGTATGTGTGTGAGTACTATGTGTCTGGGCGTGTATGCATGTGTGTGCGTGCGTGCATTGCATGTATGCACGTGTATGTTTGTGTATCCGTATGTGTATTATTAACGTGTTCTTGCATGCACACAAACGTTACTTGAATCGGCAAATGAACGGACTGATCAATCTATTCAGAGTTCCCAAACTTTGGGGTAGCAGTGACACGTGCTGGAATGAATGTGTGTAGGGATTTGGCGCTTTTCCCCCTTTCCAAGTCAACGGAATACGATCACAACTAGAAACTGCCTTCTTTGATCCGAGGAAAATCGTCGACTGATCGTCCGTGGAGCTTCCGCAGAGGTGACAATCTGTAGAAGTCAGGCGACAATTTCCGCGGATCACAGAAACCAACTTCTCAATGGAATTGTCGTCCGTTGGATTGGAAAAGGAAAAATGTCAACCATTTTTGTACGAGTAGCTAAAATACCAACTTAAATACTATGACACGTTTTTTCCAAACAAATGGCCAATGTCACTGCCACAAAACGTAACAGTAGCGAACACACTAAAACTTCTCATTTCAAGAGTTCAGTTTCTTTTTGGATAGCTCTTATACACACACACACACACACACACATATATATATATATATAAGATATAGGTATGGATTATGGTCAATATGACAATATGAGAAATGAATGATTATTTGAAGTTCTGTCTTATCATCTGACGTTTTGACCACTTTTTGACTTCTTCAAATGCAAAAACAAGGAAGCATATTTTAACTGTGTTATTTATCTTGAAATAGCTGATATGTAATTATGTGTAAATATCTGGCTATAATAGAAGTATCAGTACCTGAATCTTAGGAATTTGAAACGTGCGTTAATATAAACAAAAGGAGATTATGTCAGTAGTCTGAGTGGGGATGGGGATTTCTTATCTACATAAGTGAAACCAATATAAGAGCATAGTACTCACCCACGAACGGATTTGAGGGTTTGTGTATATGTGAGTATATATGTCAACTAAGATATGCAATGTGTAGATCATATGTATAGGATTACCTATTAACCACAATCAGACTGATTACATCTTCCTTTATTTATGTTCATGTAAAATCCAAATTTCTATGAATCAGGTACGTATATTTCCGTTATAGTCAGCACTTGAATTATATCCAAACATTTCCATATACTTACTTATTCGCCGTTTAAAAAACACTATTAAAAAAGCGTCCTGGAGACCTTATAACAAAAAAAAAGAAGGCAGGATTGTCAAACGTACCCAAGAATTCTCTCAAAAACTACTCCGTCTAACGAGAACAACAAAACAACGAACAGGATACGCATGACGCAAGCAATCAGTTCGAGGATTTCCCAGAAGTTACACCATGGGAGGTAAAGCAAACCATCAAACAAACAAAAGAAGGAAAGGCCCTGGGATCCGATAACATCACCATCAATCTACTCAAAAAAGCTATTAAGATCATCACTAGGAAACTAACTATTCCATTCAACTTATGCCTAAGACAAAGTAAAGTCCCGGAAGATTGAAAGACAGCAATGATAATGCTTTTATATAAAAAAAGGAAACCTGAAAGACTTCGACAACTACAGACCAGCAAATTTTCAACAAAAATCATCAATCAAATCACAAAAACACTTGATGAAAACCAACAACGGGAACAAACTGACTTTAGAAGAAGCTACTTGAACTTGGGCTATCTTTATTCGATAAATTAGCTGAAAGAAAAGCCAGTGGAACACAAAATGCCACTCACTGTAACATTTATCGACTTCAAGAAAGCATTTGACTCTGTGAAAATTTCCATGGACATGAAGGCTATGACTCTACAAGTTGTAGACCCTGTACACACCAGAGTACTGCAACATATATACAGTCACAGCAGATCATTTATCGGACAACGTAGAGATTCTGAGCCTTTTCAGCTCCAAAAGGGGTAAGACAAGGTGATATCAACTAACCCAAACTCTTCACAGTCTGTCTCGAGACGATCTTCAAAAATTTAGACTGGGGAAATAAAGGAATCAGAATAGACAGCGAATATCTGAGCAACCTTAGATTTGCAGTAGACATTGCCCTTTTCCCAGAGAACCTACTCGATCTTCGACTAATGCTAGATTAACTTAATGAAGGAAGCGAGAAAGCCGTCCTTCACTTGAAATTCAACAAAACAAAGGTCATGTGCAACAATTACGTTAGAAATAGGAACACAACGATCAAAATCAAAGACGCAGTACTGGAGAAAGTAGACCAGTATATCTGCTTAAGATAACGAATCTCCATGAAATCCTCAAAAGAAGAAGAAATCAAGCGAAGAATCACATAAGGATGGCAAGCCTTTGACAGAGCAAGCTCAACCTTCAAAAACAAGATGATCCCATGAGTCGTAAAAAGAAAGGGATACAACCAATGTACCCTCCTCATAGTTACCTATAGAGCTAAAACATGGAACCTAACCAAGAGACTTACCCGCAGAGAAGCATACAACGTGCACATGAAAGCATCATAGTCAATCTCGTATTGAGAGATCACAAGACAACAAAATATATCGGGAGGGGGGGCAGTAGTCCGACACATCATAAAATTCATTAGAAAACTCAAATGGCAATGGGCTGGTCATGTTGCAAGAATGGCAGACAACTGGTGGACATCACGACTCACAACATGGATCCCCAGAGATCACATGCGCAATCGAGGCCGGCAGAATACAATATCGAGAGACGAAATTGACAAATTCAGAAAGTATTGGATCTGCAACGCCCACGATAGAGAGACGGACGTTAGAAGACTGATGATGATGATGAAAAAAATCGATTGAAACTATAGATAGTTGTTCCTTTTTTTCCTCGCATCAGTTGCATTTGTAGTAATCCAGAAAACAAACAAAACTATACATTAGTTAGTGTGTCATCCACAGACAGCTGTTTCGATGCATTACATCTCTTCAGTGTGGCTATAGGATTCCCATTATCCCATCCGGTACCGCAAGGTAGAATTGAAACCTTCACTTCAGACCCGAAGGCCGATATCCTACCTCTGGATTACGGACCTGGATAGGCAGTAAGGCTAAATTTAAGCTTTATATTTAAATTACACAGAAATCCCTCATCTACCAGAGTGCTCAATTCATATATATATATATATATATATATATATATATATATGCGCTAATTTTCACTTTTTTTCTGAAATCATGTTTTGCCTACGCCAATCACAAAGCATTTTACTTCACATTTACGATTCTCTCACTGGTTACAGAACGTTTTACTGACTATATTTGAACGTACCTTCATGGAGATCCAAAGGTCGTTGGTATTTGAAAAATATATATTTTATTATAGCACATTGTCTGTCCAAGGACACTGACATTAGAAATAAAAATAAATTAGATAAAATAGTGTCTTTGGGGCGTCTAATGTAATTACAGAATTATAGCAAAAAGAGTTCACTTGAAAAAAAAAAAAAAAAAAAGCGAAAATAGCGTTCAGCGTTCGTTCTGCGAGAAGTAGCGCACGGTATCCCCCCTCCCTCTTACACTTTGGTCTCCTGTCCCTCTCGCCACCCCCCAACCTCTGCGAACCCAGTCAGCGTCTGACGATGCTGGAGAGTTGATTGGTCGATTGATATCTCATCGGAGCATCATTCTTGTATAAAAACTACTGTATAAAAATGTATGTTTGATTGAAACTTATAGTTCAATTGACTTCGTGATTTTGCAATTCTATTTTTCACGTATATCGAAGATACCTCCAAATAATGTGCATGACCGTATCAACCAACATCATAACGGTCAATAAATCAGCAAAAAATAGAAAAGCTGACCATAATCTTGCAGGTCATTGCTAGTATTTTCGATCCTCCCAGGGAGATCAGCTATTTTGGCCCTGTATCAGACTAAGCTCTGCTTAGTAAACATCTACATGACTAAATCTAAAAAGTTACCTTCTACAGAGCAATGCATAACAAGTACGTTTCGCAGATCAATGCAAGTATTTTGATCCTCACGATTTGTCAATAATTTTTGTCCTGTATCTGATAAAGCTTTTGTTATATCTGTAACTAAGTAAACTAAGCTCAGAGAACATCTGCATGTCTGCTTTTGTCAAGAAATGGGTATGTGTGTGTGTGTGTGTGTATGTATGCATTTGTATGCGTATGCGTTTTCGGGTTTTGATGGGGTTGAAAAACGAAACCTTTTCCCATGACTCAAAGATGTCAGAGGTGAGGATATAGAAATTCGTCTTGTCATTTCCCAAACGTTAAGACTTTTGAGCGCAGATTCTGCGTCGCCATGATAGTGATAAAAATTCTGTGGACGTTCGGGGAAAGTTAGATTTAAAGATAAACCGTAAACGAAAGTAGTCCATCATTTCCCAATTAAGTTGGGTAGTGCGAATACGGAATCCCGATTCTCTTGATTGGCTAGGATCTTCTGCAGTTAAGGTCAGTGGAAAAGTCAGTTGGCATTTTCGTCTGAAGATAATGTTGTCACCTTTTCAGCTGTTGAGCAGAACAGGAAAAGGCGGGATTGAAAGAAAAAGAAAGGGAAAGGCAGTCTTTGAGATTTGATAGCAGCACTTGGATATATTTTGGACTTTTCTATCCGGCTCAGAAGTAGCTAGCAAGAACGAGATAAAGTTATGCACAGTGCAAATTTGACGCACGTATTAATGTGTATTTGATACCTAGCAAATTATCTTAACTTTAAAATATATCCGGCGTTTAGAATACGAAAATAACGCGAACAAAGCTGAAACAAATAAACCATATGAATAATAATGATACGAGGACATAAATGGTTATTTTGATGGATACTCCCAACAATGCCGCCCGCAGAAACGTAGGATGGTAATTTATCTGACTCATTTGTCCCTTTTCGACTTTCGCCATATTCGTTCAACCGTTTGGATTTAACTTGGGCACTTCGCCAAAAACGATACAGAGGTTTACGAGGCAGGTGTAAATAAAGTGTGTGAACTGCAATGTTACACTTGCCTCGAACTTAAAATGTTCAAGTATGTCCGACCGATGACTCGCAAGGAACAAAACGCAGACAGGTTCTTCACACTCAGAAGATTTACGCACTATGTTTCTGCCCTAGTCTACTCATTTGGCCCTGGGGTGTACTTAGCTAAACTAGGGACCCTAATATAGGTGTAAATCAGTAGAGGTAATATCAGCGTTCTTATATATTCTTTAACAAAAGATTTTATGAACTTTGGTTAAAGCTGCCAAGAAAATATCAACACAAGCAAAGTATATGGGTATTAGTTTGAAACAATGAATTCAATTTTTGAAGTTCATAATACTACAACACTTACCTTTAAAGAGGGTAAATGTTACTGTGTAACGATTAGAGGTGAGTGACACGAAGCACGCGATAACTGAATCATTGCGAACATGAACGTCACAATACTTCCGTCAAATAACACCCATCAACTGATACCTTGAGTAAATTATTTCGTATTGAATGTTTCGAGTCCTCAAACCCACAAAACTTTTGATGGCCGATATCATGGAAAACTTGCTTGCCGGAATTATTATAACCCCTCATTGAAAGAGATGTAATACCAACCTTTAAAAAAAAGTGAGAGATCTTCAGAACTAAAATCCGTATTACCGCCCCCAACATGTTTACACTTAAAGTCCATATGCTGATCCATAAAATTATGGGTTTGTAGGGACTTTTAAAGTCCATATATTGTCACAAATTGAGTTTATGTTAAGGTGGCCAATAAACACCCCCGATAAAGTATTTTTGTATCGTAATTTAATCGAAGCTGATAAATTATGGGAGATCTTCAAATCGATTTATTTGGACAATAGCTTCTGGACCAACAACGCACTGCGACTGCAAACGTTACGCCATTAGAGTATCGAAGCATAAGTCATTTAATTACTTGTTTTTATTGAAAAAAAAATCCTTTCAAGATCACTTAATTTAGATCGTCTATTCATTTGAATGGAATGCAATGGTTGTTACCTCAATTTTGAGGCGGGATTTTGCTGAGAGGACTCTGGCATAAAAGGATATCCCTTCAAATCTGTCATTAATACTCAATAGTACTTTATATGAGTGGTGCATGCAACCCTGTAATGAATTTGGGGCTCAAAAGTGCAATATCCGTCATACCATCAACAAACAGGAAGATTTTCGCTGAAATTTCCACTTAAGTAAATCTAGCTGTTTATGTAACTCGGAATAGATAGGATAGGATTTATCAAACAAATATAACAAAACTTCAATTCCCTTTAATGAATACAAACATAGACCAGAAGGATTTATTTGGCAAATGCGTCAAAATGTTCATTTACTCTAATGATTAGTATATCTCTGAATTTTTGAGATGAGGTATCATTATTATTTCTATTATTATTAGGACCATCCTCATCTTGGTTGTTTTTCATGCAACGTTTCGGCTGTTGTACTTTACGGCCTCCATCAGGTATCATCTGGTAGGTGTGGGGAAGTAACGAACCGAACCCTTTATTTAGCCACACCTACCAGATGATACCTGATGGAGGACGTAGAGTACAACGGCCGAAACGTTGTATGAAAAACAACCAAGATGAGGATGGTCCGAATAATAATAGAAATAAAAATACTCTAATGATTACAGACATAATTGATAGAAGTTATTGAACTAGTTAATTCCTGAGAAAAAATTCCATGGATATGAATATTCAAATTTTTACTATTACTGAACTAACACTATCGGTCTTTGAGAACTAATTTCTTCCATCTTAAGTTTTCAAAATCACTACTCAAATCGTCTACGGCGGTCAGTAAAAATCACAGATCGGAAATAAAGAAAAAGCTCTTGGTGAGACTTGAACTCTTGTCCCCCTTGGCCCAAGGAAGCCTGATAAATAAATAATAAAAAGAAAAGAAAAGAAAAAAACTACTGGAATTTCTCTAGAAGAAGAGTCCATGGTTCCAACTGGTCGTTTTGATGTATTTTTGTCAAATCATTTTATGACAGAGATCAGTGTTACGGACAGCGAACCAAGAAAATCACACTGTTCATTATCCGAGTAGACACGACGAAACTTTCATTTCCCAATGGTCGCATATATAACGGGTATGATTTACTGAACAAATACGTCAAAAGATTTTCAGCTGTTCCTTTACTTAAGGTGGTGGCATTATGTTCCGATGGACCCGTCATAAATCAAATAAGTCAGAAGTCGAAAATGATCGTAGCTTAGCCCGAACTTACCTCGCGCCATGGCAATCTTGTAGTATAATAGCCATTCTCACTTTTTGGCCTGTTTATTGGTTTCTACCACGTTAAAGGATATACGTAAAATTAAGGAGACCCTACAATGATTCGAGCGTGCGACCCGGATGTAAGCGGGCAAGTAGCGTATCCCGTTATACACCGACCTGCAGATTGACTATTGGGTAAAATCGACTTGGAGCTTGGGTTTTCCAGTGTATGTATGTGTGTGTGTGTTAAATGGTAGTACTTTGGATTGGTCATTGATATTTCCTTCTTTAACGATTGTAAAAATTTGAATTCACTTATATTTTCCTATGGTGTGCAAGGGGGAGCTATTTTTACTTGCACTTGATGGGACAGGAGGAGTCTTCTTCAAAAAGATATCCATTTTTGACAGGCCTGTATATTTCTCCTTTTCGTAATGAATTTCCTTATAGAAAGTAAGACCATCTCGGATTGTCTGTCAACTTCTACAAATCTCGGGGTTGTTATTCATATTTTCTAGCATTTGTAGATCCTTAATGAGACAAACAGAAGCTTCTCCAAGTTGTGAACTTGATGTTTCTTCTATAACTTCTGCTACCCACCCCCGTTTAATAAGATCCTCTTTTGTAGGTTCTCCAGCCTCCAAACCGACAAGTCGATGAATACCTTCTTCCTAAATTTCTAATTTTAGCAGCTTGCCAAGCGATAATATCTTGTTCTTTATTTTTCGACATCAATACTTTTGAAAACCTTTAAAAGCGTTCACACGCGTCTTCAGAACCTTCTTCTATACGCGATACATTGTTTCGTTACTTTTTCCCAATTTGCTGTGATGATTTTGATACAATTAAAGCTATTGAATTCTTTCCAGAATTCTCAGAGCGTCTTGTCACGTTTCATTGTTTCAACTCTCTGCACAAACGCGTTGCGTAAATAATACGCTTTGAACGTAGTCGCTGCACCCTGATTCATCGGCTGAATGGTTGCGATTGTTTTCAGTGGTAAAAACAACTTTTTACACCGGGATGCAAATCACGAATATGATAGGGATGCCCTCGAGCATTATCAAGAATAAGGAGATTCTTAAATGGATTATTACTTGGCCGACAATATCATTTCAATTGATGGATAAAACAGTTTAGACACAAATCTTTAAATATCAATATTAGCCGAGCTTTATTGTTATGGCGATAACGGGTTGGGAACGTATGCTTGCCAACATTCTTGAATGGTCTGGAGTTCTCGGAGGGGTAAATCATGAAAGGTTTCAGCTCATATCCGGCGACATATCCACCTCAATCCAGCATGAGACTATCTTTGAACATTTCGAATCACTTGGTCTCTAGATGAATGTACGTATTACCACCCTCATTCTTGGTTATTATCTTTGGATTCCTCCCACGAGGTGATAGCTGTCATCTTCTTTCCGTCACAGGCAGGGGATGCAATTCGGCGTTTAGCAGACATGGTAATTGAAAATACAATAGAAACGCAAAAAGAAAGAAAAAATGATATGAATTTAACCAATGGGAGATTCTAACGCCCACAATCGCCCGTGAGACTGTGTGGTTGCTGCTACCTCATAGAAATATCGTACAGCATATGCGGCATCAATCTCTCTCAAAGAAGAATCTAAACGATTGCCAATCAATAGCACTAAATTATCCGAAGACAATCATTAGAATTTCCTTGGGAATGAGAAGTTATGTTTATAAGAAAATAATTGCTAAGCACCTTGAAATAGATTGAGAGTACCAAATTTCGAGCATTGAAAAAAAAATATTTGACCAACGGAATTTGGGGGGAAAGATACGGGTTCATTTATGACCCAGAAAATTTTGAACATCTATTTTAGTGTGAAATGTATACTAATTGCATATGCAAGTACACATCATAGCAATTACATTTACTCAATATCTAGGGCCTTAAACATTTGCAGTGGTGTAATAAACATCATAAGTCTTTTTAAAATCAGTTACAATTGTTGATAGCACAACATATTCCAGTAATCGATTTCATAGTCTGACCCTATTGCTAAAAAGAATTTTCTGATATCTAATCTACTTCTGCAATCTAATCTAATTCTACTGTATATGCATGACTTCTTAGTCCTTTGCACCTTCTTCTAGCAAAAAATACACCACAGTCCACTATTTCCAAACCACGCATAATCATAGTCAGTAGCCGGTGGGTTTTTCCCGGGTTCCGACGATTATTCATCCTAATTCTTAATATAAGATTTTGTAGCTCTAATTAGTTGTACTCGAATCAGTCCCGCAGAACGATGTTATTGCGGAGCCTGTCAAGAGTGGTCACCAAATCTGTCATTAAAAATTCCCGTAACGAACCCATCATCGTCATCAGTCTTTTATCGTTCGTCTTTGGACATGGACTTTCCCAAGGATTCGCGAGATCTCTAACATGAGCGTTGCGGAGCTAATACTTTCTGAACTTCTGTCAAAAGGTGACGTTCACGGGAGACAGAGGCACGGCTCCGTCTATTAAGGCGTCTAGAAGCAAATATCATAATGTCTGTTCCTCTTCAGTAACTTCGAAACGTCTGTCTGTCCATCATCATCATCATCATCATCATCATCATCATCATCATCATCATCATCATCACGGCACCAATATCTCCTGAACCTGTTTAAATCGTCAGAACATCATTTTTCAGTCGGCCTCAATTTTAGCATAGAACCTCTTCGGATCCATGTTGTGAGTAATGATGTCCAGCGGTTGTCTGACATACTTGCAACATGGTCTATTCATTGCCATTCGAGTTTTCTAATGAGTTTTTTAATGGATTCTGTCATATATCTGACTCCCGCCTCTGCCTTTTCCCTCATGGATTGTGCTTTGTCTTGTGATTTATCCACGTGCTGTTAAGCCTGTCCCGCTCAGGATCCACGTCGCATGGTTCTTAATAAGAAAGACAATCTTTCGGTTAAGTTCTACGTTTCAACTCCAAAGTTGATTATCGGGAGGACTTTCGACCACACAAAATCTTGAAAAAAAAAAAAAGAAAAAAAGAAGCAAAACACAACAGCTATACTAGTAATATTGACAATGATAACAACAAGGTCAACTCTTTCTTGTACAAGCAGTAACTACATTTTCATATAACCTAATCGGTATGCTTCTCTTATAATTCACAAAATTCGATCATTCTGCAAAATTTCCCCCGTTTTAGAAATGTTTCGCCGTACGTGAGGTGAAACCAATAGTTTTATTCTTTCTGAATAATGTATCCAGATATATTGAATGTGTATTCAACTTGACAAACGTAATCATATAAATAAAATGATTGCATTTTTTATTGTACATTTATTGTCTATCGATCTAATATTTTGTATCTATCTATCTATCTATCTATCTATCTATCATCGAAAATATGAACTCTGCTTGATGCTCATCTTCCTCCTATAACAAATTAGTATTTCCATCCCACACCTACATGCAGAATTTTTTGACGGACTTCAAAAGTAATATCCAGTATTTTGTGTGTGATTTGAAAATCTCATGTGGTCTTTTTATGCTGAATTGAGCATAATCATATCTAAACAAATAAAATTGGCAATTATTTCGGGATAATCCCGTCGGATAGAGAATTATCAATCTTAGACATCTATGTTAAGCGACTTGTGACAATTTGTTGGCAACCAATTTTACAGCCTATGTCTTGGGAACTGAGGTAATTTTGGATTGGGCACAGGTTTACTCACACACACTGTATACCATTGTGTCCGCTTTGTACTTCGTATACCATGGCGGCGTGCCAGCAAGAACACCTTGTCCTCGCCTGCCCGCTCTTTACTAAGTCAACGATAATGGTTTTCGAGTGCAGAAACCATAATCTCACTATCTCGCTCTTTTCTCGGTCTACCACCGTGGCCTGCCAATGAGTAGACCCTGTACTCACTTACCTACTCTTCTCTCTGTCCAGCCCTGTGGTCTGTTATCATGGAGACCGTGTCCTTATTTTCCCATGGACATCACGACTCACAAAATGGATCTCCAGAGACTGCATGCGTAAATGAGGCCGACAAAATGTAAGATGGAGAGAATGAACTAGACAAATTCAGAAAATACTGGCTCTGCGACGCCCATGAAAGAGAAATGTGATGAATCCTGAGGAAGGTCTATGTCCAACAACGGACGTCAGAAGACTGATGATGTTGATGACTTCGTCTACCATGGTGGCCAACCTGTTAGACCACGTGTTCACATGCCCAGCGCGTACCCTATCTACGAGCATGACCTGTCAGCAAAAGGAACCTGTTCTCACTTGCCCTTTACTTTATCTACCAGTGAAAAGATCATATTCTCACTTGTCTGCTCTCTACTCTATCTAATATCATGAAATTAGAGTGAGAAGACTTCATCATCACTTGCCCACTTGGTATGTTTTTTTTTACTATTGTGATATGTCAGTGAGAAGACCTGGCCCTTACTTACCCGCTCTTTACTCTAACAAGGTGACCTATCAGTGAGAAGGCTCTACCCCCACTTTTCTGCTCTTTACTCTATCTACCACCCAGGCCTGCCATAACGTACACTATTTTTTCGGCTAGCTATTCGAATTCATATAAGGATATCACAGTGATGACAGGTCCCGATTGACATGCATTCTTTCTTTTATCTAGATAAACAGGTTAATCAAAGAAAGTCCTGATATTAGACGCACATTTGTAAGTGACTCAGGGAAGATACAAGACAATATATTGGTTAGCAAACCCATCTCCAAAGCCATAGTTTTGTTTTGTTCGATTTCCATGAAGTGCTCTCCAGTCACAGCCTAATTCCAAAAAAATACAACTGGAAATATCTGTGAAAAGTACTGTATTTTATTTTTCGTGCATGAAAAGCATTTTCCACCGTTTAAGAATGTGAGCACTTCCATTATTGCATTCAACAAGTCAAGTTTTTCTTCATTCGTTTCTAGATATGACTACACAGATGCATTAGATTTCTATTAACTATCTTGTGCAGTGAACCAAATTTTTTCTATTGCCAATAAAGTAGTGTAAAATTGAAATCCTCCATCTGTCGCTTTTATAACTGAACTGGAAAGCCAATTAGATGCTTCAACACTTCTAACATTTGAGCGTAGTTGGTAATATACCTCATACTTTTGTTGTATTATTTCACTGTTAAAAGGTATATACACTTGCGTATATCAAAGACTGAAAAACTTCATGATTCGGTTTTCTGTAATGTGTAAGGTGTCTGTTATACATGCGTTGGATGGCAGTTAGATGACACTACTGCTCTCGTTCTCTAAGATTATTCGGAAAAAAAGTAAGCGTTCGATATTAGAAACTGGGCTTTCATCTGATTTCTTTTTGCTCTTGCTCATACTGAAATAATCTATTTGTACCATAATGAATCAATGTATGTATATCTATCTATCTATCTATCTATCTATCTATCTATCTATCTCAGTCTGTTCATATATACGAGGTGTGTCTATTAAGGAACGTGGCTGGGCTTATCTAAGTCGGACCACAGTTCGAATGCACGAACCCATTGGTATACATTGAGCAATGGGCCATGAAAAGATCAGAAGAAAGTTTCGGAGCAATGCCAGTCTACAAATACGTCCAAAATTAAATCATTGCAACCGATCAACCAGCGTTTAGAGCCCACAATTCCGCTAGTCCAGGCATCCATGCAAGAAGACGATCTTGCAAGCGTTGGATCGAGGACTGGGTTGAAGCACTCAAGTGTCAAGTATATATATATATATATATATATATATATATATATATATATAATTTGATACTCTCTTTATATCATTTGATACTTTGAAATGACCTCGCGTTGTTACACAGAGAATGAGTCTAGCCATTATGAATAAAAATAGACAATCAAAGAAAAATGGGTCTGCTGCAGGAATCGCACCAGCAACCGATAAGGTAGCCTCATCAGAGTAACGTAGATCTTGACCGAATGAACAAAATTAGAAGAGAGCGTATTAAGCGGTTATTTAGACCATCGCCTTTCTGTCGGATAGTTTAGCTCAATTCTTTCGCATTTGCTTGATGTAAAAAGTCTCAAGTGCCATCGTTTGTACAGTGTTAGAGAAGAGTATTTATCTCAACTCATCATTCCCTGTCCAAGCAGCCAACTGTAGTATTAGCTTTGAAAATGGGTTCCGTACGAACTGACGGAAACGGACATTTGTTACCGTCTGAATCTAATCTTTCACTTCTTGCTCGACACACTAAACGTCATTCTTCAACAAGAAAATCATTGGTGATGGGAGAAGAATTTCTAAGGAGATAAAAACAAAACATGAAAAAAAAAAACAAGTAGATCCAAAACAGCCTTCAACATGTCAAACTTAACGGAATCTGGTGGGTGGGGGGGGAGGTCCGTGTTCAGTTGGATTCAAAAGAATTCTTTCTCTCGAATTTCCCTAACCTGAACAAATTGTTACAAGATAACAAAATATATTAGGGAGGAAACAGGAGTCCGAGATATCACAGAATCCATTTGAGTTTTCTGGTGGATTTATGATGTCTGGGGCTCCTGTTTTCTCCGTAATATATAGAGATTCGTTGCCCCAGGTAGAAGTAGTGATCTACTTCCTCCACCTTTGCGTTTTCGATTTTGATCGTTGCATGTTTGTCTTCAACACGTTTGTCGCACGTGACATTTGATTTACTGAACTTCAAGTGAAGACCAACTTTCTTGCTTTCTTCATTCAGTTTGTCAAGTATTATTAGTTAGAGGTATGAAGGTTCTCAGCAACCCCCCCCCCGAAAAAAAACCGGACGATACCGTCAACAAAAGTGAGGTTGCTTAGGTATTCGACGTCTATTTTGATTCCTTCATTTTCTCAGTCTAGGTTTCGAAAAATGATCTGTGAAGAGTTTGATGGAGCTGGTATCGCCTTGTCTATCACCTTTTTCGAGCCGGAAGGGGTCCGAGTCTTCATGCAGCCCGATAAAGGAATTGCTACGATGGGATATATGTTGTAGTGCTCTGACATATATGGGGTCTACATGCAGTACAGTGATAGCATCAATGACGTAGGGAATTTCAGCAGAGTCGGAGGCCTTAAAATTTAATAACGGAGAAGCACACAATTTCTCAACGGACCAGTATAGTCTCAATGTTTTTTGGAAACAATAGTTCTAACGCAACGAGCACATAGATCAGTGATTTGTTTGCAACCACTACCTGTTCTTTCTTTTTATTGAGTTCATAGTAGAGATGCCAGCCTCACATTGATAATATTCTATACCAAGTGCTTCGATTATCTTCATTGTAATGATGACGTATTCCTTTCGAAGGGACAACCAGAATGAAGTATTATCTTTAGATCGGTGCTTCAGTTTCGGTATAACAACATTTGTTTTGCGCTTAATTTCATTCTAGTACAAATGCTTACAGTCCACCGGTGTACTCTGCGCAAGGAAAGTTTTCAAACACAAATATATCAGGCTTTATGTAGTTTAGATAGGTAATTTTTATATTCAAGATATTATCCTATCTTTCTCCTTTCTGTCACCACGATATTATTCTGATAAAATCAACATTTTATGAGTTTTGTGCATTTTTATGCACGCATTAACATTTTGTCAAAAGGTCCGTAGCATGTGCTAGTAGCCAAATATTTATGAAAAAGTATCCTAAATTTATCAATCTTTTTCCTTTGACAAAATAGTGTTTGCTATGACTGGTAGTGAAGATCCATGGCTCTACTCTATGGAATTGAGGAGAGAATTTAAAACCACCATTTGGGCCAATAATAAACGACACAATTATTTATTGCATCATTGGAAAAAAAGACTTAAATTCGCCCCATAAAAGTATCAGTCAAAACGTACTGAAAATTGTTATTTCAGTATCCATACCGAGAGCACTCTTCCACGGCCCTTGTTTAAGGGAGGATTGATCCTTCTCAAAACTCTCACGGTGCACTAATGTGCCGTAGTGAATTGGTTGAAAATCGCTAATGTAGACTGTTCAGCTAATATATATTTTCTTTTTAATTAGTATTCTTAAAGATGTGTAAATAGTATTCTTAAAGATGATATCAAGTTGGTTTGCATGCATTCAGCTGTACAACAATCCGACACAACGAACATAAAATTCACATGGGTGAGCACTCAATAGAAGTGACACGAAGAGCAAGTCATGTCTGTTGTTATACCTATTGATCCTTCATCGTTAAATCCGTTTATGGGTAACCTACATTAGTAAGCCCTGTTTCAAAAAAATAATATGTAATATGAAATAATAGTCATAAACAATACATTATAATAATACCCTGTATAAAATAACAAATTACGTGTATGACATGTGCTATACATTAAAATCATAGCTGAAAGGGGGTGTTGGGGTGCTATGTTAATATAACTGTTTTGTTTTAAAATCCTCGGGACGGTTACAAGGTGAACAATTGATGAACCCAACAAGAGAGAATCTACACATTGTACCATAATAAAAGAGTATATGTAAAAACAGGGGAAAAATACTGAAGAAGATTACATAAATTGCATTGATAGGTATTGAAAAATTAGTGACTGAGGTGACACGGAACAATTATGAAAAGGTTTTTTAATGTTTAGTGTTCAAAGTTGTAAAGCTTTCTAGACTACACACACACACACACACACACACACACACGTATATATATATATATATATATATATATATATATATATATATATATATAGCACACTCACCAAAATCATATCTTTATTTACAGCTGTTTAGATTTATATTTCACTTATGATATATTTATCTATAATCATATACAATCTTCTTATTGAGTTTTCACAGGGAAACACCCTGCATAAACACACACATATATATACATGTATAATGATAGATGCTTTGTATGCATGTGCGTGTATTTGCTTCAGTGCACGTGTGAGTGTATACATGCGTGTATGTATGTGCGGGTGTAAGCTTATAAATATGTGCCTGTCCGTGTGTGTGTATGTATATGTGCGTATTTGACTGTATTCTCCAGCACGGAGCAAAGGTATAATCTCAATGCGTACGTACTCTAGAAGCTGTGCGGTAAGTAGATTCAATTATGATTTCAGCTTTTGTATGTGTTTTTTAATATTAATTTTTTTTTGCCCACACTTATAAGCAGTTGTTTTTTCTGCATCATTTAATGCATCTGGATCTATTTTTCTCACCTCGTCAAGTAATGTTAGAGTTAGTTTTGTTCGTTTGCCAGGATAAATGGGGGAAAAAACAACAAGAGAAAGCGTTATTATTTTTGCATAATTGGAAGTCTCTCTCAAATTGTCTGAAACCCAATATGTCTTGATCACTGCATCAGGTTTGGTTTTAGTGGTTAAAACTTTAATTTCTGATGTGTGTCAATGATAATAGCCCTATATCGTATCGGAAATTTTCTCCTCCAAGTCACCCATTTCTTTTAATATAGGTTTAGAGAGACAAGTTACTTCTTAAGGAGATTGACGGGGGAAACAACTAGTGAAAATAAATTGGATAACTTGAGTATACACCATGGAGAGGTACCTTAATAAAAGCATAGCTTCATCATCATCATCATCATCATCAGTCTTTAAAGGTCCGTCGTTGGACATAGACCTTCCCCAGGATTTGCAACACTTCTCTATCATAGGCGTCGCGGAGCCTGTACTTTCTGAACTTGTCTAGTTCGTCTCTCCATCTAATATTCTGCCGGCCTCAGTTGCGCATGTGATCTCGGGATATCCATCAGCTTAATGATGAAAAAACATTCATTGTACACAATGAATACTTATTTTTTTTAACAAAACCTCCTTCCTGGACAATATATCTGATTCAATACCAAATATTAATGACATAAATTGAACAGTGCATGATGGGAATTTTAAAGTTTAGAAATAACTGCATCTCACGCTACGAAATCATAAGCATCGAAAGAGCTTTAACAAAGACATCTTATCCTTAGAACCATGAAAAATAATGGGTTTATGTTTAAAATGTTCAGTGCACATTTTTTCCTTTTTCGAAATGATAGCATCATTTAGAAACTATTCTCATTGCGGCGTCTGCATTTTATTGATTCGACATGAAGTTTATTATTCATTGAAAGGAATGTGGTAATCTCGAAGTGAGAATGCGAACAAACGCACTTGCATAAGTTGATATCTCTGGATGAGATTTTTTTTTTACTGTTTTTTTTCTAAAATTTGAATTCGGATTCTCCTAACTTTATCAGAGGTTTTCCAATGTTTGGTATAAGATTAAGAACATCACGTTGCTCTCACTCGCGTGTTACAAAAAAAAAAAAATGGAAAAAATAAAAGGAAACAACGAAAACACTGGCTGATGGATTCTTTTCGCATTGTAAATCTGTCCCGTTGCGTTAAATGGTTTCCTCTTCCATCCCAGAAGAATTAAGATAATAAAAAAGAGAAGAGTAATAAAACCTACAACAATAAAAAAAAAAATAAAATAACGAATAATAACAAGAAAAAGGCAATGTCCAAAATGGCGGCAACGGCAAACATAATAGCAAGTGAAAACCTTAATTTGCAAATTTCCGTTATGTATGTGGGCTGTGAAGTGTGTGCACGTGCAAGCTTCAATTTGTAAGTTCTCATTACACACACACACACACACACACACACACACACACACACATATATATATATATATATATATATATATATATATATATATATATATATATATACCAATGTACGAATTAGTAATTCAATATCCGATGTGCGGTGGGTTTATTTCATAAAGTGTTCTATACATTCAACTTTAACAAATAATGTATTCGCGACACTGACACGTGTATGTTTCAGTCTTTTTCGGGTTTACATACATATACATGAATTGTAAATTGCGTTTTATTACATAGAAAGTTATTTGAGATGATTCCCCCGTCGTTTCACGATTAATATTTCACTCGCCTCAAACACACGTGAGGAGAATGGATGAATTTGGTCTTAGCACGTATATCCAGAGTTTTCCTTCATATATGGGTCGTGGGTATGATTATTGAAGTTGGAAGTTACATCTGGGAAATGGACTATTTTCATGTTGGCCTAAATTTCAACTTTAATGTTCATTTTTCTCGTTTCCTCAATATTGCATTTAAAAAGAAATCGCATTTTGTCCGCTGCTATATTCGACAATGAACTGACCACCATAGTAAAATCCTATATGTTCGGAATTTAATTTTCTGGTAAGTTGTATGAAATGTACTAACCGACCAAATCCGACATCTCGACTGAATTTGGACCTCCTATTGAAACATCAAAGCCGTAAACGTCTTTTTTTTTTTGTCCATTGTTCTTGATTATTGAACATTATTATTACTATTGAACCGTCCATCTATAATATTTGATTTTCTCCATTTCGTTTTCGCTGAATACACCATCCAAAATACGCCACTATCTCCGATCACAGTGCACTAGTAATGTTAGATTTTTAGACACTTCTAAGCATCTTTGTACGTAGTACACCAAAAGTTTACCACGAAAACAAATACCATATCTGGAATACGACAGATGTACGTGAGCAAAATAATATCTTTGTGTTAAACTGATTAATTTAAGCAAAACATATAGAGACAATATGCCCTAGGCTGTATATTAAAAATGTTATGGGGATATATATATCTTTTGACACGATGTGGGATCAATAGATGTAACAACTGACATGACTCGTGGTTCAAATCACTTGAATCCGTTGTGTCAGTTTTAATCAAGGGTAGCATGCAAACCAACTTTTGATATCATCCTTAATGATACTAGTTACACTGGAAAATCAACCGGAGAATTTGATTAACATTTCTTAAATATCACAAATTTTTTACTTATTTTTTCACGTCGTACACCATCTCACTTCAATCAATGTTATATTTTCTTCTAAATTATCTAATGAAATAAAATAGCCTTCTATATATATATATATATATATATATATATATATATATATATATATATATATATATATAGAAGACTTACATATATATATATATATATATATATATATATATATATATAGTTGAGACTAAACTAAACAACATTCTAGCCGTAGTAACACCTAAATGGGCCATTCCTTTGATTTACTTGAACTTTTGTTACTTGGAATCCCGTGTTCAATGTTCCTACCCACTTAACTTCTCATCACTCTGACTTGTTTTCTCTTTTCCCTGGTTCTAGTCAATTCAATGATCTTTCAAATTGACAAGAACCAAAGCCATCTCTCTTGGTTACATATAGATTGAACATTAAGCAGTGGTATTTTCAGAAAAAAAATTCAGCTAATAACTGCCTGTCAAGCCGGGGACTTATCGATCCAGCCTCTTATATATATATATATATATATATATATATATATATATATATATAATTATATATATATATATATGTGTGTGTGTGTGTGTGTACTCACATACATACATATAATAGTAATCTGTTTATAAATCCCCATTGTATATTGACTTAAAAACACATACATATATGTATATACATACACAGACGCTTTCAAGAGTGGATCATTCAGTCTGTAGCCTGACATGGAGTCATTAGCTGACTTTTGATCTGAAATTCTCTCTTATTGTTTGATCTACGTGAATAATATTCACCTCAAATTGAGTGCAGTGATGGTGATTACATTGAAAAATGAATAATTGTTTTTTAATAAAATAAATCATATTCTTATCATTAAACTTCGGCTTAACTAATGTACTTTAATTGATATAAATATATATCATTTTCCCCATGACAGTTGCCCTACTGCTTAACTGATTAATTTATGCTGAATGAATAGAGCAAAAAAGATTTTGGGGATATGAACCCATTGAATATGTCTCCTGGGACAAATCCGTCTAAGATGTTAAATTGAAACACAGAATAAAATCAAAAGATATGTTTTTCTTACTTTATGCACTCTTACATAAAAAAAAATCGTAAATCTATGATATATAGAAAAATTAGTGGCGTATTTCTTGTTCAGGCATGTAATGACATATTGACGTCATTGTTCGCGGTTGTAAAAACCGGGAAAATCTCATATTCTTTATTTCATCCCAGTGAGACTCATAAAACAGATCAACAGAACATACAAATCCCAGAGACATGAATTCTCAGGATATATATATATATATATATATATATATATATATATATATATATATATATATCCAAGGAATCTTGAAAGAGTCAACTGAGTTTTATCTGGTACAATTCTCAATTTTAGAGCCGCTCATGAAAATCGAGCTTACAATATTTGGAGAAAAAGATTAACGCACTTTCCAAGATAATACGTAGAAATGCTTTTTTCGTTGGGGTGAGTTGTGATCTGCCCAAACTTAACGGAGAACCAAAATAACAATCAGACGGACGGAATGATGCAACTGTCGTCTCTACCACCCCACGACACCTTGAATACAAGTGGAAGAATAAAGAAAACATGCAAATTGAATACTTGAACTTGCTCAAACGGTTTTCCTTAATAGAAAGCAGCATTGGAGTTAGAGGACGTCTGAAGAACTAAGTCGGCTCATGGAAAGTCACATTTATCTTGCCCCAATAAAAATAGAGAGCGTTTTCTGTTTCATTTCAGAGATCGGGCGTATCACGGATCCATGAGCCAATAAGTCACTGATTCAGAAAATTGTTCGAAAAATTTCAATTTCGGAGACAAATACAATGCAAATCTGGGATCAGATATTGAAGGTGGCGTTTTCCGTGGTTTGATGCTACGTACAACAAATATAAGGATTAAATTTACTACTGTAGTCTTGTGAGACGGGTATGCTTTTACATTACAAACTTTGCCGGGGAAACTACAGAACTTCGTGCAAATGAATCTTAGCAGTGGATCAGCGATATCAAGCTTATAAGTTTCCAGCTGTAACCTCGTAAAGAAGCCAACCATGTAGGGCAGAACAAAATTCCTGCAATTTTATTACTATCATTCTAATTTTAAGAACCACGCTCGAACGACTTACGCGTTTGTGTGTGCTTTCCTAATGGAACTAAAGGCGGGAAGTGAAAAAGGTCGTCAATCCGAGCAGGTGTGAGTACGCCTTCCGCCGTAATACGGCACTCGTATCACCCGAAGCTGAAGCGTTCATTCAAAACGTGAAGGATATTTGCCTCAAGCGTTTATACAGGAGAGAAGGCAGTATTCGTAAAATGGACGCTGACACATCCGGTTGCATCCTGTAAATGGTATCGACCATTCAATTTGTTGGCATCTTAATTTTATGTCTAAAGCAGTGAAGGTTCGGCGCAGATTCATGCATGCATGTGTAAACAGATTCCTTAAGAACGGGCGGTTGGATTCTGAAGTTGATCGGGTGGGGGGCAAAGCAGGAAATTTGAATCTCAGGCTTCAGGAGCGTTCATTAATTGGTAATCGTTTGAGCAAATTTATCCAAATGATATGATCGAATACGAGAGACGTTTAACACAGAGTGTTGGCAACCGATTATTGAGGTTAACAAATTACCGTCAAGTCTATAAAGCTCAAAGTGGGAATGCGAAAAAATCTCTTAAATAGATAAACATATTTGAATTGGCTTGTGAGTCAACAAAAAAAATGGTCTCATTATGAGTCATTCTTTAGTTAGTAAACTAGTCTCTCAGATTATACTACTGAAGTCAACTCAATTCTCTCTGGTCATTTAAAACTTGTGGCCTTCTGCCAAACAACTGTAATCTTAATAAATACATATCTCACTATAATTTGTGAAATCTCCGTGCCCGTGTATGCACCGAGATAACTCAGCAACTGGCCATTGTACGAAGTTGATATTCGCCAGATATGTTGGTACGTGCACCGGACACTGCAGTATCAAGAGTTGGAGTCGTTTGGATCAGTCGTTGTCGATATGGAGGTGGTGCTCGATTTACAATAAAAATAAGAACAAATATTTTATGCCCATTCAAGTGAGGTGTTTATGACGCGATCTACGTCCTTAATCATTTCGGTGTGGTTTCGGATTGAGAGGGAGAGAGAAAGAGGGATAGAGAATGTTTATCTTTTTACGATAGAATGAAAAAAGGGATAGATAGAGGGAGTGTATTTACTTTTTAACGCAAGAGAGAAAGTGAGAAAGGGCGAGAGAGAATGGGTGTTTATCTTTTCAATTGAGTGATAGAAAGGATATTCATTTATTACGAAAGAGAGAGAGAGAGAGAGAGAGAGAGAGAGAGAGAGAAAGAGAGAGAGAGAGAGAGATTGAAAGGATGTTTATCATTTGACGATACATATATCTGTAAATGTATTTCTCTAATTGTTTATTCTATTTACGCTGTCTAGGCCAAATAATACATTTAGCGTGTAATTGCAGGGGATTATTCCAAATTGAGTTTCAAAGTAACGTATTAATAATTATTTCTATCGGATTATGTATCCATTTCCTAATATACATATATATGTAGGTGGAATATATACTTAATACTCATAGTAGAGATAATGTATCAATTAACATGAATTTTGTCTATGACAATGGTATAGCCTCGTTTCGCTTTATTCAGCTCCTCACATAGACAATGTGATTTGGCCTCACGGTTGTGTATATATACTCAGAAGATAACTTACACTATGTTTTGAAATGCGACGGTTGGAGTGAGTTATAATTATATACATTGCAAGCAGTATATAATGTAGTTTTATCAAGGTTTGTCAACTCAGGTTACATGATTATTAGTTGTGATTGTTCTCTAATGATTTTTTTATAGTTTATTTTTACTCTTTTAATTACATTTAATGCAATAATTTCATTTGTTGTTGAATTAAAAGCTATTTTTCATTCAATCAATTTTCATCTTTGATTCATAATATTAGCCTGTTTTTGAGCATTTCATCATTTCGTTTTCTTTCTTTAATTTGTTTCTTGGTTGTTCTGGCTCTGTCTAATTTGTAACCTCATTGTATTATTTTATTTCATTTTGATCTGCTTTGAGGTTTTTCTTCATCGTTTTTTTAGCAAAGTTTATGATTTATTTGGCTTATTCTGTTTTTAATTTTTATCACCAATCATTTTCTATCTTTTTGATTCGTATTATTGAACCCCCAACTAAAATCCTATGGGAGATGGATTAAAAAAAACAAACAACAACGCTTTTTCTAGATGTAATATGGTATAAATGTTCAGCTTTCTAGCTCCATTATTGGTGTTCCCTATACAAGTGAATTACATATACATACATACATATATAGCCATCTAGAGAAAAACACATGGAAATTGAGGGAACATGCATTGACAGTTTTACTTGACAGTTTTACTTGACAGTTTCTAAAAATGGACGAGTGGAATAATGCAACCGTCATCTCTAAATCTCCACGACACCCGAGTTCAAGCGGAAGGTTTAAAACAAACACGCAGATTGAGTACCAAAACTTGCTCAAACATTTTAGATAGGAAGATTGCAGAACTCAGAGGTTAATCATAGGCCACCACTTTGAAACGCTTATTTTATTTTCATTCGTTCATAACCCTGTGAACGATCTTCACCTCCCTGTCAGCATGTGACCATGAATAGGCTATTTTCATTTCTCCCCCGAGACAATGAGAGGAGGGTTAGATGTAGCCTTCGTACCCCTGAGACATGCCTCTGAAGTTGAAATTTAGCAGAAGGTAGAGGAGAACTAAATGACAAACTTTTTGAATTATCAAATGATGACGAATAATGTCTCGGAGATTGGACTCCGGGTGTCGAGTTCAAACTCTAGTTGGGACAGTTTATGTTCATTTTATGCACTAATAACCTTGGGAAAGGCACAAATGCATCTCTTTCATGCTGAGAAAAACATGACGCTGGACGAAGTGAGTGACGCCTCTTTGGGTGCTTATCGCCTTCAAGTCTATTTCATGTATTGCAAACGGATCGAGTAAGTAATATCTGGAGCCTACGCAGGGGACGGCTCAAGCCGTAGTGGTAGCAAGAGATCTACTTTCTTTTACTCACTTATTTTTCTTTGACTTTCCGATTTCCAGTTATTTAGCAGTGAGATTCTTCTTAGTTGAACAATATACTAAAAAAGAAAGAAAGAGGAAAACATAACAAAAACATCACGAAAGATTTCTTCGGGAAAAAACAAACAAACTTGTAAGTTAAGAGGTTTTCTCATCTTAGGTTTTCACATTTTATCAGCTTATTAGAAAGCCTGGCCCGCGGGCCCTCTCGAAAGAAAATGATGGGATACATTTTGAGTAGTCTAACCTCCTCTTGTCGAGGAAAACTTTCTTTTAAAATCAAATCGATCTTGAATATCAGTATATGCAAGATTCTCTTTGCAAATTTTCCCTCATTGAAATTCAAAAGGTGACTTGTTTATGAAGCCAAGCCAAAATTTGCAATTGTAAGAAAACGTCAGCCAAGATTGTCACCAAGACTGTCAACATAGGCTTCTTCATATTTCAAGCTAGTCTGGCTGGCTGGCTATGTATGTAAGTATCACGTGTATAGGACACACTAATGGAGTTAGAGGGCTAAAGACTGAAACATTTATTCCTAATTATGTCTCGAAAAATCATGCTGAATTGGTTTTTAATTTGTGTGCGGCTGCGTTCACACTTGATTTTGAAAATTCAGGCTTTTTAGTATCCAGCAAGTAATTTATTCGTTGACCCCCACCCCAACACGGCATCGTGCCAGAAGACAATGGTCACGTGACGATTTCTATTGAGGGATTAAGTCGATCTGTTGTGTTCTAAAGTTTGATTAGCATCAGCCTACGCCCATGGAAGAAGTAATTACAGAATGGGATTAAATATAACGCTAATTACTTCCAATTTCTTTACTCAGTTATATAGTAAATCATTATAGAATTCTCTTCTGCGATTTTCATGTTGGATATAATGAAAAAATAAACGTTGAAGGCATTTACTCGGCTTAGCTTAGCAAGGCCAAATAGTAGTGGGAAGATTATGTTTCGCCAATTGTACAAGTGAAGGAGGTTTGAAAGTCAATATCTGAGGTCTTGGTTTTGGCCTGGGCTATCACAGTGACTACTGGGGTTGATGAGAGATACATAACTAAGTAAGTTATAAACAAGTTGTTATTTACTAAGTGTCGTTTAGTTTTAGCACAAGGCCACAAGTATAGGGAGGCAAGCCTTCGACAGAGCTAGCTCAACTTTCATAAACCAGACGATCCCAATAATCGTGAAAAGATAGTCACTTATGGAGCTGAAACACGGAAACTAACCAAGAGACTGACCTACAAACTGAGAAGCATGCAGCATGCGCATGAGAGAATCATGCTCAACTTCACATGGAGAGATCACAAGACAGCACAGTACATAAGGAAGAAAACGGGAGTTCGAGACATCATAGAAAGTATTAAAAAACTAAAATGGCAATGGGCAGGCCATGTTGCAAGAATGAAAGATAACCAATGGAAATCAAGACTCACAACATGGATCCCCGGAGATCATTGCAGTGTGCTTCGGGAATAGAGTCTGTTGATTACAAACAATTTTTTAGATGATTTTTTGTTTTTAGATGTGTCCACACATCTCTATTACTCGCTTTTCGGTCAGTCTGTCAGCCGGCCCCAGTTATGTTACTTAACAGAAAGAGGAAAAAAAGGGGTTTTGTGTTTTAGGTACCAGCTCTTACTATTCCACGAGAGATGTTATTTCATTTTAAAAAAAAAAGGGTTTGACGTCATTGAAATGAATTATATTCGGATCAATTGATGACGTATCAAACGTTTGTTTTGTTAGCATTACCAAGTTTCGTTTGTTATTAATGGATAAAACTGTCATATAAAAGACTGAAGTCGGCTAATCTTTTCATTTCTTGTTATAAATTCTCATTTAAAGTCCACATTAGCATTAAGCTTAAGACTATTGATGAAACTGTACGCTTTTATTTAACTCACTAATTGTTTTTTCTTAATAAACAGATTTTCGAGTGAACCACCCTCACGCTCCTCTTACTACAACCACCACCACAACTGGTGATACTACAACAACTTCGTTTAGAATCATTTTGAAATCGGGAATCAAGGCTATGGCTGTAGCGATAGTGGAGGGATCGTTGAAGTTATGGTTCTTTCTATTAATTTTTATTCTATTTTATCAATAAAACAATTCAGTGTTTTATTGCGTTATTAGAATACGAATCAAATTCTATTGTTCTACGTCGGTTGCATCTCATAATGCTGCTGTTTGCCAAGTGACAACACAATAATTTACCGATGGGAGTCTTATTTGGGATTTGTTGTTAAGATTACATCCTTTTAGAGACGTTTTCATTCATTTTAGTGACTTTCCAGAGGCTTTAGTGATTATATTTTATTTTAGTCACTTTTTAGGGGGAGTTTTATCGGCTTTATGCTACGATTTGTCGAGCCGGGAGTATGTGCCAGATGGGGCCGAACAGATATACATGATGTACTGATGGGAGGTTTATTTGGGTATTCTGATTAAAATTACATCCTTTTGAAGATATACGATTAAAATAACTTCGTGGTTTTCATCAAAATTATGCTGCGATTTGCCGAGCAATAAGGACTTCCCGGGAAGATGTACATTTAAGTATGAATTATCATAACCACGTACCTATGAAAAATTGTCGATACCCTATATTAAAAACTTGATTAAGATTTTTAAAATGTTATTCTTGTTTTTTTTTCTTGTTTTGCAAGGAATGAAAAAAACAAAACAAAATCTATGTATGAAAAAAGAGAAGAAAAATTTCATCAATCATGTTGTCGAATTTGTCTGTTTTTAGTCAAAGTTCACTTCAAAATTTTGTCATTTTTTGTGGTTTCGGTCAAAATTACACGTTTTAAAAGATATACCCTCCTATCTTAATAGCTTCATATAAGCCCTGATGAGTTTATTAGCTTCAACTTGAGATTTGCCAAGCGAAGATGACGATATATTGGTATTTCCATTAAACTTGTAACTTGTTAATATTGGTACATCTTCACCTTGGCATATCGCAGCATAATGTCAATATAACATAAAGCCTATCTAAAGTTACAAAAGATGAAAAGTATTTCGGCTATGATGTACGTTAGATTCGCTGTCGCCATTTAAAAATTTTTTTCCTTATTGATTCTTGACTTTCGACGCCCGGGCGTCCCTTGGGAGTTGTTGCTTGTACTATGTTTGGAGTGTAGTGGTTTATTTTGCATTTGGTCCTTTACTCCAGTAACTTCTAGCTGGCTCTTGTCAGAGATGCCGCATATATGTTTTGTACGATGTTGTATGCAGCGAACTATCCTTTATTTTTGTACTGTGGGCGAGAAAATTAGCCCGAACTAACCGAAGTATAAAGATTAGAGCACCAACATCTGGAAGTAAAGACAAGATCTGGACAGGCTGTCACCGCGCAACTCTAGAATGAGCATTCGTCCAAGTTGAATGACGCATCGGAATAGATAAGTCCTTTTTTTTTTTTTCAGGGTAAGAGAGTCGACCCATGATGCATAACGTTGCCTGATCTCTCCCCCCCCCCCACTGTTGCAAATATGATACAGCAAACGTTCATATGAATGCATGGGAAGTTCTTACACGTGCAGAGTAGTTCCCTGGACGGTCACCTTCTGACTATCACATGTTTCGCTTCATGCAACACTCAATGTTTAATCTGTGCTAAAAGCTTTTTTTTTCTTCTTCTCTTTCCCCCATCACGAGACTGCCATCGATGTGCCTCCGTGTGTACATACACGTATTCGATCAGATGCAAACGATGTGAGTTGCCTGCACGTGGCCGCTCTTTGATTTAACCTCATAGATCGAATCTATTATTAGCGCTTCTCCGATACAATGGAGGGTAGAGCCAAAAGACGTTTTTTTGTTGTTATGTTCAATTCAAAGAAGTCATTCAACTTGATTCTTGCCGCGGTCGAAAGAGTAGCTGATTCACTGTATATCGCATTCAAAGAAATTGAATACAACCTACGTTCCTTACCTGATGATCTTTTTTTTTTATTCTTCATGTCGTTAGTATTAATACATCAGCTCTCAGCAGTTGAATTTAGATTCACTTTGGTTTCAAGAATAGAAAAGCTGATCCCCGACTCTTAAATGCTTCCATTCACTTGGAATCTCAAGAGACAAAGCCTAGATACTATTCTGAAAACTTACCCACGTGTTCAAATTGCAGACTATATTAATCTTTATTAAGCTTATCTTACAGTATCGAATTTTACTGAACTTAAGTGGAGTAAAGAGGAATTATTCCTCTTGCCTTCATCTTCTTTTGTTTATGATGAAACGCAGATGTCTCCAGTTCCTATCTATCATCTTCTAGCGCTGATTGTTTTGCAGGCCTTGTCTATTTTTTAAAACGTAGCTATATTGACCTATTTTCTTTCGGGGAAGATTGGCTAGGTATATGCAGCTTGGTTCTAGCACAGGACCAAATATACAAAATAATAAATGAGGAAGTGAGCTCAAACACTGACCACAAGCGCTGGAAGGCAATATGCAACCATCGAACCCTCCAAGCAGGTTGCTTGTGTTATTATTTACTAAGCTTATCTTGGTTTGATACAAGGCTGTGATGGTGACGCATCATTGAGGATCAAAGTCAATATGACAATGCATCATCTCGATGGTCAACTATACAGCTGAAACATGGAACCTCACCAAGAGGCTGACCCCCAAACCGAAAACCGTGCAACGTGCACATGAAAAAATCGGGCTCAACCTCACATGGAGCGATCATAAAACCTGCACACGATATTATGGGAAACAAAACAGAAACAGGAATTCGAAACATCATAGAATCCATTAAAAATCAAAAGGCAACGGGCTGGTCATGTTGTAAGAATGGCGGACAACCTATGGACATCACAAATCACAAAATAGCTCCCCAGAGATCACATGCGAAACCGAGGCCGGCAGAAAATAAGATGATGAGACGAACTATACAAATTCAGAAAGTATTGGCTCCGCGACGCCCAAAATTAGAATCTTAGGATCGATAAATTGGTTAAAAATAAATGATCAGTACATTTTACAATTGATTATAAACCAGATCTTCTATGAAGAAGGAACATAGTGATTATCTAAACACATCACTTTTTGTTATAGACACACACACACACACACATATATATATATATATATATATATATATATATATATATATATATATATATATATATATAAAGAGAGAGAGAGAGAGAGAGAGAGAGAGAGAGAGGGGGAAACCGGGAGAGAGGAAGAGAGATAGATAGATAGAGTGCGGAGCAAGAGTATGATGGGTGCCTACTATAGAATAATAGTTAATGAACTCTTCTCGTAAATTAATTCACTAGTTGTTGTGTCTTACTATCGTGGCTTTGGATCAGACCAGGCTATATATATATATATATATATATATATATATATATATATATATATATATATATATATATATATATATATAATTAAAAATGACAGTCAAGGAGCATCTTTCTAATGTTTTAGTAATCTTGTTTTTGTACACTTGCACAAATATGTATATAAAGGTATATGCATATGTTAATTCATTATATATATTTTAATTCTCCTATCCTCCAAAAATATGTATATATATATGTTTGTGCCAAACAGTCTGTCAATAATGCAAAGGCTGAATAACTGCTTTCAACCGAAATTCTCAACTATTTCTTCACGGACTTTTTCGTCTCTTTCAACGCAACAGTATCTCTCTTTTTCTTTCTTTCTTTCTCTCTCTCTCTCTCTCTCTCTCTCTCTATATATATATATATATATATATATATATATATATATATATGTGTGTGTGTGTGTGTGTGTGTGTGTGTGTGTGTTCGTGCATGCGAGCGTAAAAGGAAAGGAAGAAAGAAAGAGAAAGTGATTTGTATGTAAGCATACATATGTGTTTATGCACTGATATGGGAGTCCGTCAATACATTGAATTCGAACTACCTCGCTGGGCTCCGCGATTCTACGCGCACGATACAGAATGTTTTCCAAATAATGCGTGTAGTCAGGGAGACAGAATTCTGTTTTTCTGTCAACGGCTCCATCTGGATTGGAGTAATTGAATTATTGCCGCTCTCAACAATAAGTAGATTTGTGTTATCTTCTGGCCATATCACAGGAAAATCAATGTAGTCTCAATCTAAAGATAGGTTAGCAAACGACCTCACGTAATTATTTCGCATTCTCTAGTTACTGGAGACCTTTTTCATGCAAGCTTATTTTAGCAGGTGTGAAAAATTTCCAATATTTACTTTTGGAATGTTGAACATAATTCATTGTAGCTCAGTGTGAATTATTTTTGTACTACCATAGCATGCAGTCTACTGCAGGATCTATTGTCTACGGTATAGTCATGTACAGTCTACCAAGACCCTACCTGACCCGACTGGCCCGATTGATAAGTGTAGACAGCTAGCAAGGGGCACATCACTTATGTATTCCAACAAAGTACAAAAACCTACGAACCTTCCTTTGATCCTTATCAATATCTAATGGACTTCATAAAATCATATTTGTAAGATTTATAAATGAAAAAAAGTCAAACTTCTATGCCTTTTTTGCTCTGGTTGGGAAAGAAAAATAAAATCGGCTTTAAATTTGGACTTTAATTTGACAAAATGAGTGTCTTGGAAGGTCGCAAATAAATGATCTCGATTCAGTCTTCATAATCTTGAGTTTCTCTACGAAGTGGATGGCTTGAAACTTGAATGATTTTAACTCTACTCCGATTCCAGAATGTCTGCTGCTTAAACCCACGCATCATAGCCTCCAATCTATCAAGTACATAAAAAGTCCCTATTTGAAAGCTTGAAGTGGTACTTATCACATTTTCCTACCTCAATCACAATCACTTTTGGATGCTTTTCACTGTAACTTCACACGTTCTTCCTCCCTGATCTTGTTCGGTTTTCCATCTTTATTTTTGTGTGTTCATCTTGTAATATGTGTTTGGCGACTAAAGAAAATTAAATACAAACGAGTTGCTTGCATTGTTATGTTAACCTTTTATTTTTGTTTTCTCTTGCTCGTGTGTCCTTTATTATCTCGATTAAAATTTCTTCATTGTTATAAGTTTCTCTATGAAGTGGATGGCTGGAAAACAAACAAAGAAATACAAGTAATGATTTTTATATGCATAATAATTTCAAGATACTACAAATCAAAGAAATATTTTTATACATGCATATAAATTATTTGATAGAAATAATAATTCAATTTGAAAGAAAATGGATTTCATGAATACTGATTTAGCAAATCGACAAAAAAATGAGCAAAATTAAATTATGATTTGTTTGATCGAGGAAATTTTTTTAAGAACAATTATTCCACAATTAGAGCCTATCTTAAGGAATTTTGCTTCAAGGCACATTTTTTAAATAAAAAAAGCAATTTATTCTATGATTCATGGGTTTTCTACAGAGGATTCTCGAAATAATTTTCGAATACTAAATTGATTTTTCTCCTATTTGTGAATCAATTCATATGAGCTGCCTCACGACAACCTGATATTATCTCAGGTGCTACCATATTTTGTGGCATATAGGACCCCCTTCATTTTAGCAGAGAATATGAAGAAGAAAACGCAATCCTTGAGTTCATTTATTACTCAATTGTTTTTTATTCCTTCTCAAGGAAAAAATCTTATACGCCGTCAAGTATTGTGAATTTTAAGTTGATGTGATACTCTCCAGTTTTTGAAATTCCGTTTCGATTATTCTTTCATTGATTCACTTCGTGCTCGGGACCAAAATCTGATGATTAAATCAAAAGGTGACCGTAGTGGTTAGAGCCGAGCGGTTAGTCTCGAGGCCTGAACTGACTGTGACTGATCACATGCTTGTAACAAGAACATGTTCTACCTTCGATTATGTCATATATTTCAATAACGACTGCAACCGAGGAGATTGGCATTGTATTCTCAATGAGAAGACCAAGGGTAAGATGACTGCCGATGCAAACGGCGCTAAAAGAAAATGCTCAACCCGGTCTAAAAAGGCGTCAACAATGGCGAATTCGCAGTTTAACGATATTTCTCTTTTCAGATCAGATTATGTCAATATGACTCCATGCACATACAATACATGTCCAAGTTGGAGTCTTTTACTTTCGTAAGAGCCCCTACCACAGAGCAATGGTTAACAGTTTTGTCCTCAAAGCCAAGGATGGTGAGTTCAGTTCTCCATGGATGACCCACTTTTCGGCTTTTTGCTAGCCTTGGCTAAACTTAGTAAATATTCTCAACGGCGTTCGTTTATACATATATTGAGAAAGATATAAACGTTAATACCACAACCAGCTATATGCAAAGCCAAATAAAAAAAAATCACTTCTCGTAGCTAAATAGCTAGGCAACAATATCATGGAGATGTCGTATATTTCAAAGCTTTTGGACTTGCAAAAAGTTTCCCTTCACTTTTGCCCTCTTAATTTGTTGCGAACCATCATGTTACAGCAGAAAACCTTATTGAAGTTTACAAAAAAAAGTTTAGTTTGCACAAAGCTACCATCACAAGATGTTCAGTGAAGATCGAACTCACTGCTGTAGTGAAGCGCTTAAATATCAATATTTGCTATGCTGAATTTAGTCTAGTGCAAAGTCACAATTGTAGGTCTCCACTGAGGATAGAACCCTCTACATGAGAATTAGTCCGCTTGGATTTCTTTCCAACTATTGCTCCATCGGAAGCCAGACCTTCTGATCAAGTTAGTATCATTGATAATAGCCTCAGAGTTGTGAATTATTTCCTTGGATTATATATCTTTATGGTACAAAGTAAGGAGTGTTCATCAGTCGGTATGTTAATCTATTCAAGCAGGCAAGTATACTCATCTTGGAAAAAAAGTGTGTGTATGTAGTCAGCATAGTATTGTAAAATGGAAATATTCGTCTGTTCAAGTTTAGGGAGAGATTAGAAGTTGGAAAAGTACAGCTGGTTGAATTATTGAAATTGGAAACCTTAACAACTCGATCCACGGACTATCTCAGTCGTAGGCGATGAAGAAAATTATCGTAGACAGAAAGAATTTTCCCCGGGCCAACATAATAGCTGGGTAGAAAAGCAGGAACTCACATACATACAACTAGAATTGTTACTTAACAAAGGCATAGAGCCAACTTGATTTTCATCTCGACCACAACAATTTCTCTAACGTAAACTTATGCTCAAGGCAGGATTTTGAGTGCAGGCAAATTCTGCGGTCTTTTTTTTAATGCCTAATTAGAAAAGGATTATATATATACTTAGCTTTAGCTTGGACAATAATGGAATTATTCACCTGTCTGTGCGCTCGCTCTATATTGAACAACCAAAGCTATTAAAGATGGTGAAGGGTTCTTCCCTTTATACATATGTGAGTGTTTGTGCGTTTGCTTGTGTGCTCTGGCGCTCCTGGCCATACAGTTTTGTCAACAGACTTGAAAATTGGCATCAGTACTCTGTTTTGAGATTGGTTGGTTCCATACTGAGTCTTTCTATTCACGTCCTTTTCCATTTGGAGTGAACAATTTGTTTCAAACAGCCTTAATGAAGCGTACGATTTAATATATATATATATATATATATATATATATATATATATATATATATATATATATATATATATATATATATTATATATATATATATATATATATATATATATATATATATATATATATATATATATATATATAATGCATGCAAGTTATGAATGGGTGTATAAATTTCCAAAATTCATTTCGTAAACACATGGATTTTAAATAAATAGGTTTTATGGAGAGGATCCAATTTGTTATGAAATTTCATGCTGAACTGATCCCTTAGTTTGTGCCCGGCTGCACACGGGCTTTTTTTGTTGTTGAAAATTCAGACTTTTTCAGTGGAAAAAAAAACTGCCAACAAAAGGTGAGAGAAGCTACATATTCATTGTTCACCTCTTTTTCCAACTTGAATTGATCACCCCATACATAGCTGCCCCAAGACTTTGGTCAAGTGACGGTTTCTGTTGCGTAACTACCCAGACTTGTCCCCCTTCTCTTTTTCTTCTTTCTTCTTTTTCTCATCATTACTCTTCTCCTGATTTTTATAAAAATTATAAATCATAATGCACGAACTACGATTGGCTGATCTATGATTACGTCATTTTTTGTAGATTTTATCCGACTTTTCCACCAACACAATATTCGAATTATTTGAAAAAGCGATTCTTAATACAGAGTAGCTGTATTGCTGTATAGATTAATGTGACTACATATAAGCTGGAAACAAAAAACACATCAAATCATAATAATAACTTGAACAGTGCAGTTTCGAACAGTACAGGATATTTAGAAATGAATTAACCGTGCGTGCGCGCGCGCATGTGTTTCCTCCGCTAGCTGAAAGTAGAGCGTTCCTATAAAAACGGCGTTAAGTGAAGAAGCAATCACCATTAATGTCATGGAGAAAAATATAAGAGTTTCCAGACCCCCCAAATGGTGATGATGGTATATTTGGCTCAGTCATCATAGTTGGGGTTTTGGGATGCACATGAGACTGGAGTGTTGGGGCAGAGCAGGGGGTACCCGCTGCTTCTAAAACGGCTCGTTGCAAAACCAATGCGAAACGCTATTTCCGCATTTTTTTTCAAGCGAAAAATGGCGTATACCATACTTGCCTTTTTGCTAGTTTTACAGCAGCTTTTTGATTGTCATAATTATTCTTTCATTACTTTGCCTTGTAGCGTGTCAAAGTTCTTTGATAACTGAGACCACGCAACCTTTAAGAGCCCTTTTGTCAAACTCCAGTCCAAGTCGGACGTTGGGTTCTTTCATTTATCATAACAACAACGACATGAACTATCCTCACCAAATTGGGGGATTAACTCTGCACTGTTTGTCTCTCACGTCAAGTTAAACCAAACCGGTGTATAAAACTAAGATTACCCTACCATGATTTGAAATTACGACCAAGTGATTGGTAGGCGGCTCTCTCTCTTACCGACTGAGCCAAACTGTCAAGTCCTATGTATCTACGAAAAGTTATGCTATAAAATATTTTTAAAATACTTGTTTAGTTATTATATATACTATACAAAAATTGCAGTAATCAGCTTTAGTCGGAATAGAGGTAGGCGTGGCATTCATTCTGCTGAAGCCAGGTCTGTTTTTTCTCCTTTTCATTTAACATATTGTCTATTAATATCAACGCAGGGATGAAAAACGATGCGTCAGTTTTATTTTCATTCTCTGGGTTAGATTTATCAGTTCTTTTCTTGTGAAGTTTAGAAAGGGCTCAAATTATCTTACAATGGATACTATCCATCTGTTTATGTCATTGATGGCCAAGGTCTGGATCTTGTCTATCCTTATTCGGATTTTCAGTTCTTTCTTGCTCTTTGTAAGGCCTTTTGAAATTGTTGCATGCACTCTAATAATGATAGGCAAAAAATGCCACTTTCAACTCTCAAAATTTCTTCAGCTCTATGACATGGTTTAGATATTTTCCCATCTGTTCCTTTCTTTTGTTCAGTTCTATCATGCAGTCAGCTTTATCAGTAGCATCCATCATTAAAGAAAAAAGAAAGATCTTTTCGTGTTCAATAATGACTATTGCACAATAAACCAGTGAATCACCTTTCATTTCAAGCTGGGTCTATTTTTGTAGTCCCAAGCTAATATGCAGCACTTATGATATCGCTTATAATATAACGGATGATTTCATCTCTATCTCTACATAAACCTCATCCAATGGTATTCCATATTTGAAAAAAAAACAAAACAAAACAAAAACATTTTCAAATTTAATCTTCTTTTCCTTCTTCCGACCAATGAAAAGGTCACGTAATACTGATTTACTTTTTTCATTGAATGACGCATTGCCAACCGTTATTATTTTTAACCAGTATTTGATTCATCTTAGTTATAGTTACTTCTCATCCCAGACACTCTCACCCAGCCGTTACGACGGTGAGTAAACAGCATAGATGAGGAATAAAAAAAAAATGAGCTGTGGGCGTGGCTCGAAATTAGATTCATTTACCTCAGTAGCCTGTCTAAATGCGTTACCGATTGAGTTACCGGAGCTTTTAAGGTTTACAGAAGATCAAATCTAATCTTTAACTAATTCTGTATCACCATCGTTCAGCCATATTTGTTATTTTTTTTTTTTACGTTCATTTGTTTGATTATTAGCAGTTATATCATATAGATTTATTTTCTATTCGATGGAACATTGTTAACCATTATCAATTTCAAACTAATGTACAAGTATCTTTTTTATCTTGTTAATTTCTCTTGCTTTTTATCGAAACCACTCAGACCACTTGGCAACGGCGATGAATAAAAATAAGCTGTAGGAAATACTAGAAAAATAATTATGAAAAGGTATTGAGTTTTGGTCTGGATAAGGTAGCTTGTTTGGTCTCTCATAATCCAAAGATAGCCTTCATCTCTGCCTAAACGCCTATTATCTTACGCAACAACTTCTTACATATACTTAACACCCTTTTGATTCTTGTTCTCTATCATTCCATTCATTTACCTTGTTCTTCTCTTTTATCTCATTTCCTTCTGCTTCTCCTTCCCGTCTTCCTCTCTCAGCTTCTTTTCGTTAAATTATGAGTTATCGTTCGTAATCTGAGGACATTTGTGTAACATGTAATTTTTTACGGCATCGGATTAGTGAAATATATTTTTCGTACATTCTTTTACAGAAATAACTTTTTTCTATGAATTTCCAGTCCCACTGACAGCATTCAGCCAATGCCGTCAGTATTAGTCATCGACATATCAACTATGATAAAACAAAGAAAATAATAATAGTAGATATTTAAAGATTCATTTATGTGTTGGGGAGAACAGACTAGTTGGGCACAGGGGCAGGTTGAATCATTAGCTTTGATTTTTGTTTCCAACACTCTGTAACGCCACAGTTAGCCTCATTTTGAGCAGAAGATTTTCAATCACTTTTCTACTGTATTTGAGTCATGCGTAGTAGACACGAGAAGTTTTGCATGAAAAACGTTTTTTTCTCTCACTTTAGTGAGTAACTTTTCCCCTTTGACAAAGGAGTGCTTCCTTCATGTTGTAATGTGCTGTGGATGGTAGCACAGTCTATGTTTATAAAAAGTGGCAATAAACAGTTTATATACTACAATTGAAGCATCTTCTGTCAAAACTTTTTCTTGGAATAGAATAAGAAAAGAAAAGAAAAGAAACGTGTTCAAGGCTGATTGATAGATTGTAAGTGTGGCTATCAGGTACTCTGTAAGTGTATGCAATTGAAGCAGAAGAAAATAACGAAACACATTTCAAACAAGTCAAAAGATATTCAAAGTATTCAGTATTCAGAGAGACAAAAAATGTGGGAAGGGGAGTAGAAACAAGAGGAAAGGAAAAACAATACTGGTTAATCCATGCAGTCATTAAATTACTGAAATCATTCCATCTACCCAAATACATTTTCTGTCTGGTTCAAATTGTCAAATTTCTAAATCATTACAATATATTCATCACATCTGTGCTTATTTCAAGAGAACTAACTTGCCCAATCAAATTGTACCAACTATCCCAACGGTTGAGGTAGGTTGGTAGATTTTTCCCTGAATGTTAAAATGATTATATAGCAAACTTGACTAATGTCTTTTACTTAAACGACCAATCCCAAGGAAGTCTCTCTTCCATTGTGACTTCTGGTTATATTTTGGATTTCATGATTTGATTCCTAAGGAAGTTTCAACGTTTGAGTAAAATATCTACCAAATAGCCTCGGTCTCCCCATGTAGTGGCTTTTTTCAGTAGAGTCTAATCATTATCTTAAGGAAAATATGTCACACAATGCAGGTATGCACACACACATCTACGTATACATGCTTATGAATTGCGTTATATTATATCAAAACTCTTAATTGTTATGATCTCCAGTTATTACACGATGAATGTATCATTTGGCCCGAACAACATAAATAAAAGAAGCAATCAAAGAAAATAGGGCTGCTACTGTAATAACGGGAGATCATTTCGAATAATAATTTCAATATAATACAACGCAAATTATAATCATTCTGTCGGATCATACAGCCATTTCTTAATAACACACACACACACATATATATATATACTGCATATTTCGGCGTATGAAACGTCACTTGGTGCATCAAAAACATCTTCAAAATGAGGTTGTCATATCGACCAGATACAAAAGCAATGACCATGAAGTCTACTTAAAACGCAACTTTATATCAATTCCTTAATTCGCCCTCACTCCATCCTATCATACATTTTAAGCTGCCTATTTATTAGATATCTGACAAACGAATGGCATTAATATTACCTGTAATGCTAGGCAGCTTACCACAGATAGCAGGCGAGTGCCGTAGGGGAGAAAATGCACAAGGCTACGTTGAACACTACTTCTCCGTTAGACATTGTTGATCTTCAAAGCCCTTCTCTCATTCATCATCATCAACCGTCTTTTAGCACCTATCGTTGGACATAGACCCTCCCCAGGATTCTTCAGACCTCTCTACCACGGGGGTCGCGGAACCAACACTTGTGAACTTGTCTATTTTGTCACCCTATCTTATATTTTGCCGGCTATTATTTCGCATGTGATCTCTTGGGACCCACGTCGTGAGTCGTGATATCCATCGGTTGTCTGCCATTCTTGCAACATGACAAGCCAATTGCCGTTTTCTGACGGATTCCATGATATCCCTGACTCCTGTTTTTCTCTGGTATACTGCGCTGTGGTGTGATCTCTCCATGTGATGCTGAGCATGATTCTCTCACGTGCATGCTGCATGGTTCCCAGTTTGAGGTTCACGTGCTTATTCTTCGGGACTAGATTACTACCGGCCACGCCAACCAGCTCAGTCAATACTGCACGACATATATCACATGTATACAAACTGGTCAACAACCTTTGTTAAACCTCTATACCACTGCAGACGTCAGTGTACTTCTAGCATGACATTTTCATTAGTAATATGCCTTACTGATAAAATACCGACAATTAAAACGATTCGCAGTTGATACGTTACGATATTACTGGTGATACAAGATACGGCGTATCGGTTGATTGGTGCTCATTGACCCAAACTTCACCACAGATGGTTTGGTAATTTGGAGATACCAATATCGATATCAGCTAAAAACCATGAAATTCACACTGGAATCGTGGCTTCCTCTTCTGTGAAAGTCACCTTATCCGCCGAATTATGTGAGATATATTTGCAAGATCCAGGCAAATAGGATTTAGCTCACCACATCAGTGAGTGGCTTATCAGAATATCCCTATTACCGTCAGATGACTTATAGATACGAATGTCTGATGCTTATATATATATATATATATATATATATATACGTTAATGAAAATGACAAATGGAAGGTAGCGAGAAAAAATTCAAGAGAAAGTATGAGTTACATATCATTTTTTAATACTATTCCGTGGGTGTGTTTCGATGCATTTCGATGGGAGCCAGTTTTGCTGTTTACATGTTTGATGCTCAGGAAAGAAATGGAGAAATTTATGTGTTGTTTGGTCGTTTAGTAGGAGCGCGAAGGGATGGGTTAGCATCTGTATACTTCATACGCATATCTAAACACCTCCGTTGAATATAAAATTGGCTCCTGCAGAGAGGAGATGGAAAAATAATTGAAATGTACGTGTGAAAAGTGATTAATCTCAGTATTTTTGATATTATCAACAATATCAATATTTTGATTAATACTATTGGTAGTACTACTTCCATCATTACAACAACGATGAAAGTTACTATGACAATGATTGATACTTTGAGGTGTTAATATTGCTAAACTTGTTCCGATCATATTAATATAGAGTAGCAAATACATTCTCAATGGCGAATAAAGTCAAATGATGATAATGAGTGTCCTCGAATATCTTTGACGTCTTTTGGCAGCATGTCGTTTTGAATGGATCAATTTAAAAAAATGGAAAAAAGGGGTGATCAATGATTGAGTTACTTCTCTCGCCTTTTGTTGAGCAGTGATCACTAAAAAGTCTGGAACTTTAAAAAAAAACAAGTAGGCAAAAAATTGGGACCAATTTACCACAAGCTTACACAGCAAATTGTACTTCGCACAAAAAATCTTTTTAGGGAGTAAATGTTTAAAATTTCAGCCCTCTAGCTTTGTTCGTGCAGTCTGTACATGTGATACATACATAACCAGGAAGCTAGCCACCGAGACAGACCAATTTCGAAAGAAACCTCTGTTAACAGTTTTAGTGACAGTTTTCAGTTTCGAATACTGTTATCAATTGATAACAGTTTTGATAATAGTTGATATTGATGATACTGTTAATATTTCATAACAGTCATTATTATAATTCACAGAGGATTTCAGAGCAGATAAAGGCTATGTTTACGTTTAAGACTAGAAAATATCAGTTCCACCATAATTGATAGACCTGTAAAAAATGTTCCAAAATAGAATCGACCGCATAGAAATTTGATTTGAAGAAAATTTATTAAATGATTAGCTGACTGGATTTTGTGAAAATATTGCTTACGTTTCACAGAAAATTTAGTGAACAATATATCGTTTACAGTTGAACACAATTCAAAGGTCGAGTAGCTGAGTCTCTATACAGTATCTAATGTCAGTGCATGTTTTTTGATGGATGACAGTTAATGCCAACATCTTATCACATTGTCGGTAGCTACTTTTTACAGCACCTAATGATTAATCCAAGGAGAGGTAAGTCACATTTCTGAATACAATGTATCGTACGTAACTGAACAAAAACTAATAAAAATTCTTGGAAAAAAAATTATATTTTGTGAAACTATATTTATCGAAAATCAAAATACTATTCTCCCTTAATAACAATATTTCAGCAGCATCCAAGAGACGTAAACATTCTTAATTTAATTGAAAAAAGATTAAAAGACGTAAAAAACTTTCTCAGTATGTATTCTCTTTGCAAAATCAAAAAGTGTACATTATATTTCCATGAAAAAAGCCACTATCATTTTCCCAAACAATATTTTAGTTTTATAGCATTCCTTATATTTCGATTCAGTGACAATTAACAAAGGAAGCCTTGTAGTTTTGAATAAAATTTCAACTGATTCAATTTCTTCGGGTATTCTTCATAAAAATGTGAATAAAAATGTTGCACCCAAAGGATATTTCATAGAGATTTGATATAAATAAAATATGGTGCAGTTGGTAGTGTGGGGGTGTATGGATGGGGTGATTGTCTCAAATAATATTGTTATGAGTTCTTCTAACAAAATACACTTTTCATAAAATTCTTTCGGAAAGGAATAAGTACCGAAATCATATTGAAGTCGGCCGATTTCTCAATCTATGGTAAAGTTTTCAATTAGGCGTGTATTTTGGATTCTTCTAATGTAAATTATTACGGTAACACCGGTTCGGTTAGTTTCCGAACCCACTTATCCCCGAGTTCATATTGTTAACGTAAATAAGTTTCATATATTTGCTGGTAGGAGATAGAAAAGCCAAATCTTTTTGTTTTTACTCCTACACGGCTACCGGACTAATCTGTTCATGGAGGGGAGAAGTCGAAATCCTTTCGTCATTAATTCACAACTGCTACTCTCAGCTTCTCTTCTCGACATTACGATGCCACTAATCAGGTTCCTGCTTCTCATTCCATCGCCATATGACCTGTTGATTGGTCTTACGTTGGTTGAATCGGCACCATATTGACCCATCAAGGCGTGGCAGCCCCCCCCCAATCCTCACGGAATTTTAGAATGAGCTGTCAGCTGAGTTTTAATGTTTGGTTTGGGAAGGTACAAACCTTCGGACTGTATGAGTCATCTGGTCTAAAATAATAATAATAATAATAATAATAATAATAATAATAATAATAATAATAATAATAATAATAATAATAATAAAGAACATGTCAGAGTAGTAATATGGGTGTTGGCTAGTGGATAACTATCACTAATATACCACACATCTCAAGGCTTTGAGGTGTCTGTTTGAAAGAAACACACACACACACACACACACACACACACATATATATATATATATAAAACAGGATGCCCCTAGCAGATGGGTTACCATTTTTTGCTCACAAAGCAAAGCTCCAGATGGTGGACTCATGTTTCACATCAAACCTATAACCTCTAAAAGTACATACACACACGCGCGCAGCACATACTACTGAAGATAGGGATACCTCCCGAAACATGTCTAGACCATTAATAAAAACATTTACAGGTAAATAAACCTTACTTCCATACACTTTACTCCCGAGTCTGACTCACTCTCTTCAGTTCAAATTATACACACACACACACACACACACACACACACACACACACACACACACACACACACACACATATATATATATATATATATATATATATATATATACGAACCTACACATTATGTATGGCTTCTAGAAATGATAATTTACGAACCTGGCTCCTACACGATCAAATTAATTCCACTCCTCCTCCTATACCGATTTGAGATTATGACAGCAACTTTTGTATTGTATATATAATGAAATAAATTGTATGTATGTAAGACAAGTAAGTTCGGCTCAGTTTATAAGAAAGCTCCCTTCCAATCACATGATCGTGATTTCGAATTACGGTAGGGAAATGTATATTCTATATATAGGTTTGGTTAATACGACGTGATAGATCAACAGTGAAGATTGTTTCTCCTCTTGTTACAGGGTTTTAAAAAAAACTTGGATTGGAGTCCCGTCAAGACTAGAAACATGCAGTATTTCTGCATTCATTACAGAACTATCAGTATGATGGTTGGTATATAGTTCTAGTCATCGTAGGAAGTGACGTTTTTTTTATATCTAGCTAAAAGAAGGGTTTGTGTTGAATTTATATTTTTAATTCTTAATTAAAAGAATAGGGGGCGTCACAGAACTAACGTAATTGCTGAAAGAGAAACTGTTGTATTTATTTGCACGTCTAAAAGTTATTAATTAGATTTGATAAATTGTGAAAATGTTCACATTAAAGAGAATAATAGTAGAATAATCATTGCTATACTGTGTAACATACACGTTTTAATAAATATGTTTGGGGAGTTACTTTGTTATCGATCCTTTCGAATTTATTGGCGTATTGGCGTATCAAATTATGCAAGGATTTTGAATAAGTACGCTCAAAAGCTCATTACGATTCATTAGAGTAATAGTAGCAGAAAAATAACCGTAAGATCGTTACACTATCTGAATAATAACAAAAAAGGACGTCGAGAAGAAATCTATCTCAATTGTGTCTTCCTTCCGACTGAGCATTTCGTGCACGCCAAATAAGGTCTCTTCTTGTCAAGTTAGATCAAGGTTGCTCGAATGATTCCCGGGATATTCAAAACGTCTGGATACTTTCCGTGTATTGTTAAATCAAATGTTTCTCTATCGCTCAATGTAAATAATCTGGCAGTTATACTGTAACTTTTTAGCACATTGTATATTTCTTTCAAATGTTATTTCATCAATTAAAATAGTTATTAATGTATAGTTATGTTCTCCTTGAAATCGGAAAATGCTTCTTACGTTTTCTGAACTCCACTAGAAAATGGCGTCAGCTGTAGCTCCGACTGAGTTGCAATTTGTGAAATGCTTCATTAATTCTCTCTGTGGTGAAATAATCATTAAGAAGTAAATAATTAATCAAATCATTCATTATGAAAACGAAGAGATTTGAAATTTCGCAATTAAAATATTGAAATAGCGTGTTTTAATCCAGAAAAAAGTCTTATATGCACTTAGAACTTCTGTGAGTATTTGTAAAAGTAGCCATTGATCATAATAACATTATAATTATCAAAAGCTTCTCTGCTCTACAAAGATTGTTTCCTAAATAACTGTCCATTTTTTAAAATATTTTACCTACACTGAACGTTCTCGGCAGATAATTTTTTTCGGATAAAAGCTCTGGTACTTTCATGTGAATAATATTTGACTGCAGCAATGTAAAAATCCTTATTCATGTAGGATTTGATCGCCGTATAACATCCAGTCACGCAGATGTGTCAACTTATACTTTCACGTGTAATTGTAAAAATTTCGTTTCTATAAAGAAAATACGTCTTTTCCGTAGAGCTAAAATAACAAAAACAAAAAAAAAACAAAACAAAAAAACATGGCTGTATCAATTAATACGTCGGAATCAGAACAAATTATACGCCTCTTTCTTTGCATTGATTTAAAATCTTGACTGATTCCGTGACAACGAGAAATTACATGAGGAACACCGATAAATTTAAAATGCTATTGTTGTCATAGATTCAAAACAAAGATTATTTTGACAAAATGCCAATAAACGATATCATATTTTTCTATCAAATGAAAGATATCAATAATCACTGTAACAGAATTTTTTGTGCTTTTTATGACAATAAATCGTAATAAAGGATCAAGATGAACCATGCTACAGTAGTAAATTTGCCTTGAAATACACAATGCAAAGATTAAATGCATAGGGGTCAATACTGAACTTAAATTTAATCGGTGGTTGGAAACGAACGTATTTAATTTATAATTGGCTTCTGTTAAGGTTGGCATTCAACGTAGGGGCTTTTTACTGTCACTGTTGCCTCGGCTGTAAAATCTCATAGGGGAGTGATTTTCCCAAGTGTACGGAGAAGTGGACAAATGCCATTCCTCAAGACATTGATGGTTGACCATCGGCTCGATGATGTCTGTCGCTGTGCGGAGATTTACATAATAGCCTACATGTGATTGTTCTCAAAATAGGAAGGCCAGCACTCAGGAATAATTTCAATCTTTTGACTTGCAAGGTCCTTTCTGTTGTAATACAATAAGATATCAATAATAAGAAATGATTGTATCGGTGTAGCACTTGCATTTAGGCTGTTAACTCATTCTGAGCCCGCGTTCTCAAATGGTGAAATATATAACATACATGAATAGGCATAGATTTTGCAAAAGTATACACAGATGCGATTAGACCGTTATAAGTATTGAAGCAAATCACACTTAGAAGAAAATCTGTATGTACAGGCGCATTTTCGTTTCCTAAATTTTTCTGGTTATTTATTTATTTATCTATTTATTTTTTCCCAAATGGGACCAAAGTAATGAAATGGTACAGTTGTTTGTTTGTGTGTGCGTTTGCCAATAGGGAGAATGGTTGAGATGAGGGATCTTGGTCCCAGGTGGGAAGAGTATGATATAGGACAGACTCGGCTAAGAGAGAAGTAGAGAGCTAAATTTAACTACACGCTGTCCAATGAGCTTGGAGTATTTTGAAGGATCGCCCTCTGTTCGGTTTGGGTCTAGCCGCAGCGATGACTGGACATAGGAGTGGACGACTCCTTCAGCCGCGACATAGCCCCCTAGGGAGAAAATGGGAGAGAGGGAATGAAGAAAGATAGGATGGCCCGATTAGAGTTCACATTATCATAATCATCAGTCATTTAGACTCTCAATTCAGTACTCTTCTTGAACAGAAATATAATACCCATTTCCCAGAAACCATTTGTTATATTTCTCTCAAACCATGAGAGAGAGAGAGAGAGAGAGAGAGAGAGAGAGAGAGAGAGAGAGAGAGAGAGAGAGAGAGAGAGAGAGAGAGAGAGAGAGAGAGCTTTGCTTATCCAGACCAACATTCTTTTCTTCTTTTCAGATACTTCGATCAATATTAAAATACAGTTCGGCATTTTCCCCTCTCACCCTTTACTACCATAATTTTCGTTCAAGACCTCGTCTGAAAAAAAAACAAAAAACGCTCTTCACATGTCTTGGTGCACATGGGCTAAAGTCAGAATCCATAACTAACAGTACACGATGAATTTGAACCGATTTACCACTATATACGCATGCGCAAGTTCATACATTATTTTACATATCTCTCTTTGCTTTAAACATTTCGAGTTTAATATGAGTCAGATAATAATGATAATGACTAGCAGCAGCTGCTTCTCTCAAATCCCTTGTCAATATCTTCTCATTTTCTCCTTTATCTCTTCTAATATTCATTGTCTGTTCATGATATTATCTAAATATCATACAAACATGTACTAGTGCTATATGCGAAAATTTTCCTTACATTCTAAAGAATTACCTAAATCTTTTCCCTGTCCTCTCTTCCTGCCCTCACATCTCTCTAACGAAACGATATATTTCCGCAATTATTTGTCACTAGCCTTCATACTATCCAAACAGCAGGGAGGGGGTATTTTTAAATAACAATTTTGAGGGGCGTGGTTTATTCTCAAGTGATTTTGATATCTTTGCTTGACTTTCAACGGCTTGAAAAAAGCTGCACAATTTGCAGAAATTGTTAAATGACTCTTTGATCTAGAAATCTGCTAAACTATCTAACTATCCTTTATCATACTCTCTCTCTTCCTCTCTCTCTCTCTCTCTCTCTCTCTTCATAACACTCTAGTAAACTGCCTAACTTCCTTTTCTCCGCTCATTCTATCCAGTGAGGGAGCAATATGTTGAATGAAATGAAAAAAAGATATTTTAAATAGATGAGCAACGTTTTAGTTTATATGATTTATAGTAATCAAATATTATTTTTGATGAAATGAAATAATCCATTTTCATAAAAAGATTACTCTGGTTTGCTAAACCAAATCTTGACACATAAAAAACTTGCCATCTAAATTGGCATCACAAGCTGAAAAGTTCTCGTATGGTTCGCCATTAGATGCCTCTTCGTGTTCTCATTAATCTCGTTCACGGTCTGCAATTTATAGACTGAAATACAGAATTGAATGATATCAAAGTAGCAGTGAAAAATAATACATTTTCATTACCATCTTTTTTTCTTCTTTTTATTTACGTGCTTCTTTTTGTAACTTATCACACTGTACGATCAGTGTAATACCACAATAAAAAAAATAACTTCTGGTTAGACATGAACTGTCACCCCATATCTTTGGAACTCGTCTTACATGGGCAACGCCTCGTTGATGTGGCCACGGAAGCATCGTGATCAAGAAGGGCTCTTATCTAGAGCTGTTCTGTCACTCTTTTTGCAATTTATAAAATATCACATCCCTCAATCGAAACGATGTATTTCAGCGATTATTTGTCACTAGCCTTCACACTATCCAAACAACAGGGCTGATGATTTTTATTTATTCAATTTTGAGGGGGCGTGGTTCTTTTTATTTATTTTGATTATTATTAGATGCGACTAAATGAGCAATGGCCCGAATCGCAGTGCTCAAAAGAACAAAATCTGTATTCTGTGCTTGTCAACCTACACGACGCACGGTTTACAAATTTATTTATTCTAGCGTAGCTAAATAGCTGTCCCTTTGAGCTCCAATAGAGGCCCCTAATCACAATACCAGCGCTTTGGTCACAGCGTAAAACTAACATGTTTTCATTTTACTTTTATTTAACCAATAAGCTGTCATCGCCTTATTGTACCCCTTTTTGGAGCTGAAAGGGCTTTGAGTCTTTATGTAGCCTGATAAAGGAGTATATATATTGCAGTACTCGAACGTATACGGGGTCTACACCTTGTTGAGCGATAACCTCACTGAATGACACAGTGAATTTCCACCAAGTCGAAGGCCTTCTTGAAGTTTGTATATGCTACTGCATTGGCATTTTGTATTCTGCTGCTTTCTCGTCTAATTGTTCTATCGAATGGAGATTGTCCATGGTCAAGTAGCTTTTTTTATAGTCAGCTTGTACCTGTGGTTGGTTTCCATCATTTTACTTATATTTCCATCGAGCATTTTTGTGATTCGGTTGGTGATGATTTTGGTGGAAATGCAGTTGAGTAGACTTATTGGTCTATAGTTGTCAAGGTCTATCAGGCTACATTTTTTTATGTAATAGCATTATAATTGCAGTGTTCCAATCTTTTGGGACTTCACTTTGTTTTAGGCATAAATTGAATAGAATTGCTAGTTTCTTTGTCATGATCTTACTAGCTTTTCTGAGTAGGTCGATGGTGATGTGGTGATGTTATTAAGACTAGGGTATTCCTTCCTTTTCTTTTTTGTTTGATGGCTTATTTCACTTCCTAAGGTGTAAATTTTGGGAAATCCTCGAACTGATTGCATGCGTATTCAGTTTTTCGTTTTGTGGTCCTTGTTTTGGAGCAATAGAGTTTTTGGTGGAATTCTTGAGCACATTTGACAATCCTGTCTTTGTCTGTAGTTAGGTCTCTATTTTCCTCAAGTATACTAGTTACTTGTTTCCGTCCTATTCTGAGAGTTTTGTCAATAGCTTTGAAGCCCCTACTATTTCGACATCGTCCTTTTTACAGAGAAATTCCACGACCTTCAGCAAACGCTAGATGAATTTAATGAGAAAAGTAAGAAAGGTGATATGAACTCCAGCAATACAAAGGTCATGTGCAACAAACACGTTGGTAATCAACACACTGCGATCGAAATCGAAAATGCAGAACTGGAGAAAGTAGACCTCTGTATCTACCTAGGACAATGAATCTCCGCGAAATCGCCCCCAAAAGAAATTAAGCGAAGAATTACACTAGGATAGCAAGCCTTCGATAGAGCAAAATCAGCCTACAAGAACAGGAAAATCTCATTAGTCTTGAAAAGAAGAGTATACAATCAATGTATCCTCCCGAGAGTCACCTATGATAGCTGAAACATGGAACTTCGCCTAAAGACCGACCCTCAAATTGAAAATCATGCAATGTGCACATGAAAAAAAAATCAGGCTCATGGAGCGATCAAAAGACAGCATAATATTCGGGAAAAAACAGGAGTCCGAGATATCAGAGAATCCATTAGAAAAAATCGAATGGCCATGGGCTGGTTATGTTCCAAGAATGGCAGACAACCGATGGTCATCACGACTCACAACATGGATCCCCAGAGATCACATGCAAAACTGACGCCGGCAGAATACAAGATGGAGAGACAAACTAGACGAGTTCGGAAAGTATTGGCTTCGCGACGCCAAACATAGAGAGGTCTGACGAATCCTGTGAAAGGTCTTTCCAACAACGGACGATAAAAGACTGATGATGATAATGATGAACTTATATGCTGGTAAATACGGTAATACATGGAATAATGTTGAGGGTATGAGCTTTCATCATTGTTGTTCATTGACAAACTCCAACAGAGTGGACTTCATTATTGCGATTAGTCAGATGTTAAATTTTAATATGTTGAGATTTCAGAATTGAAATTAAAGAGAATAGTTTTAAAAAACTGCAACAAAGGAAACAAAAAACAGAAATATGGATAACACCATGGAGGAATATATTGCCATTCATCAAAGACAGGTGTCGTGAGGGTGAGGATTGTTACTCATCCAATAAATATGTTTTGTTTTGTTTTTATTTAAATGACTGCTGTTTTTTTGCTTTTGATTTTCAAAAGATTTGAGGAAAGTTCTATTCCCCACTTAAACTTTTGGTTGGTTTCCCTATTTGAAATAGGATCTTTTTACAGATAAATTAGTTTACAACTAAATAGTACAGGCAATAGTTCAGTTTAGCTTACGAAAAACGCTATGGAAACCATTCAACAAAGGAGCCTTAATTATCTTGCTTCATTTTAATTGATTAGCGACAAAAATTAAGATGAAGGTAAATAGCAGCAAAAATTAATAATGATGGAGCATATCAATAAAACATTTTGTTTTCCCTTTCGGCAAAAACTACTAAATATGTCACTAAAACTGTACATAACCAAGCCATAATATCATTCATAGGCACAAATAAGTTCTGCTATTCAGCAACATATCCGTGTCTCCGTAGGTATGGGCGTTCGTCTTATAAACTTTAGATCCTGGGATCGAATCCACTCGGAAATGGCGCTTTCGAAGTCAATGGTGCATCAGGTTGAGTTTGACTTTCGGTTCTTTCTTTCAGAAACAATGAATTTTGTTATTTCATTTTGAGTTTTTTTATGCATGGATTTCTTTTTAGGTCACTTAGTTCATTTATTTTGCCTCTCTTCAAACATTAAAAGGGAGCAATGTTAAAAAGGGGGCAAATGTTGAAAGAAAGCAGATGTAATTTTCAAAAAAGGGCTGTTATGTTAAAAAAGGCGTTGCTATAATAAAAAAGGGATGTGATGTTTAAAATGGGTGGCGATGGTGTAATGTATCATCGTAATGAAAGCAAACGGCTAATTTCCCAATTGATTAAAAGAAAATAATGCTGTTAAGAGATTTAAGAAAAATTTTCTGAAAATAGACTTCCAATGTCTAAAAGTTGCTATAAAGAGCTGCTAAAATCATGATTAAAAAATAGTAGTCGAAAAATTGAAAGATTCTTGTTTTTACTCATTTATTGTAGAATAAAAGGGAAACAGCGCATTTCTTCCAGTGTCTGCTTATTCGAAGTATCAAAATAGATTTTGGCTGGGAGCGAAACGTTTAGAGTCAGTAGAAGAATACCAGTGTGTCTAAATGTGTTTTTGTGTTAATTTTGGATAAATATCTGATGGATACAGAAGTATGAGGAGGCGTAACAGAGAATAAAGGTGATGATATGAGTTCGAATTCAGACTGAGACTGTTTGTATCCCTTGTACACAATTGTTCTTAGGGAAAAGCTCTCTATCCTATCATTTGTCATACTGACTGCGATCATTTCTCTGACACACAATCCGATAGCAGAGAAAAGAGTGGGGAATTCCACTCTCCCAAAATTACCTTTACTGTCCTGTCACAGTCACGCCCAGGTGGTTGAGAAAAAGTGAGGATTCCACTCCGTCAAAATTGAGTTACCCGCCTGTAAGTCCCAAAATGGCTACTATATCCATTGAAATCTTTGACAGGTTGAAGCCAGTGCAGGATTCTATATGCATGTGGTTTATTGCCTTTGTACATCGATGTTTACTATCAAGTATGCAAGTTTTCAAAGATGGTAATAATTATCGCTTATTAGAAGTTTCCACGGCATCGACTTCGTTTCCCGCTCCATTTCGTGTTAGTATCACGCTAGCAATTGAACCAAGTACAATACATGAAGTCGTTAAAGATCAAGCGAAGAGAGGAGAGTATGGTCCGATGCATTCTTATTACCAATCAACTACAGTTAGCCTACTCAATTGACACTGCACAATTATGTCTGCGCCGTTTCATTTGGAATGATTCCATCTTATGACTCCTTAACTACCGAATACCACGTGCAATGTCACACGGTCATTTTGAATGATTTCATTGGAAGATTCGATTATTTCCATGGGTAAATTTGATCGCAACATGTTCGTTTGAACGTTGTGAAGTCATTGCTAGTTGGTGTGTGTCTTGGCAAAATATGCTTTTCACTCTATAATCAGCATTTATCAGATCCGATTCTAGTTAATAGTTGTTCAATTGCTACTTGAATTGAACTATTGTTTGACGTAAAGATCTTTTTTAAACATCTCGCGGGAGTAGTCCGTCATTGCCATCAGTCCAATCTGATAACTATCTCGTTGCTGTTAAATTTCAAAAGTTTCATGAGGTTCTAAGATTTAAAATTGACATTATTCCATGAATTATTTAGACTCATCTTGGCTGTTGTGATCATTACGTCTGATGCGTTCTGCAACGTTTTTTTTCTTCTTATGTATGTTTCGTCTGTTTATACGTGAACATATTCATCTCCATTCTATTTAAAAATAAAACTTTTTTCACCACTCAAAACAATTAAAATGTTAAGTGTTGCATGGATTTTAGCTGAATCAGTGAATTGTTCTAATTGAAATAGCGGTGACAATCTACACTTCCCTAAAAAGCCCCTAAGCATCAACAAGATGAAGGATCGATTTTGAATGATTCCTGATTAAAACAGATGATGAATGTCTATGAAGACTGGCAAAAACGTAGTGATCAGAATAAGTAAGACGCAGATGTTAGTTTGAAAGAATCATGGAATAACCAGTATCAATAAATACCTAGATAACGTATGAAGGTGCTTTGGTAGATTATTCTGGCTCGAGGCACCATTAATTGAACATCATGTGATGAACGTTACCAACTCTTCCATTGGGAGTGCTTGTAATCACTCACGTTACTTTCGAATTCAGATAAAGACAGAATTCCATGGGGAGCAACCTGTAAAGCCTACCTAGAAATACCAGACTAACCCGCCACTCCACAAAAAATAATTCAAACGCCTTGGACGTCTGCTACAAGTTAGGTAGCAGTAGTTTCGCCCGAGCAACGGAGACCGACACCGAGCAAAACTAAACGGTTCTATTGACCATATTTATAAAATAAGTTGGTTGTTTTTTTTTACTATTTCCGTATTGCTTATATTTTCTGTCATTGTTTTTTAAGTCTAATATTTAAGGTGCATTTTCAAAAAAAAAAGATTACTAAGGATCACTTCAATTGGTAATAAAAAGCTTCTAGTTCAAAGGTAACTGAGTGTGACAGAAAATTTGATTTGAAAATGAAAGTACATTAAAATTATCTACAAAAATACATGGAATTATAAAATAAGAAGTGCACCATCATACAAATAGTGATTGAGAAATCTTGTCTTTGCTGCGAAGACTGTTCGGTGCTATTGTTATCTAGGCGATGTTGGTTGACTGAATCGACTGCTATCATTACAAGATTTTGTAGAAATCAGTAAATAATTTAGTAGACTTACTTGTTTTTTTTTTTTAACTAAATTTAGACATGATTTCGAAAGGTGATGTCCAGTTTCGTTTTATATTTGTTAAAAACTAACATTTTAAAGGTATTTGAAATCTCTATGTAAAACAGATGTTTACAAAACGTCGATTACTTTTCTTGAAATTCATCGTGCCCAATTTCTTTTATTCCCGGTTTTACTGCTGGTATTTTTGTCACAGCGCCGCCCTTTTTCTTTTCTAGTTTTGATAGACTCCGAATTACAGAAAAGTTGAAAACAAGTAAATGTACCTGCAATTTGGAGAAAATGTCAAATTTTCTCATGAAACGAGATTAAAAACTCGTGATTTGAGAAAAATCAATTCAAAATAAAATTAAGCAAAGAAACTTATGCATTCGCTAAGGATATCGGCATTGGATATAAGTGAATATTGACATAACGGTGCCTTTTCTCCATGCATATAATTACAAAAAATTCCTTTTCCCCACTTTCACACACACGATTCAGTGGCACCTGACTACTAAATTTTAATCAAGACCATTGACTCCCGATAGCTTTTCATTCCCTAAAATCTCCGACTCTCTCCAATAGGTTACAGAAAAGGGATTTCGTGGTATATTTCTACTAGAATTTGAACAGACATGATGCGTTATCTTAGACCGGAATTTCAGTGTCCTATGCGTTTCTGACAATTCCACTGAAATAACAATTTCAAGTATTCTTGCATTGTCCAGTGTATACATTTATTACACTGGCACGTGATTTTGCTTATTGCATTACCACATGTACGTGTTTACGACATTGCCCTGTGTATATGATGATTGAATTGCTTTTTATCTATGTTCATCCGATTGCCTTCCGTACGCAATATATTGCTTTATGTACGTACATATGTATGTAAGTGTAGCTCAGAATTAACTAATGGTAAAATGATATGTCGCTTTGTATATCACTAGTAAGTTATTTCTGGTCTTGATTCTAAGTTGTGTTGTCTGCTGTTAACGAACAAGCAGAAGATGACAAGAAGATTGGTTAATCTCTAGGGCTGCAACAATATGTTTTTTCCACGATACGAATTGTATCACGATATGTAACCCATTTTACGATATTCATCACGATACAAGATTTATTTAAAGAAATGCCTGTGGAATATGTTTCTAAAATTTAGTGTATTTTCCAAAAGATACTAAATGAAATAAACGTCTCACTGTTTTATTGGTGATAAAACGATATGACTTTTTACCATTATTAGCGTGTGGACAGCAAAACAGACAGAATGCTGTCTCTGATTCAAATACGTAATCTCTGACTTGAACTGGTGGAAGAATATCGATGTCCATAGGCTTACTGCCTTATCCTCCGATATTTTGAAAAACCAGTATTCATATTGATGATGATAATGTTGAATGACAATATCTTTTCATTCAAAGAAATTAATAATTCCCATTTGTAAACTTGCACAAAATTAGGACTGTCAGCACAATATATCAGGAGATGAGAATTCAGTCAGTTGTTGGAATTCTGTCTTGACAACAGATGCAATTAGTGGAACCCACAGCTTTGTAAAACGCGTGGAAGCAGTCATACACACGGGTATATGATCGATTTTGTATTTCAGCAGGTTTTCATGCGCAAACAATGCTTCCGATATGTAAGGAAAAGCAAAGAGAAATGCAATAATTTTATGAAGGGTTCATGCTGACAATATAAAATATCAGATTAGACTTCATGGCTTCTTCTCCCGATCCATCAATTTAATCTCTTTGGTCTTCGGTGACCATCGCACAATTTAATACCATTCCTCATCTCACCCGAGGATCTAAAAGTGTCCGGTGTATATCACACATCGTAGTTTCACAGATAGATACGTTCGAGTGTGTGCGTAAGTATGTATCGTGTTCATACAAAATTGTCAAGCAAAATCTTCCATTCAAATAAACGCATAGCATCATTATGTTGTCATCGAGCAATTTCCTCCAGCTTTCACCAACTTTCAACATAAATCTGATCTTTCAACATAAATATGATTAGATTAATTCTTCAAGGAATTTATCGTACGGATCTCAAAATTGTTGAAAGATGGGAAAATCTCGTTCTTCCATCGCTTGCGTTTAGGCTGTAATAACCGTGAAAAAATCCATTATGAATAATGACAGGGGCCCTCATCATCTTCATAAAGGGTAAAAAGATGATACATGAGCGAAAGTTGAGGGTATTCAATTGATGTTTCAAATTTGTCAGTTTGTTTCCGTCGTAAGCTACGATGACAGATGCATCAAAAGACATATAAGTGAATGCCTCTTTCATCACGATAGAAAAAACTGCCAAATGTTTTTTTTTTCTTCTATCCAACTCCGACATTGATTCAGTATTATTAATCTCTGAATGTAGGTTCTATTCTCAGCATCTACAATTTGCTTGTCTCCACGAATATTCTAGGCTGCCTAGATTATTAAAGCTTTCGTATTATAGAACGTTTAGATTAAAGATTTAGAATAATTTCTCATGGAGTTTATTTTCACAAATCATAGATTTCGAACTCAGTCTGAAAGGAACCATGTTGAAAAAAAAAGCATCTATAAATTGCCTTGAATCATTATCCTATTCATGACCAGAGTAAGAAGACCTAGGCAAAAATGTATCGCAAAATATCCCGTCAATCACCCCCAAGTGGTCAATATTCTCGCATTTGAGATTGTGAACAGGGTTTTTTTTGGCCTTCTACAATTCATGTATATCATCATAAACAAACAGTACACTGAAATTGTTTCTCGATCTCCAGTGAGGATTTTCTGGTTCTTTGATACAGATTTTTTTTTACTATATTTCTTTGGTTTAATTATGGGACTAAGAGTCTGGATTTTAACACCTTAAGGCGACAATGCTTCAATGATTCTCGAATAACATGTATATTGAGATCGTTTTGGTTGTTCACTCGGCTAAACCTCATACCATACGGCATCTTTAAGGAACAGTTTTTTTTAAATTTCGTGTAGCATCTAGATCCGAAATAGTAATTGTTTCTCTATTAATGATTCTTTAGTATCAGATCAAGCATGAGGGTTAAACAGATGTACAGAATTTGATAGTGCAGTTTGTTATTGGAAAATAATGACCATATAAAAACATTCCCAACTTTACCAATAAATACAGCTACATAAGTGCAAAAAAATCTTTGAAAAATCAGAATCATGCCTGATAGAAAAATACTCAAGCGGGAGGCGAATATTTAATCGATTTTGATGACTAGTGTGGGAAAAAGATAGTACCTCCATTTTGGAAAAAAAATGAATCCAACTTATCAACACATTATTTACACACAAATTTAAAAGTGTATTTTTGTTATTACTAATCTGTAGAATACAATTGCTTCAAATGTGAAAGCGCGTGCGAGGCTTTAGAAAAAAACGCCTGAAATCTCATGAGAATTAATTTCATTGTAATAAATCTTTTTGCCATTCACAAGACGAGATATTGGAGAAAATTCTAATATAAGAATATTTTGTTTCCAATGTTTAAAACTGGAAGTTGGCTGGAGATTGGTCTCAGGGGACCTCAAAGGGCCTCCGAGTTTAGCATGTGAGAAGTCAATATTTTTTAAATTCTTCGTGCAGAATATTGGGTTGATAGGCCCTGTAGTTTTGGTGGAGAATAGACATGAACGAATAAACGAACAAAATTATATATATATATATATATATATATATATATATATATATATATATATATATATATATATATACTAGTTGGGATACTCTGCGCTGCCCGGGAAAGAAACTCTAAATGTAACAACACTGAAAAGCAAATGATATTTCATAGAGACTTCATAAAATCAAATAAGTGGGGCAGTACACCCCAAGCGGGCCAGCGTGCAACATTAGGCAGGCCTGCATATCCTCTCCTAAAACCTTGAAAATTATTTTTTTCTTTAAACCTAGAATTCATTTGATCACTTTTGCGTTAGTAGTTCGCACTTCAAAGCGGACCATCGGATTGAAATTGTGTCCATGTTTCATTTAGGTGTTCGAGTTTGGATTACGGTACGGGGCAGGGTTAAGGTTTCCTCCTATAAGGAAAGAAAAGTTTTATTGCCTAATTAAGCTTAGTCCCCTTGAAAAAAAAATACTACCAAACTAGCACTGAGAGAAAGAGAAATTTACGTCTATGGTCACCTATGACGAATGGAAATTATAGTTGCAGTTATAGCTGCATTATACCTCCATTGTAAATTGAACATCCTTTTATTAAACCTTTAAATATTCGTTTTCACAAACCAGACAAATTTCCAAAAGGTTTGAAGATCTAATAAATTGATACACTCGAACTGAAAGAAAACAAAAAATAATAAAAAAATAAAAATGTTTTTCCCCTGGTTTCACTTACTTCGTTTCTAAACGTTGGTGTATTGTTACTACCACTGATTTCTTTAGTGATAACATAAGTTTTTTTTTCACGTGAATGCGGACGCCGACCCCATAAGAATTTTTCATTGCATAATTCAACACAAAAATGTGTGCTGTAGCTGAATTGAGACCTGCTGATTTCGAATATGCCGTTGTTTGCACTATGTGATGTGTAGTTCTCGAGTGCAAATACACATACACAACTATTTTGTTATACATAGTGCCAAAGCTACATTAGCACAGATAGAAAAAAGATAGAGAAAACCACATTCGCAGTTTTCCTGTGACGAATGAAAAGAGAGAGTCCAGTTTAGCATTATAGCCACATTGCAAATAGAATCCCCTCTAAAACTGGATTGACCCCATCCCCAAACGTGACAAATCTCTCGAAAGTTTAAAGGTTAAATAAATTGAAAGTATATAAAATACTATATTCGTCGGCGTTTGAACAAAGTTTACCAATTACATTCTCTGAACCCTCAACTACTCGGCTATTGATTATGGAGCCTACGATTTACCCCCCCCCCCACCAAAAAAAATTAAACAAAAAACAAAACAAATATTTTAAAATGTTTTCGTTCAAAAAGTGTAAATGTAGATTCCAAAGAAATTGACATTTTTTTTGCCACACTCGACCTAAATATATGTGCTGTGGGTAATTTGAGACCTACTGATTTCGAAGGTGCCTTTTGTTTAACCCTTGTGATGTATACGTTATTACATTATAATCTACTAGCTGAGGTACCCAATGTTGCCTGGATAAAAAACTATAGATCTAGCAATACAGGAGAATGAATGATATTTTTTAGAGATTGAATGATTCATTGATTGCTTGCGCACTGCCTCACTGGTTGGGCCAGCACGAAAAAATTTCCCTGTCAGAATTCGATCTTGTATATTTTGATTGCCTCTAAGCACTCGGCTATTGGACAAACGTTACTTAAAAGCCAACTGATTGGTGTTCAAAAAGAGACTGAAAAAATAATGCATTGAGCCCCTCGTGTGAGTAGGTTCAAATAAATGGCAACCAAAATCTTCCTCGGAATATGCTCCAAATTATATGATGTTTTCTTAGAAATTCTAGATTGAAAGTAAAACAAAAGCGTTTTTTCAGACAGACTTCATTTTAAGGGAACGCAGACGGAGACCTCGAATAAATTGATAACTTATTTTGCAAAAATTCAACCTAAAGATATGTGGTATGTGTGATTTGAGACCGGCTAATTTCGGACACGCCTTCGTTTAGGTTATGGGATGCGAGAGTACTAACACACATGCATACACACTTTACTACTTCATGAGTTAGATATAAAATATATATTAGCTGACTTTAACACCGGTAATTATATCTGTCCACACAACTTTTGTTCAACAGAACATTACATTTTTTCTTGTTTCAACATTAAGTAGAAAGTTGGCAAATGAAGAGTTATTGTCCCCTCATTTTTTTTTCTCTCGTGACCAATGGATTGAGAAATGCTGGTTCAGACGATAATCAAAATGAAAGAGGAAAATTGATTCGTCTACCACAGCCAAATGCGATCAGCACGGACGTCTGAAGAGTTACAGAAGGAAATCACGTCACCTGATTTGATTCTTCGTAACGTTTTTTTTTTTCTTAAAAAATACCAAAAAGAACGTGGGTTAGTCAACAAGACCAATTACAACTGTGTTGCTTAAAAATAGATTAGCAACCGTGCATAAACTCCAACACAGCGACGAGGGGACATTGACAGCAGTAACAGTCATCATTCATCATCGTCAGTCTTTTAGCGTCCGTCATTGGAATACCATTCCTCAAGATTAGGTAGTCCTCTCTGCCGTGGGCGTACTTTCTGAATTTATTTAGTTCGTCACGCCATCTTGTATTTTGTCAGTCCCGGTTTTGAATGTGATCTTTGGGGATCCACGTTGTGAATCGTGATGTCCAGCAGCTGTCTAACATCCTCGTAACATGACCAGCCCATTGCCATATGAGTTTTCTAATGGATTTTATGATATCTCGGTCTCATGTCTTTTCTCTAATATACTGCGCTGTCTTGTGATCTCTCCATGTGAAGTGGAGCATGATTGTTTCTTGTACAGGTTGCATGGTACTCAGTCTTTTGGTTAGGTTCCATATTCCAGCTCCATAGGTGTCTATGATAGATATCGTTACAATACCGAAAACAGTAGCCATATCAGGTTATTTATCCATCATACATACGAGGATGAACCGATAATTCCGTAGCTTTACCCGAAGTTATGAGAATCTTGATCTGAAATGTTCATTGTACAATGTTCTATCTACATGCTTAATATTTAAAACTGAATTGAGTGCATCGAAAAAGAGGGGAATTATGTTGAAAAATAAATATTTGTTGTGGTGAATAAGTTTTTTTTCCTCATCTTTAGGCTACAGATTTATGGATGAAGCCCTGATAGTGGATCAATAAGTCCGTAACACTACAAGTATTAGCTGGAGGAAATGGAGATAATTCAGAAATGAAAATAAACTTTGTTTATCTGTGTATCTTCCGAATATTAATTATCCTTTTCGTCTTCTCCGGTTTTCCAGTCAGCTTCTTTCCTGTGGCTGAAGCCAGGTGTCACCCAATAATTCAATATGCGCGGGCGCTCGTCGTATAGTTGTTGCTCACAAGAGAGTCAAGCACATCATTACTAGTGTAGCTAGTTTGATCCTTACTTGATGGCCTACTCTTCCGGCTTTGGGTCAGATTAAACTAAGTTTATTAAATACCTATATTGGGCACGTCACAGTGGAACAGTAAGCTATTCTCGCAGAGAACTGTACTGAGTTCAATCTTACTAGAGGCCCAACACTTTTGAACTTGCACTAAACTAAACTTAGCTCATGGGGCAATGGTCAGTTAAGTAACCAATCAGTTCATTACGATATTACGATAGTACGTGACCAACAATTTTCGCCTGAGCTAGAATATTCACCCATTTACTATATTTGATAAATACGTATAAGGTAACATG